>NC_069476.1:3467629-3495129 GCF_026875155.1 Cherax quadricarinatus | reverse complement strand
TGGCTAGACCCCTTATATACATTCCTTTAATGCTTTACTTTCATAGTTCCTTGATAATGTGAGTAGTCACGAAAGCTCTTGGAATTTCTCTATTCTTTCACTGTGGTTGTTTTGCATATTCTGAAATCACCTGTTTACTGTGATCTTATTGCATATATATATATATATATATATATATATATATATATATATATATATATATATATATATATATATATATATATATATATATATATATATATTCAACAAGTCGGCCGTCTCCCACCGAGGCAGGGTGACCCAAAAAAGAAAGAAAATCCCCAAAAAGAAAATGCTTTCATCATCATTCAACACTTTCACCACACTCACACATAATCACTGTTTTTGCAGAGGTGCTCAGAACACAACAGTTTAGAAGCATATACATATAAAGATACACAACATATCCCTCCAAACTGCCAATATCCCAAACCCCTCCTTTAAAGTGCAGGCATTGTACTTCCCATTTCCAGGACTCTAGTCCGACTATATGAAAATAACCGGTTTCCCTGAATCCCTTCACTAAATATTACCCTGCTCACACTCCAACAGATCGTCAGGTCCCAAGTACCATTCGTCTCCATTCACTCCTATCTAACACGCTCACGCACGCTTGCTGGAAGTCCAAGCCCCTTGCCCACAAAACCTCCTTTACCCCTCTCTCCAACCCTTTCGAGGACGACCCCTACCTCGCCTTCCTTCCCCTATAGATTTATATGCTTTCCATGTCATTCTACTTTGATCCATTCCCTCTAAATGACCAAACCACCTCAACAACCCCTCTTCAGCCCTCTGACTAATACTTTTATTAACTCCACACCTTTTCCTAATTTCCTCACTCCGAATTTTCTGCATAATATTTACACCACACATTGCCCTTAGACAGGACATCTCTACTGCCTCCAACCGTCTCCTCGCTGCTGCATTTACCACCCAAGCTTCACACCCATATAAGAGTGTTGGTACTACTATACTTTCATACATTGCCTTCTTTGCCTCCATAGATAACGATTTTTAACTCCACATATACCTCAATGCACCACTCGCCTTTTTTCTCTCATCAATTCTCTGATTAACCTCATCCTTCATAAATCCATCCGCCGACACGTCAACTCCCAAGTATCTGAAAACATTCACTTCTTCCATACTCCTCCCCAATTTGATATCCAATTTTTCTTTATCTAAATCATTTGATACCCTCATCACCTTCTCTTTTCTATGTTCACTTTCATATATATATATATATATATATATATATATATATATATATATATATATATATATATATATATATGTCGTGCCGAATAGGCAGAACTTGCCATCTTGGCTTAAATAGCAACGCTCATCTTGCCATATAGGACAAGTGAAAATTTGTGTATGCAATAATTTCGCCAAAATCATTCTAAACCTAACGAAAAAATATATATTTGATTGTGTTTGTTTAGTACTAAATTACTGTAAACGTATTTAAAATATATTTAGTTGGGTTAGGCTAAAATAAATTGCTCTTGCTATAATAAAGTTAGGTAAGTTTTCTAAGATTCTTTTGGTACATAATTCAAATTTTTTATATTAGCATTAATGAAAAAATATATCTTTAAACGTATAAGAGAAAATTTCAGAAAGGACTTAATTTTAAATGAGTTCTTGCTAATTGACCAGTTTTACATATTCGGCATGACATATATATATATATATGTATATATATATGTATTATATATATATATATATATATATATATATATATATATATATATATATATATATATATATATATATATATATATATATATATATATAATTCACCCAACAGGGTATATTTCTACACACCATAAGGAGGTTAGCATGGGTCACCACTGTAATCACAACTGTAGGTTTTTACAAACGAGTCCCACACCAGCCTGGTTGTGGCGTGCTCTAATTATTACTATTTCGTGGGTTTAGAGTTGAGATTTAGCACACAAATAGCATTCTAAAATTATGACAAGAAAATCACGTAGTGAAAATTACGGTCATGTAACTTGTACTGGTGTTGACTGGTAAAGTGTACTGGTGTTGACAGATAAAGTGTACTGGTGTTGACAGGTAACACTTAAGGTCCAGGAAGGACAGTTGAACTTAAAACTACGAGCATAAGTAATCCCCTTACATTTAACATGTATTTCATATATGTTTTTTAACATGTATTTCATATATGTTTAAATGTTTAAGCTAAACTAGACTATTTCACTATAGGCTAGGTTAGGCAAGGCTAGGTTAGGCTAGGCTACGTTATGCTAAACTAGGTTAGGTTAGATTAGGATAGGCTAGACTAGGTTAACCTAGACTAGGCTAACCTGGGACGCCGTAGGTTTACTATGTGCATATACCAACCTAATTTAAATGTAAAAACTATAATATTACTTGTATAGGAGGAACATAAAGACAAATTTGGGAGTTATGTACAAAACGAAAATTAATAGTGGATAAAGGACAGAACAGGGTGATAAGTATAGAAACAAACATGTAATAAAAGACTAGATATTAGATTGGAGGGAGTTTGGAGGAAGCGAAAGTGTTCAGATATTTGAGAGTAGAATTGTCAGCGGATAAGTCTGAATTGATGAGGGAAAAAAAGGTGAGTGGTGCACTGAGGAGCCTGTGGAGACAAATATCATTATCCATGTATTCAAAAAGGGGAATGTATGAGAGTATAGTGGTACCAACACTTACATGGGTGTGAAGCATGGATTGTGAATGCTGCAACAAGTAGAAGGCTTGAGGCAGTGGAGATGCCGTGTCGGAGGGCAATGTGTGGTGTGAATATTATGCACAGAATTCGTAGTTTGGAAATTAGAGGGAGGAGCGGGAGTAGTTAAACTATTATCCAGAGGGCTGAAGAGGGGTTGTTAAGATGGTTCAGACATTTAGAAAGGTTGAAACAAAATTAGATGACTTGAACAAGGGCGTATAAATCTTTGGCCGAGGGAAGGCCGGGTAGGGGTCGCCCTAGGAAAGGTTGGAGGGAGGGGGAAAAGAAAGTTTTGAATGTGAGGGGCTTGGACGTCCAGCAGACGTGCGTGAGCGTGTTATATAGGAGTGGAGGCAAGTGGTTTTTATGACTTGACATACTGTTGGAGTGTGAGCAAGGTAACGTTTATTAAGGGATTTAGGAAAACCGGTTACAAGGACTTAAGTACTGGAGGTGAAAACTACAGTGTCTGCACTCTGAAGGATAAGATAAGATAAAATGTCGTTCGGATTTTTAACTCCGGAGGGTTAGCCACCCAGGATAACCCAAGAAAGTCAGTGCGTCATCGAGGACTGTCTAACTTATTTCCATTGTGGTCTTCAATCTTGTCCCCCAGGATGCGACCCACACCAGTCGACTAACACCCAGGTACCTACATGCTGCTAGGTGAACAGGACAACAGGTGTAAGGAAACGCGTCGAAATGTTTCCACCCGCCGGGAATCGAACCCGGGCCCTCCGTTTGTCAAGCGGGAGCTTTAGCCACCAGGCCACCATAGGAGTGGGAATATTGCAGCTTGGATGAGCATCTGAACAGTGATATTGCCACTCCTCGGTAAGACAGTGACAGAGTGATGGTGTAAATGTTTCTTCTTCTCCGGGTCACCATGCCTCTGTGGGAGACGACCGAGGTTAAAAACGATATTTAATATGAGGATGTTACTTATACTTTCTCGTTGTCACAGGTTAGTCTTTACTTGCTGGTAATTAAGTATTAATATTACTTGAGAAAAATAATAGGTTGTAATGACGGGCGGAGGCAGGGAGGACGCGTGTGTTCCTGGAGTCATGGAACAGTTATGGTGGTAATTTGAGGCTCTGAGATCGATAGTGGTAGTGGTGGTGAAGACTGCAGCAGGATAATCTAGGTGTAACCTCAGCAGCCATGACTTGACACACCCGTCAAGGGAGCTTCCTAGATGCTAGTAAAGGGTTTTTGTACCAAGGACACTTGTGTCAAGCGCTTCCCTGTGAATATAATAACGTATTTCGGTCGCTGCGCGATTCTGCGAAAGGTATCCCTGTACTGCATAACCCCTGCCCCCTCTACCTAAATGCTCTTGATAGGAGTAGTGTGGAGTGCGGCATAAGTTTTTAATGTAGTTAAATATTAAGGTTGAAGACCTGGTGGGAATCAAAAGAGACATTCACAGGTTATCACATGGAAATTAATATCCCAAATTCTTCAATAATAATAGCAAATTAGAACCTACGGAACCCAAAACTAATTTGAACCTTCCATTAAGAAACTCCAGCTCTGAAAGTTTAAAACAATTCTGAAAAGGCATTCTCTAGTTATCTCGGAGATCACTGTCCTAAATATACAACCATCTGAAGTTTGAAGCCGCCCGGAAGTTACATTATCAAGTTATCTGCGGTGAAGTGTATAAGCTAACTGGATGACATATTAACAAATAAACACACGAAAACTAATTTCCATTTTCTTATTTGTAAACAACGACGTATTGGAACCTAAAGAAGTTAAAACCAAGATAACCTTTTTGCTAAGTCAGATCCACCAGCGTTTAACGTTTGAAGTCAACCAGAAAAGACATTTTCCAGTTATCTCACGCAAACCTGTTAATTAAAATTGGCTAATTGAAATTTACATAATCCAAAATCAAGAGTTTCTTTTTGAGAAAAACACGTCTGTACTAAAAGTTTGAAAACCAAAAGATGTATTCTCCAGTTTTTGCACAGAATACAACAATGTCAGATTCATTAACTACGTGAGTAAATTTGGAAAAAAAAAATTATCTTCTCGGCCTAAACCCCAAAAACATTTCGTTTGTGCCATAAGCTGCATCAGCCTTTAAATACTGATGCCCTTTTTAAGAAGCAAAGACTGCATGAAAAATACTATACTATTTCGAAAATAAATTGACATAATGGCAACTACACATTGCAGTAAGAACACTAAATTTCTTCTAAGTGGGATCCACCACTGTTGAAGCTGAGCTCAAGACACACTGTAAATTTGTTGCACGGAAACCATACTTGATAAGTGTCTATATAAAATTAGACAGAATACGTGTACAAGTCAGTTGCTTCATGGTGCTTCCCTAAAGTCAGAAAACCGTGACTGCAACACACAAGTAACTCACACATTACGATGCAAGGTGACCACGGTCTCCGGGTCACCATTGGACAAGACCCGGGACGGGACATTACTGGTGAACATTACAGTCCAATCCAGCAAGACTTACCACGGTGTATTGGTCCTTACCGCATCTTTGTCAAGTAACGAGCGAGTTATCACTTGACTGTTCCAGGACCATGTTTTAGGTCACCAGGGTTGATATTTGGAAGGAGATCGGAAAAATTATAAAGGAGAACTTTGGAAGTAGTGGAAGAATAATTCATAGTGATGACAGAAACAATGGTAAAAAATAGTTTTTAATTTCTCAGTAAACTCTTTAAATTAAAAAAAAAAGCCTTAAAAACGTGAGTGTCAATATTTCTGTTTTCTGTTTATCAGTTTTATTATATTAAAAAATCTGTACAATTCTAAAATAAAAAGTATTTTATTTAATTTTTTGAAAAGAGTTCAGTTTGATACTGTTTGTCCAGTAAAACTGTCAAAGTACCACCATACTGACCAAACTGTCAAAGTACCACCATACTGACCAAACTGTCAAAGTACCACCATACCAACCAAACTGTCAGAGTACCACCATACCAACCAAACTGTCAAAGTACCACCATACCAACCAAACTCTCAAAGTACCACCATACCAACCAAACTGTCAAAGTACCACCATACCAACCAAACTGTCAGAGTACCACCATACCAAACCCAAAATGTCAAAGTACCACCATACCACCAAACCCCTCAAAATACCACCATACCAACAAACTCTCAAAGTACCACCATTTCCAACCAAACTGTCAAAGTACCACCATACCAACCAAACTCTCAAAGTACCACCATACCAACCAAACTCTCAAAGTACCACCATACCAACCAAACTGTCAGAGTACCACCATACTGACCAAACTCTCAAAGTACCACCATACCAACCAAACTGTCAGAGTACCACCATACCAACCAAACTGTCAAAGTACCACCATACCAACCAAACTGTCATAGTACCACCATACTGACCAAACTGTCAAAGTACCACCATACTGTAACCACCATACTGCCAAACTCAAAGTACCACCATACCAACCAAACTGTCATAGTACCACCATACATACCAAACTGTCATAGTACCACCATACAGACCAAACTGTCAAGTACCACCATACTGACCAAACTGTCAAAGTACCACCATACTACCAAACTGTCAAGTACCACCATACTGACCAAACTGTCATAGTACCACCATACCAACCAAACTGTCAAAGTACCACCATACTGACCAAACTGTCAAAGTACCACCATACTGACCAAACTGTCATAGTACCACCATACCACAAACTGTCAAGTACCACCATACTGACCAAACTCTCAAAGTACCACCATACTGACCAAACTGTCAAGTACCACCATACCAACCAAACTGTCAAAGTACCACCATACTGACCAAACTGTCAAAGTACCACCATACTGACCAAACTGTCAAAGTACCACCATACTGACCAAACTGTCAAAGTACCACCATACTGACCAAACTGTCAAAGTACCACCATACCAACCAAACTGTCAAAGTACCACCATACCAACCAAACTGTCAAAGTACCACCATACTGACCAAACTGTCAAAGTACCACCATACTGACCAAACTGTCATAGTACCACCATACCAACCAAACTGTCATAGTACCACCATACTGACCAAACTCTCAAAGTACCACCATACTGACCAAACTGTCAAAGTACCACCATACCAACCAAACTGTCAAAGTACCACCATACTGACCAAACTGTCATAGTACCACCATACCAACCAAACTGTCATAGTACCACCATACTGACCAAACTCTCAAAGTACCACCATACTGACCAAACTGTCAAAGTACCACCATACTGACCAAACTGTCAAAGTACCACCATACTGACCAAACTGTCAAAGTACCACCATACTGACCAAACTGTCAAAGTACCACCATACTGACCAAACTGTCAAAGTACCACCATACTGACCAAACTGTCAAAGTACCACCATACTGACCAAACTGTCAAAGTACCACCATACCAACCAAACTGTCAAAGTACCACCATACCAACCAAACTGTCAAAGTACCACCATACCAACCAAACTGTCAAAGTACCACCATACCAACCAAACTGTCAAAGTACCACCATACTGACCAAACTGTCAAAGTACCACCATACTGACCAAACTGTCAGAGTACCACCATACTGACCAAACTGTCAAAGTACCACCATACCAACCAAACTGTCAAAGTACCACCATACCAACCAAACTGTCAAAGTACCACCATACTGACCAAACTGTCAAAGTACCACCATACTGACCAAACTGTCAGAGTACCACCATACTGACCAAACTGTCAAAGTACCACCATACTGACCAAACTGTGAAAGTACCATCATACTGACCAAACTGTCAAAGTACCACCATACTGACCAAACTGTCAAAGTACCACCATACCAACCAAACTGTCAAAGTACCACCATACTGACCAAACTGTCAAAGTACCACCATACCAACCAAACTGTCATAGTACCACCATACTGACCAAATTCACTGCAAAAATACTTAGCATTATGCTACACCAGACCTTGGTGTCGGCATGTGTATCAACAAAGGAATTATATAATTCTCAAAGTCTACATGTTCCTTGGTAAACTCGTTAAATATAATTACGGATTTCTTTTGAAATTTGGCATCAGTACTAAGGTTGCAACTTAACCTAAATATTAAAATTTACGGATAATAATATAACCCAATTAACTTAAATTCTAACACGGAAACTAATTTAATAAAATTGGTAAATTATAATTTCCACTGAGAGTTTGATACCTATCAGAAAATGCATTTTTAAATCATTGCTGTGAATCCAACAAATCCATTTTTTTTATCAATGTTGGTTAAATGTTAAATTTGTTCGTACTCAGTGTTAACTGGAATACATCAGTTGCTAATATTTTGTACCCAATCTGAAGAGGCATTCCTTGATTATTGAATGATATATAAATATATATCCTAGGTAGTAGGCTGGTAGACACCTAGGGAGGAACTACTGTCCTGTGGTAGTAGGCTGGTAGACACCTAGGGAGGAACTACTGTCCTGTGGTAGTAGGCTGGTAGACACCTAGGGAGGAACTACTGTCCTGTGGTAGTAGGCTGGTAGACACCCAGGGAGGAACTACAGTCCTGTGGTAGTAGGCTGGTAGACAGCAACCACCGAGGGAGGTACTACCGTCCTGTGGTAGTAGGTTGGTAGACAGCAACCACCCAGGAAGGTACTACCGTCCTGTGGTAGTAGGTTGGTAGACAGCAACCACCCAGGAAGGTACTACCGTCCTGTGGTAGTAGGCTGGTAGACAGCAACCACCCAGGGAGGAACTACTGTCCTGTGGTAGTAGGCTGGTAGACACCCAGGGAGGAACTACTGTCCTGTGGTAGTAGGCTGGTAGATAGCAACCACCCAGGGAGGTACTACCGTCCTGTGGTAGTAGGTTGGTAGACAGCAACCACCCAGGGAGGTACTACTGTCCTGTGGTAGTAGGCTGGTAGACACCCAGGAACTACTGTCCTGTGGTAGTAGGCTGGTAGACAGCAACCACTCAGGAAGGCACTACCGTCCTGTGGTAGTAGGCTGGTAAACAGCAACCACCCAGGTAGGTACTACCGTCCTGTGGTAGTAGGCTGGTAGACAGCACCCACCCAGGGAGGTACTACCGTCCTGTGGTAGTTGGTTGGTAGACAGCAACCACCCAGGGAGATACTACCGTCCTGTGGTAGTAGGTTGGTAGACAGCAACCACGCAGGGAGGTACTACCGTCCTGTGGTAGTAGGATGGTAGACAGCAACCACCCAGGGAGGTACTACCGTCCTGTGGTAGTAGGCTGGTAGACAGCAACCACCGAGGGAGGTACTACAGTCCTGTGGTAGTAGGTTGGTAGACAGCAATCACCCAGGGAGGTACTACCGTCCTGTGGTAGTAGGTAGGTAGACAGCAATCGCCCAGGGAGGTACTACAGTCCTGTGGTAGTAGGTTGGTAGACAGCAATCACCCAGGGTGGTACTACCGTCCTGTGGTAGTAGGTTGGTAGACAGCAACCACCCAGGAAGGTACTACCGTCCTGTGGTAGTAGGTTGGTAGACAGCAACCACCCAGGAAGGTACTACCGTCCTGTGGTAGTAGGTTGGTAGACAGCAACCACACAGGAAGGTACTACCGTCCTGTGGTAGTAGGTTGGTAGACAGCAACCACCCAGGAAGGTACTACCGTCCTGTGGTAGTAGGTTGGTAGACAGCAACCACCCAGGAAGGTACTACCGTCCTGTGGTAGTAGGTTGGTAGACAGCAACCGCCCAGGAAGGTACTACCGTCCTGTGGTAGTAGGTTGGTAGACAGCAACCACCCAGGAAGGTACTACCGTCCTGTGGTAGTAGGCTGGTAGACAGCAACCACCCAGGAAGGTACTACCGTCCTGTGGTAGTAGGTTGGTAGACAGTATATACAATACATGAGGTTTGAAGGATACATTTCAATTACGTACTGTTACGTGTTTATCACAGATTACAAAGCGAATATCTCATCCAGCTCCTCAGTGCTGGGGCGCGTACCAAGGATACAACAGGCATTACCCCTCTGAACAGCCGCACTGAGTCGCTGAAACAGAAAACTAGCTGCCCTGGGATCCCTAGTTACCGTGATGAGTCTTTTGCCTAGCTCCTTAAGGAACTTAGATGCACTCTTTCCCCATGAGCCAAGGATCTCTGAGGCTGTGAAAACAAACATATGATGATGGGCAAGTTCTCCATAATCTTTTGACTTTTGGGACTCCCTGAAGCTGGCAGCTGCCCCTCCTTCCTCCCTGGTGTGTTGAAGGAGGAGCCAGTGTGGGCACACATGTGCAGTCCCACACCACCTGCTTGCCATCTGTCCAGGCTCGAAGGGTGATACCATCTGGATACTTTTGGTTTCCAACAGATCTGTAAGTTGAGGTGGCTCCCTTATTGCTGGGCATCCGGCTGTGAGGTTCCTCTTGATGTTATTAATCTCTTCAAGCCTTGTGATCTTTCTTTAGGATCTACAGCAAACAAGACCATGTTATCCAAATCAGTCTGCCGATTAACTGCCGCAAATACACCTATGTCCTCGAGAACTGGGGCTGCAAGGGGAAGGGCAACACGAATGCGGATGGTCTGTGGATCGAGAAGTGTGCCTAGGGAGGAAATAGGAACAACCAAGGAGATTCCCTGCATGAGGGGGCTCTCACTGCTAGAAGATTTTTGAGGGAGTAGGTCTGGTTTCAGAGTCCGTTAGATTATCCCACAGCATGACTCCGTCAACGAACTTTATATATATATATATATATATATATATATATATATATATATATATAATATATATATATTATATATATATATATATAATATTATATATATTATATATTATATGTCGTGCCGAATGGGAAGAACTTGCGATCTTGGCTTAAATAGCAACGTTCATCTTCCCATATAGGACAAGTGAAAATTTGTGTATGCAATAATTTCGCCAAAATCATTCTGAACCTAACGAAAAAAATATATTTCACTGTGTTTGTTTAGTATTAAATTACTGTAAACAAATCTAAAATATATTAAGTTGGGTTATGCTAAAATAAATTGTTCTTGTTATAATAAGGTTAGGTTAGTTTTCTAAGATTCTTTTGGCGCAAAATTTTAAATTTTTACACTAACATTAATGAAAAAAATATATCTTTAAACGTACAAGAGAAAATTTTAGAAAGGACTTAATTTTAAATGAGTTCTTGCTAATTGACCAGTTTTACATATTCGGCACGACATATATATATATATTATATATATATATATATATATATATATATATATATATATATATATATATATATATATATATATATATATATATATATATATATGAATTTAATTAAATTGGCCAATCTGGACGAATGCAGCGCAGTAACAATGCGAATCTTGTAACTCAACAGGGCACATTAGTAGTAAAAGTTTGAATCCGATCAGAAGAGGCATTTTCCATTTATCGAGCGTACTGCATCTATTACAAGTCTTTTAATTTTTTTATTAACAAACTCGCACCTACACAAGCTAAGCTTACTCAGTATCAGATGTATCAGGCAGTAAATACTGATTCTATTCAAAGATGTATACTCGAATATACAAATATAACGTTATATGAAGGGAAATCAGTGTTTCTTACACATTAAACTGACAGATGTGCACCAACACACTTAAGTTTCAATTGTGATGAATGGTTTGAAAAACCGACAAGTTGAAGATTGAGACACTTATGCTGCATATGGGAATCTTTATTCAGGAAACGTTTCGCCACACAGTGGCTTCATCAGTCCAATACAATGAGGAAGGCGTAAGGAGAGGAGTATGAGGTAATCAGTCCAGGCTGAGGGACTGATTACCTCATACTCCTCCTCTCCTTACGCCTTCCTCATTGTATTGGACTGATGAAGCCACTGTGTGGCGAAACGTTTCCTGAATAAAGATTCCCATATGCAGCATAAGTGTCTCAATCTCCACACTTAAGTTTCACTGACGACTCTCGGCAAGTTAGAATACATAAGAACATAAGATAGGAGGAACACTGCGGTAGGCCTATCTACCCAACCCATTTTTCAGTGCTACCCGAGGAATAAGCTTTGATAATGCTATTAAGTCATGTGCAAGTCCAACTCAAATCCAACCCGTCTCACTCATGTATTTTTCTTACCTAAATTTGAAGCTTCCCAAGGTTTTAGCTTCAATAGTCCTACTAGGCAAACTGTTCCACTCATCGACCACTCTATTTCCAAATCAATCTCTCTTATATCCTTTCTAAATCTAAACTTATCCAATTTGAATCCATTATTTCAAATTCTTTATTAAAGCCAAGCAGAAGAGGCTTTTGAAATATATCGAACTAGGTTCAAGAAGCTTGGGCTCTGTCGAACTAGGTTCAAGAAGCTTGGGCTCTGTAAAACGTCAACAGTCATGTGAACCTTTCTGGTACAGTGAACCAACTATGAAAAGTTCAAGCCGATTGGAGAATACATTCCGAAATTCCGAAATTATAAGGGAAAGTTTAGAGTAAAAAACTGAGGTAGTAACTTAGAGTTTTTTCTTGTGGACACATAACATGTCTGGACACGTAGGTTGTTGGACACAAGATGTTGTAATGGACCTTAGTGTGTCTGAGATGTCTGAGACGTGTATGAGACATGTTTGTGACCACCTTGTAGAGTTCGTGTAATCTGCAAGACCTGCTTGAGGCCAGACTACTTTGTTGACTGATATATTCGTCTGTTGCTGCCAGCGACTCACATGTGTGTATGCTGTCATTACTCATGGTGTCTGATGACTGTACACAGTATCTGATGTACACATAGTGTGTGATTCGTACAGTGTCCCATGCACACGTGTAGAAACACATGATGTACACGTGTGATGTACACACCACTCCCCCAACACTACCACCCACCACCATCACTACCACCCACCACCATCACTACCACCCACCACCATCACTACCACCCACCACCATCACTACCACCCACCACCATCACTACCACCCACCACCATCACTCATCACTACCACCACCACATACCACCA
This sequence comes from Cherax quadricarinatus, assembly GCF_026875155.1. NCBI lineage: Eukaryota > Metazoa > Arthropoda > Malacostraca > Decapoda > Parastacidae > Cherax > Cherax quadricarinatus. Next base: position 3,482,371 of record NC_069476.1, on the reverse strand, counting down.
TCACCACCACATAACACCACCACTCACCCCCACCACAACCATCATTACCCACACCACCAATATCACCCACCACCACCACCACCATCACTCACCCACCACTATCACTACCACCATCACCCACCACTATTACAAACACCTGCACACCTGGCTGTAGCACGATAACCACGCAGGAATTAGCAAAGAGGCAGCAGAGAGAGTAAATATTTATATATTCAACATGATACAATACTGTAGGCAGACTCGTAGAATCAATGTGGAGACACAAACTTCAGGACAGACATTCCATGTTACGAACACAATGTGCAATCTACTGAAAAAAAACATATCAAGGTTGGGGATAGAACCCACGATCAGAGAGTCATAAAACTCCAGACCGACACCTTAACCACTGGGTCAGCTGCTACAATAAGATTCATCCAACTAGGTATATTTAAACACCATAGGAAGGCTATCATAGGCACCACTGTGATCACAAACGCAAGTGATACCTATGCTAACCTTCCTATGGTGTATAACTATACTTAGTCGGATGAATCTTATTGTATCCAGCTGGTCCAGTGGCTAACGTTGGTCTGGAGTTTCATGACTTTTATCGCGGGTTCTATCCCCACCCGCGGTATGGTTTGTTTGCAATCGTGTCATTACGATTTCGTGAGTCGTGTAGTCTACTGGCCTGCACACCTGGCTGTAGCACGATAATCACATAGGAAAAGAGGCAGCTGAATAAATTTTATATTTCCTTCACTAAATAGTTATCAGGTATGCACAGTATAAACAGCTTATGTACAATAAGGCAAATGCAAAAAAGACACATTTTGAGAACCGTAGCAACCAGCTGTGAAAGTAAGTCTGCCAAGGCTGCTTCATGAGCATACCACATTGTTTCACAGCTTTACCGGACTTTCTTGTGATTGGCTGGATGAACCAAGGTGCTGGTATAACGATGGGCCCCCTGCTCGTTATACCCTCAGTACTTGGTTCACTGGTCGGGAGGCAGCCTATATGGGAGTGGGACATTCGCTGAATAAATTGTAAGATACTCTTAGCATGACACAACCACCGCCACCATCATCCACCACCATCACCCTCTCCACCACCCCACCATCCACCACCACCATCACCCACCACCACTATCATCCACCAACTCCATCATCCACCACCATCACCACCATCACGATCAACACCACCATCATCTCCACAACAACCCTCACTCACCATCACCCACCACCATCACCCACCACTATCACCCACCACCATCACCCACCACCATCACCCACCACCATCACCCACCACCATCACCCACCACCATCACCCACCACTATCACCCACCACCATCACCCACCACCATCACCCACCACCATCACTCACTACCATCACCCACCACTATCACCCACCACCATCACCCACCACCATCACCCACCACCATCACCCACCACTATCACCCACCACCATCACCCACTGCCATCACCCACCACTATCACCCACCACCATCACCCACCACCATCACCCCCCTCACCAACCATCACCCACCACCATCACCCACCACCATCACCACACCATCACCCACCACCATCACCCACCACCATCACCACCACATCACCCACCATCACCCACCACCATCACCCACCACTATCACCCACCACCATCACCCCCCACCAACCCACCCCACCCCCACCACCATCACCCACCACCCAACCCCCACCCCCCCAACCATCACCCACCCCCATCACCCCCACCATCACCCACCACCTCCCCACTACCATCACCCACCCACCCTCATCATTCAGTTGTTAGGAAAAAGTTGCTTCGTCATGCAGTGCCCCAATTTGGGATGGGTGACCTTGCGTGCACACCTCGCCCAGGGGCTGGTGCCCTCCACACTACCCAAAAACCCCACTGTGGAGGTTTGGGATTTTGTGGTGAGTGGGAGTTTTGCGAGAATTTTGGGAAGCAGTGGCGCTGGGGAGTGTTTGGGGGAAGGTGTTGTACGAGAAGATGATGTTGTGGGTAGTAGTTTTGTGGAGAGATGGTGTTGGGGGGAGTATTGGAGAGGGAGGGAATGAGACAATGTTGATAGGTTGGAGAGAAGAAGGGGGGGGAGGAAGAGGGAGGCACGATGGTGATAGTGATGCAGGGGGAGGAGACAGGTGGGATGGGTTTTGGGAGAGGGAGGGAGACGGGATGGGGAAAGTTGGGAGGGAGGGAGACGGATGGGATAGTGTTGGAGAGGGGGAGACAAGGTGATAATTTGGGAGAGGGGGGGAGACAGGATGGTGATAGGTTGGAGAGGAAGGGAGGGCAAGGAGGGGATAAGTTGGAGAGGGAAAGGGAGGGAGGGAGGAGATAGAAGGGTATATGTTGGAGAGGAGAAGAGAGAGAGAAGAGGGGGGGAGGGAGAGAGGGAGGGAGGGAGACGGATGGTGATATGTTGGGGGGGAGAGGGGGAGACAGGATGGTGAAGTGTTGGAGAGGGAGGGAGTGAAGGGGGAGAGAGGGAGGAGGGAGAGGGGGGAGGGAGAGAGGGAGGGAGAGAGGGGGGAGACAGGGAGGGAGAGAGGGGGGAAGAGGGAGGGAGAAGGGGGGGGAGAGAGGGGGGGAAGGAGGGGGGGAGCAGATGGGGGAATGTTGGAGAGTGAGGGGGGGTGTCCAGTATTTAAAATAATTTTAAGGGAAATTTTCTCTCCTTTAACATAACGAAGAGACAGTAACCACAGCATGATGGGGTGATTTTTTGTGTGGCAACGCTGGGCACCCCGTTTCGCTGACAACGTTTTGGGAAAACAACCCTTTTTTGTTGAGGGTGGGGGTTGTATGATGGATATTAGGGTGGGGGGTTAGTGTTGGATGTGTAATGATGGATATGTAGTGGTGAAGGTGTATGGTGGGTACTGATGGATGTGTAGTGGTGGGGGTGAGGGGTGGAGGGTAGTGAGGATGTTAGGATGGATGTGAGTGGTGGGGGGTGTGATGGAGGGGTAGTGATGGATGTGTAGTGGTGGATTATAGTGAGGATTGTATGGTGGATGTGTATGATGGGGGGTTTGTGATGAGTGTAGTGGGGGGAGGGTAGTGTGGTGTAGTATGGATGTGTAGTGATGGTGGGGTAGTGTGGAGGGGGAGTGTGGAGGGTATGATGGATATGTAGTGGGGGAGGGGAGTGATGGGTTGTGGATGGAAAGGTGGGGGAGGGTTTTTGGGGGTGAGGATGGATGTGTAGTGGTGAAGGGTAGTGAGGATGTGTAGTGGGGGAGGTTAGTGATGGATGTGTAGTGATGGTGGTAGGGGTGGAGGTGTAGTGGGTGGGGGGTGTAGTGAGGATGTTAAAGGGGGAGGTGTAGTGATGGGGTGTGGGGATAATATGTCGGGTGGGAGGTGTAGTGATGGTGTGTAGTGGGAGGGGTTTGGGATGGAGGGGTAGGGGGTAATGATGGGGTGTAGAGATGGATGTGTGAGGTGGAGTGTATGGTGGGGGTGTAGTGGTGGGGGGATGTGGAGGTGTGGGATGGGTGAAATGGGGATGGTAGTGATGGAGGTGTAGTGGTGTAATAGGATGTGTAGAATGGGGTGGGTTTAAGATGGATTGTATGGTGGAGGTGTAGTGGTGGAGGGTAGTGATGGAGGTGTGGGGATGGTGTGTAAATGGGGGATGTGAGTGAGGATGGTAGTGATGGTGTGGGATGATGGGTGGTAGTGATGGATTGTAGGATGGATTGTAAAGGGGAGGTGAGGGGGGTGTGTGTGGATTTAGTGAGGAGGGGAGGGGGGTGTTGAGGATGTGGTTTATGGATGGTAGTGGTGGGGGTGTAGTGGTGGGGGTAGGTGGATGTGTATTGATGAAAGTGAGTGGTGGAGGTGTGTGGTGGATGTGAGTGGGGGGGTGTAGTGGGAAAGGTTTTTGATGGATTGTTTGGTTGGAGGGTAGTTTTGGTGTGTAGTGGGGGAGGTGTTTGTTGGGGGGGTGGGGGGGAAATTTGATGTTAGGTGGTGTTGAGTGGTTGGTGGTGGATTGTAGTGGGTTGTAGTGATGGATGTGTGTGGGGAGGTTAGTGTGGAGGTGTAGTGGTGGAGGTGTAGAGATGGATGTGTATGGGTGGTGTGTAGTGGTGGAGGTGAAGTGAGGAGTGTAGGATGATGTGTAGTGGTGGAGGTGTAGTGGTGGAGGTGTATTTATGGATGTGTAGTGGTGGGGTGGTAAAAAGATGTTGTGTGGTGGAGGTGTAGTGGTGGAGGTGTAGTGGTGGATGTGTAGTGATGGATGTGTAGTGATGGATGTGTAGTGGTGGAGGTGTAGTGGTGGAGGTGTAGTGATGGATGTGTAGTGATGGATGTGTAGTGATGGATGTGTAGTGATGGATGTGTAGTGATGGATGTGTAGTGGTGGAGGTGTAGTGATGGATGTGTAGTGATGGATGTGTAGTGATGGATGTGTAGTGATGGATATGTAATCGTGTGGAGGTTTTAGTGGTGAGGTTGTATTGTGGATGTGTATGATGGATGTTAGTGAATTTATGTGTGTGATGAGAACGTGTGATAGTACGATGATAAAGTGAGTGGTGAGTGTAGTGATGATGAGTTGTCAGTAGTATGTTGATGTTAGTGATATGGTATAGTTCGATAGTGTATGTTTTTATTGAGATTACTTTAGTTTTTCTTAGATATATGAATGTATGTGTTGATATTATTGTTATAATGGGGTTAAAATTAAATTTGTATACTGAAATTAGGGGGAACTGTATTCTTAATTTGGATTTATACTATTGATATATTTAAAATTTGTAGGTATTAGGTTTTTATTTAATTTTTAACGATTTAGGATTATTGTAAACTTTTTTTATAAAATTTATCATATGATATGTTATTGAATGTATTTGATTATTTAATATAGTATATTTATTATTGTATTATGTTTATAGATTATGATAATTATTATTAAATTACGGAGTTTTATAGTTTTATCGTATTGTAAAATTTTATTTTATTCATTAAATCTAGTGATGTCGTATATATGTTATTTTATATATTTATAGATCTTATAGATATATGTATATGAGTTAGTTATTGTGTATGGTGGTGTAGTGATGTCGTGTAGTGGGTGAGTGTAGTTGGTGGAGATTATGTGAGGTGGTTAGTGTGTTATGTAGTTTTTATGGTGCGGTGTAGTGGTGAGTTGTTATAGAGCAGTGTATGTTATTGTAGTATTTATAGTGTGGTGTTGTGTATGTATTATGGTGAAGGTGTAGTGTGGTGTAGTGGTGGATTGTAGTGTGGGGTGTAGTTGGTGGGGTGTATTGATGCGATGTAGTGTGGAGGTTGTAGTGTGTATGTTATATATGTAGGTGATGAGTGTTTTATTTTAGTGGTGTAGTGTTATGGATTGTGTGTTTGTGGTGTAGGTGAGGTTTATGTGATTAGTTGATTTTAGTTTGATGTTTAGTGGTAGGTGTAGTGTGGATTTATTGATTGTAGTGTGGAGTGTAGTGTGAGTTAGTGTGATAGTGTTTGTAGATGTGTGTGGAGTGTGTATGATGGTTTTTAGTGGTGGATGGTGTAGTGGTGGATGATGTATGGTAATGATATCATAGTAAGTGGTAGTTTTACGTTAGTGTAGTTTGTTATTATGATATAGGTACTGATTTTTGTTGTATTATATTTTGAGGTTATTTGATGTGTAGTGTGTTTAGTTTATGTAGATGTTGTATAGTTGATTTATATTATGTGGATTGTACATGTATGGTTGTAGTTTTTTATTGAATTATAGTAGAGTTGTAGATTATGTGTAGTTTGATAGTATGTGAGTAGTATGTATGGATGTTCGTGTGTGGTGTTATTGTAATAGTTCATGAGTATGTAGTGTGTTTGTTTGAATGTTTGACGTGTATTAGTTGTTTGTATTATTTTTTTGTAGATTAGTATATTTATTTGATTTAGTTTTTAGAAATTTTTTTATAATTCCCCTTTGGGGAAAATTTAAAGTTTAAATTTTGTTTTTTAAATAGTTAGTATATTATTTATATGGGTTATATTTAGTTAGTTGTTTTAGGTTTTGGGGGGTGTAGTTGGTGTTTTGTATTTATCCTTATTCTTATGGGTTTTGATTGGGGGTTTTTTGTTATTTTGATTATGGGGGGGGGGGGGGGGGGGGGGGGGGGGGGGGGGGGGGGGGGGGGGGGGGGGGGGGGGGGGGGGGGGGGGGGGGGGGGGGGGGGGGGGGGGGGGGGGGGGGGGGGGGGGGGGGGGGGGGGGGGGGGGGGGGGGGGGGGGGGGGGGGGGGGGGGGGGGGGGGGGGGGGGGGGGGGGGGGGGGGGGGGGGGGGGGGGGGGGGGGGGGGGGGGGGGGGGGGGGGGGGGGGGGGGGGGGGGGGGGGGGGGGGGGGGGGGGGGGGGGGGGGGGGGGGGGGGGGGGGGGGGGGGGGGGGGGGGGGGGGGGGGGGGGGGGGGGGGGGGGGGGGGGGGGGGGGGGGTTTTTTTTTTTTTTTTTTTTTTTTTTTTTTTTTTTTTTTTTTTTTTTTTTTTTTTTTTTTTTTTTTTTTTTTTTTTTTTTTTTTTTTTTTTTTTTTTTTTTTTTTTTTTTTTTTTTTTTTTTTTTTTTTTTTTTTTTTTTTTTTTTTTTTTTTTTTTTTTTTTTTTTTTTTTTTTTTTTTTTTTTTTTTTTTTTTTTTTTTTTTTTTTTTTTTTTTTTTTTTTTTTTTTTTTTTTTTTTTAGTGTTTGAGTATTGTAATGTGTTGATAGTTACAGTAGTAGTGTTGTGTTATTATTGATAACGTGTTCTATATACAGTAGTAGGTTTTTTAGTTTGTAATGGTTTGATAGTTACAGTAGACTAAAGTGTTGTGTTAGTATTGTAATGTGTTGATAGTTACAGTAGTAGTGTTGTGTTAGTATTGTAATGTGTTGATAGTTACAGTAGTAGTGTTGTGTTAGTATTGTAATGTGTTGATAGTTACAGTAGTAGTGTTGTGTTAGTATTGTAATGTTTATTATTACAGTAGTAAGTGTTGTGTTAATATTGTATTGTTTGATATTACAGTAGAAGAGTTAATTATTTTGTATGTGTTGAAAGGACAGATAGTGCAATTAATGCGATCATGTTATTTAGTATACTTTTCGTCCTCTTGAGCTTATCACCTTTCTATATTTTTTCATTTTTCTTACCAATTTTTTACATTTCCTTATATTTTAAATTTTCCATACTATTAATTCCATACTATGATTTCCTTATCTTTAAAAAAACTTTCCACTGACGGATATTTACAAAATCCGTGCCTGCGATGGTACTATTACTTACAATCAAAACATTTCTTTAATAAAAATTGCAAATATTATATTAATATGAATCTTTTATTGCCCCAAGAAACTAACGATTATTTAAAATTACTTACAATTTTAATTATCATAGACCATTTAATTTGGTACTTATTAGGATACTATCACCAACCTTCATCTTAAATTTTAAAATCTTGTAAAACAGAAAATTAAGTTATTATCCCCTAGTTATTTTAACCATCATCTAATAAATTTTTCATATAAGGAACTTAACCTATTCAAATGACTAGGTTGTGGTTCAATTCAATTGAATAATTTTCCCAAGGTTTACAACAAAATTCCAATATTTAAAACCATATCATTTTTATTTAATGATGTTCTTTTCCTATTATTAAAATCTAATATCACATAAAATTCTTTAAATTTTTTCCTTACTCCATTAAACTAATTCATTACATATTCTTTACCAAACTTACCCCGTTGCCTTTGTCCCATAAATTCAACCCAAAATTGGATTAAAAACTCTTTTCCATAAACCAAAACCCTATCTAATAAACACAATACCAATTTAACCCTAACCCCTTGAAAAAAAACAATAATATAATTTTCAAAACCCGGAAAATTTAACTAAAAAACAAAATCAAACTTTAAAAAATAAAAAAAGAAAAAAAATCACTACCCCATCCCTTAAAACTAAAAAACGGGGAGTAAACACCAACCCTTTTCCTTGGAAAATAAAATTTTTTTTTTTATTAATTTAAAATTTTTGGGGAAGGGGGTATTTTTTTTTTTAAATTGATTTTTTTTTTTTTTTAATGATTTTTTTTTTTTTTTTAAAGTTTTTAAATTTTTTTTTTTTTTTAAATTTTTTTTTTTATTATTTAAATTTAGGGTATTAATTATTTTTTATATTTTTTTTAATTTTTTTTTAAATTTTATTTTTTTTTTAAATTATTTTTAATTTTTTATTTTATTTTTTTAGGGTGTTATTATGGGAAACCTAATGGAAAAAATACTCCTTACAATATTTTTTATTTTGAATTTTATATTAAAAATTTTTTTAGAAAATTTTTAAATTTACTTTTTTTAAATTTTTAAAAAATTTTATATTAAAAAAAAAATTTTTTTTTTAAATTTTATTAATATATTTTTAATTTTAATTTTTAAAAAAATTTAAATAAAGTTTTTTTATTTAAATTTTTTTTTAAATTATTTTTTATTTTTTAATTTTATTTTCGGGAATTTTGAAATGAATTTTTTTTAAAAATAAAAAATTTTTTATTTTTAATTTGGATATTTTTATTTTTTAAAATTTTAATTTATTAAAAATAAAATAAATTATTTTTTTTTAAAACAAATAAAATAAAATTTTAGAAAACCGCCCCTCCAAAAAGGGTTAAAAACGTATACCTTTTAAAAAAAACCCCACAAAAATTTTTTTTAAGAACTTGCCAAATTTTAAACTTGCCATTTTTAAAATTTAAAATTTAAAAAAAAAATTTTTTCCCACCCCTGGGGGATTATTACAACCCCAAGAAAAAATACCTGTGGACCGCGTTTTGGGGTATGTACAAAAAAAACTCAGCAGACACTAAAAAGTCACGGAGATGAATTTTCAAGTAGTCAAAAGTGTAATGGGAAAAGAAAAAAAGGCGCCAGGTGACAGATGGGACAGCAAAAGCCAAGGGGACGTGCTCAACCTTAACTAGGCAAGTTGCCAAAGTTGATAAATTAGACCTTGAACTCTTGGGTATCTTTATTGAGGGGAAAAGTTTCCCACACAGTGGTTCACAGTCCTACCAAGGAAAACTTGAAGAACAGGGGGAATTAGGTAATCGTCCCTCAACCCTTTAGTCGATGTGGCATCCATCAATCTTGAAAAGAATACGGCATATGGGGGAAAGGGGCTTTAAACCGTATGGCAGGGAGGTGCAGCGAGGTAGGGGGTGTACATTTTTTCAATGTGGGAAATAGGTCGTCCCAAGGGGGAGGCAAACGAAATTCCCAAGTTTAAGATCCCAAGAAGATGCAATAGATTGATTGTAGATGAATGGTTCTCTGAACCATTCATCTACAAGTCTGCCAATGTTTACCACAAGTGAACCACGTTGCTTCAGCTTTGGTGGGCTTGCCTGTGACTGGCCAATGAACCAAAGTGCCATTGTAAATGGGTACCCTATTGATCGTTAAACCCTTAGCACTCGTTCGCTGGTTGGATGGCAGCCTATATGGGAGTGTGGCATACGCCGAATAAATTGTAATATACTCTTTGTATGCCACACCCCCACCCCAAAAGGGCTCTAATAGCCAGCACTAAGTCTCCACCTCCATGGGTAGCATGCCGCTGTGGCACAGCAGACAGTAGGGATAACATTGGTTCAAGACACCTGCGGAAAGAAGCAGAATGTTCCCTCACTAAAAAAAAAAATCAAAATCATTTTAAAAAAAAATTATAAAGGGAAAAAGAAAAACAAAGCTACCCACATTGTCCCTAACACATCCTAAATTAAACACGGGAGAGTGTATCCACCAGCACATTTTCCTTGCCGACAATATGTATGATTCTAGTGTTATAGGGTTGCAGCCTGAGACTCTGTCTCATCAGACGTGTGTTGTAATTTTTCATGGTGTTGAGATACACTAGAGGATTGTGATCACTGTAGACTGTGACCACCTGGGATGACTGCCCTAAGTATATTTCAGAATGTTCCAATGCAAGTATCGGAGCTAGGACTTCTTTCTCTATGGTGGCGTAAGCCCTTTGGTGAGGTTGATACTTAGCAGAGAAGTAAGTGACATGCTGCAACCTCTCTTCCCCAGATTTTTGTAGTACTGCCACTACCCCTGACTCACATGCATCAACCTGTATTATAAAAGGTTTAGAAAAATCAGGAGACAGGAGAATGAGTGCAGTACAAAGTAGCCGTTTGGCTTTGTTAAATGCTTGTTGACACTCTGGGGTCCATTGAAAGTTTTGTTTATGACTGGTAAGTGAGGTTAGGGGACCTACAACATCTGCAAAGTTTTTACAGAAATGTTTGTATAAACCTACTATGCCTAAGAATCTTTGGAGGGATTTCCTATCATGAGGTACTGGGTAATTCTTAATGGCAAGAATTTTAGCAAATTTAGGGGCTACCTACTTCATGGCCCAAAGGATGACTTAAATGGATTTACAGTTAGCTGAAAAGTCTTAAACTTCTCAAACAGAGCCTTAAGTCAGGAAACATGTTTGTCCCACGCATCGGAAACCACTACTTCATCATCCAGATAAGCTGTCGTGCTTTCAAGTGCTTTAATAGCCTAATGGGTCAGCCTTTGGAACGTTGCTGGCAAGTTCTGCATTCCAAATGGGATCATTGTATATTGATGGTGACTTGGAATTATGAAAGCAGAGATTTCCTTCGTTTTATGTGCCAAAGGTACCTGACAGTAACCTTTAAGGAGGTCTAGTTTGGAAACAAAATTAGCCTTACCCACAAAGTCGACTACATTATCCTAATGTGAGAGAGAGTATCTGGAATAGTGTCGTCATTCACCTTACAGTAGTCGCACACATTCAAAAACCTCCATCAGACTTCTTAACAAGGATGTGCGGTGAAGCCTATGGACTGGACTCCTCCTCCACTAATCTGTGTTCTAACAGAAGTAGCTTTTGTTTTTCAGGATTAGCTCTGCAGGGGGAGAGTTTAATAATTAAGGCTTAGTGTTTCCGACATCTACATCATGATATAACAGTGTACACTTTTTTTGGGGCATCCATAAATATATCAGATAAGTTTGTAAGAGGTCAGTTAGGCTTATTATTTGATCTTTAGAAAGTCCCATCATTCAAGAGCTAGAGTCCTTGAGGACAGAATTATAAAGCTTGAATTGGATCTCTGGAATGACATAGTCATTATTGGGGCTTTATGTGGTCTAATAAACATTTTAATCTGATTTATGTGGTAAATTTTACTTTCCGTAGGTTTATCAAGGGGAGCTACCACATAATTTACATCAAAGATTTTACTTATTATTTGCACTGGTCTCTTAAGGTCTGGCCAGGTACAGGTTCCTGTACCAGCACCTTGTCTCTTGAATTGAAGGAGCGAAACTTTACCTTTCGTCATACCTCTGTTTCATTGTGTTTTGAGCAGAATTAAAGTTAGTCATTTCCAACTGATGGGCCACCTGCAACCTTGAAGAAGGGTTGTAGAGTGCTATGTGGGTATCTTCTCCCATCTTTTCCTCCTTGAGCACTCGCAGAGGACCTCTTACATTGTGCCCGAAGATTAGCTCAAATGGACTGTACCCCTGTTGATTCCTGCACCTTTTCTCTTATTGCAAACAGCAACAGATGAAGTGATTCATCCCAGTCTGTAGGGAAATGCATGCAAACTGTTCTCATCATGGTTTTTAACATCTGTTGAAATCTTTCCAAGGCGCCTTGGGACTTAGTATGATAGGCAGTGGATACTTTATGAATTATACCTAGCCTAGTTAAAGCCTCTTTAAAACCTTTGGCTGTAAAGTTAGTACCCTGGTCACTCTGGAGAGACTTTAGAATGAAAGTAAGGTTTTAATTTTAGTTATGGCTTTAAGAATGGCTTTAGTAACAAAAAAAAGGCACAATACCGTGACTGGAACGATACACAAATAACCCGCACATAGTAAGCTCCTCTCTTCTATGTGCGGGTTATTTGTGTAATGGCTTTAGTGTTTATACTGTGCATTGGGACTGCTTCCAGATGCCTACTTGCTTTATCCGTGATAGTGAATAGGTAGTGGTTCCCTGATTTTGATTTTGGTAATGGTCCCATGCAATTGATGATTAGCTCGGCAAACTGTTCTCCATCTGCAGGTATGGGATGAAGTAGTGTCCAGGTTTACTTACTTGTTGAGATTCCCTACAAGAGTGGATGTGATTCATCACATCTTGCCTTATTTTTGGCCAGTAAAACTCTTTCATTATTATATAAAGAGCTCTTGTGATTCCCAAATGGCCTCCTAAAGAGGAATTGTGTGCTATGTTCAAAATTTGTGACCTAAATTTCTTATAAACTACCAGTCTATCTAATCTTGGGCTTCCCCCTACCTCCTGACCAGTCTCTGTGCAGAGCAGTAGGTTGTGTTCAATTTCATATTTGACTGGGTAATTTGAGTGGGGTTCACCCATGGCTGCCTGAAAAGCGAAGTTTAAGGATCTCTTCGCAGTTCTTTCCCGAAAGGACAATTCTCGGGCATGGATACAGAGATATCTGGCAATTCTGCAACCCTGGAGTAGGAAGGCTTGGTCTGGGACTTTTCACTAAATTGACGAGGCTCTGGTCAGTTTTCCCCAAAAATAAAATGTCTAGCCCTAGATCTGAGTCGTCCAAGGATGGATCAGCATTCTCGACAGACATCCCTTGCGATTTTGCCCGAGTTATGGCCTACATTGGAGAAGAATTAGTCACTATAGGTTCTAGACTTTTTGTCGAATTTAGAATGTTATTACCCAGCAATAACATGGCATCTTTCATAGGGAATCCCTCAGAAACACCTACAGTCAAATATCCTGTATAATGTTTACTATGCACATGTATCTTATGTAAAGGTACAGAAAATACAGCCCCTCCAAATGTTTCTAAGAGAACGGAGGAGTGCAATGATGTCTTTTCAGAAAGTGGGAGTACTCCCTCTTTTATAAGGAAAAAATAAATCCTGGTACCCCTAAAAGTGATTACTTCAATTTCTCCTGAAGGAAGATGTGGCTCACACTGTAATGTGGTGCCATACCATCTACTTCTTTCTGGTTCATCTCGAAAGTGAGGATGTTTATTTTCCCTAAGGGTTGGGGGCTTGATTGTGCAGTTAGATTTTACATGACCTGGTATGTGACGACGATAACTGACTACCTCATACTTTAATTTGGCTCCCTGTTGATTTTGTGGCTAGCACCACTCAGGGTACTGACGTGGCATGCAAAGATTGTGTTACAATTTATTCGGCGTATGTCACACTCCCATATAGGCTGCCTCCCAACCCACGAACCTGGTGCTAAGGGTTAAAGAATGAATAGAGTACCCATTCTTAAATCAGTATCTGGTTCATTGGCCAATCACAGGCAAGCCCGTCAAAGCTGAAGCAATGTGGTTCACTTGCGGTAAGCACTGGCAAACTTGCCTAGCTGCTGGTTGAGCACAGTGCACTCGGGCTTCTGCTTTGCCATCTGTCACTGTGGTGTACACTTACTATTCCATCTGTACATAGTGTATATACTTGCATATATCATCTGGTGAAGACAGATATACTTTATAGTCTATTGTTGAGTTTTGTTTGCTCCATTTCCCTTTAAAACCAGATTTCACAGGCCATTCTTACCTGTGTTCGTAATATGAGAGCTCTCTCTGGTAGCTGGAGCTGGAGCTGGTCTTGGTATCATTCAGATTGCCTTGCTATCGCTTTTTGTTTTACCTGTCAGTCTTGTTACTGTGTGTATATCCTGCAAATCATACTGTGGTATTGCTGCTTGTTGCGTGCATTGCAAACAGCATTTTATAGTGGATTATGCCACCGACACAGGTGAAGCGGTTGGTGTCTGAGTATACTGTCCTAAATCTGCCCAAACCATCTCTACAGCGTTACTGGCGAAATGCTCGATCCATTGGCATAGAATACCAACGAACTCTCACTGCTGCGCAGCTTCGTGACATTATTCGTACCAAATCAAAGGTTGAAGTGACTATGGTGCACCAGACTGAGGTATCTCTCACTACAGGAGCTATTAATTGCCGATCTCCGCTTAGGTTCCTTCGTAATGTTCGAGGGTTAACACCAGAGCAATCAAACCAGCAGTCTCGTGAAGCTGGTAGTGCACCGGAAAGTCAACTTCATTGGCACTTAAGTTAGCTAAACTCAAACTTGAAACAACCAGATAGCAGCGAACATTTGCTAAAGAGGAGTTTGATAGAGAGGAGAGGAGGCAATTTAAGCAGACTGTTGGTGACTACTTTAGCGTGTAAAAAGCAGTGCCGTTAGTACCTCGCTTTGTTGAGTCTGAGCCTGAACAGTTTTTCCGAGGCATTTGAAAACTAGGCGCGAGCACTGAGGTGGCCTGGGGAGCACTGAGGTGGCCTGGGGAGCACTGAGGTGGCCTGGGGAGCACTGAACAGCAAGCACTGGTGCTTACAACGTTGTGCGGCAAAGCACAGGACTTCACAGCTGTTTTAAATAATGAAGAATTTGCTGATTATCAGGTTGGTAAATCAACGGTTCTTGGGCCATATTAGTGTATTCCTGCTAAGTACAGGAGAGAATTCAAATTGTGCAAGCGTCAGCTGGGTCAGTCTCATGTAGACTTTGTAAAGCAGCAGTCAAAAAAAAAAAAAATCGCAAAATGGTACAAGGCGAGTGGTGTCGCCAACTTCTCCGACTTAGTGCAATTACTTTGGGTGGATAACCTGCAGGAATCTGTTGGACCAGAGGTTAGAGACTTTTTTGAAAATAATTCGTTGA
>NC_069476.1:3405129-3462629 GCF_026875155.1 Cherax quadricarinatus | reverse complement strand
ACCTCCCCTGATGATCTTCTCCATGACCTTGCATACAAAACACGTTAGTGAACGGGCTGTAGTTTGTGCCCATGTCTGTCTTTTTTAAAATTGGGATACTTTGCCTTTCCATCCCTGGGGATTTCCCCCGTTTAAAATGTGTTTAAGACTTTTTTTAAAGGGAAAACCAAAATGTTCTGCCCCCTCTTTAAAAACCCCACGGAGGATTTGTTGGCCCCCCGTTTGAGGTGTCAAGTTCGCATAGCACCTTCTTCACCTCCCCCTTTGGGTTTATGTCCCTCATCAGACTTGCGGGTGCCCCCCCCTGCTCTGATTTCTGGAGCCTCTGGTTTCCACTGTAAATACTTCTTTAAATTTTGTTTTTGAGTTGAAAAACCTCCCGGCGTTTTTTGTGAATTCCCAATACCCTTCCCGTTGTTACCTGGCCCTTTGATGTTGTTTTCCTCCGATGTGGGGGAAAAACAGTTTTGGGTCAGTTTGACTTTTATGTTTCATTTTCGTATTCCGCTGAGCCCCCCTTTTCCTGTGAATTTTTTCTGGTCTTGGGCTAATTCTTTATTTTCTGAGTTCCTGTTTCTGTCTTTTCCCATTTTTCGTACCCTGTTTTTCCCTGTACCCCTTTGGGGTAAACCCAAGGATCGTTTTTTTTTCCCCATTATTTTTTTTCCCCTTGGGGAAAAAACCTCCGTCTGCCCCCTTGCATTTTGTTGCCACAATCCATCATTTCTTGTATGGTTTTCCTGTATTTCCCCTTTTCCCCCATGAATGTTTTAAAAGAAGTTCCTCAAGCCGAGTGTTCCCCTTTGTAGTTTGGTTTTTCCACCTATTCCTGCTGCTCTCCCCACTTGGAGCTCAACTATGTAGTCGAAGCACAGAACCCATGATCAGTGCCCCCGGGGGCCTTTCATAATGAATTCTCGATGTGAATACTCAAGGTAAAACAAGGTCCAGTCTTGTGGTTCTCCTCTTTCCCCCCCTTGGTTGTCTTAAATGTGATGCATGGGGTTTTCCAGTACCCCATCCATCATTTGGCTCTCCCTGTTTCGGGACCCCCCTGGGGGGTCCCGGTTTTCCCGTCAATCTTTTGATTGAAATCACCCCCTAATAGTAATTTGCTCCCAAGTGGCTCTCCTGGCCCTCGGCTGTGTGTGACCATTGCTCTTTGCTTCATCGTATTTTTCTTGGCCTCCCGAGTTCGGGGGGTTTACATTTTGCAAATTTTACCTTATGTCCCCCAATGATTTTCCTCTAAGTATCCCCTTTGCCCGTGCCACCATTCTTATTTTCTCAAACCCCCAAAAGGTTTTTTTGAGCAGTGCAACTCCTCCCCTCCCCCCTCCCCCTCTGTCTTTTTTGGGATTTGATATCGGATGGAAAAATTTAATCTGTTATTCTGGGAGTTTTGTTTCTGTGAGTGTATTATGTCTGGGGGTCTCCTTGATTCTTTCGTGCCACCTCATTTATTTGTTTTCCATCTCTTTGTTACCCCAAATTAACTTTTTTTCTGTTTTGGTCTGGGAGGTGTATTGGGGTTGGGGAAATGGGAGACCCGATAAGGAATATGGGGGTTTTCTGGGGGGTGGAGTTTGTAAGCAGTGGGGGGGGGATTGGTTGGTGGGTGTTTTGGTTTAGAGTAATTTTGGGTTTCACTGGGTTGACCCGGGTTTGGGGGGTTTTATAGGAAATTGTGAGGGGGCTGGGATTTGATTTTCCGTGTCTGGGATCTCTGTTGTCTTCTCCACCCCTCTTTCCCCCTTTCGCCCTTTTTCCATTCTCTCTGTTTCTGCCTTTCTGCTTGTATTTTGTCGGGTCGAGTACATTTCCCGATCCCGGCAGTCCCTTTAAATTTTGGGTTTCTCCGCGGTCCTGTTCGAGTCGATTCGCCTTTAGGTCCTTTCATGGCCCGGTTTTTTTTTTTACAAACCCCCTATTTCCCAAAATTTTTTCCGCTGGGTCCTGTCGTCTTCTCCTTTTGTTTATGATGTTTTAATTGCTTTTTTTCCCCTGGTTTTTTGCTTCATTGTTTCCCCCTTTAATTCTGGAGCCCACACACAAAATTTGACCTCCCCTTTCATTCTCGCACTGCAACCATGTGTACCCCCTTTAAATTTTGATTTCCTCCATTGCAGCTCCCCTTCAGTTTCACTAGTAAGTACTTGGGCCTCAGTGGCCTGTCTTTTCCCCCTTCTCGGTTTCCCTGGTCTCCCCTTGTGGTTTTTAGGGCCTCCACAATCTTAGTCTTTCTTTTTCTACGTTCCCACTGAAAAGCTTCCATGCATTTTTGCTCCTTTCCCTACAGTCCTTTTATTTGTGATGAGGTAGCGTCTCTGTTGCCAATCCCAAAATTTCTTTTGTTCTTTAGGCTGTTTCAGATTTACATTTCCTTTCAAAACTCTGTACCCTGGCTCTGTGCTTTGATTCACCCCATTCCCTGCTTTCATGTTATCCTCTCTTCCTTTCTCATGAAAGTTTTCTAGTTTTTTTCCCTTCATTTTCCCCTTTTTGTGAGCTCTGCTGCCCAATCTTCCTTTGCATTTTCCCTCCTCCGTCCCTTGGTTTTTCTTTTGCCTCGGGCAACCTTTTTGTTTTATCTGATTCCCTAGAGGGGGAAAAACCTATTAATTCTGTATGTTAGGTTAGATTTGTATGGTTTTAAAGTGTGGGGGGGGGAGGTATGGAGGATTTGTGGCTATGTGGGAGGTAGGGGGGAGGGGGAGTGGGAAGGAGATAGAAAAGTGGGTGAGTGGGAGGGGAAAGGGGGGAAGGGGGAGGTGGGGGGGGGGAGGGGGTTTTATGTGTATGTGTTGTGTGTGTGTTGTGGGGGTTGTGGTGTGGTGTGTGTGTGTGTGTGTGGATTTGTGGAGTGTGGGTGTGTGGGGGTGTGGGGGTTGTGTGGATGTGTGGGTGTGTGTGGGGTGTGTGTGGGTGTGGGGTTGGTGGGTGGGGTGTGTGGGGGGGTGTGTGTGGGTGTGTGTGGGTGTGTTTGTGGGGGTTGTGTGGGGGTGGTGGGTTGTGGGGGTGTGGGATGGTGTGGATGTGTGGGGGTGGTGGGGGGTGTGTGTGTGGGGTGTGTGGTGTGTGTGGGTGTGTGTGGTGTGGTGGATTGTGTGGGTGTGTGGGGGTGTGGGGTGTGTGGGGGTGTTGGGTGTGTGGGGGGTGGTGGGTGTGTGTGTTTTGTGGGTGTGTGTGGGTGTGTGTGGGTGTGGGTGGTGTGGGGTGCGTGCAACACGGGGACGTTTTTTTTGAAGATTATAAAATTTTTTTCACATCAATTCTTATTAAATACATAATATATACTTTAATATTAATTGTGTACACTTGTGTTGTGTGTGTGTGTTGTGTTTTCAGCTTTTCGTTCTTTGAAAAAGAGGGGGGGGGGTTCGTTAACACTATTTGTTATTGTTTTTGGTTACCCGGGCTCTCCCCCCCCCCATTTTATTGTTCCTGGTTCACCGTACTCTCCCGGCCCGATCTTCGCACACTGGTACTTTTCTTTTTGAAGATTATAGGATTATTTTTTTCCCCTCAAATTCCCTTTTTAATATTACAAAAGTGTATTATAATAATAATTACGGGTGCACACGTGTGTTTGTATGTACGTACTTGTTTTTTAAATTGTCCTGTCAAAAAAGGGGGGGGGGGTTCCTAGGCTACACAAAAATTTTTGGGTTTACCCGGGGGATATTTAGATAAATTTACTAAACATTATCGGGTTACCACTATCTTTTTTGGTACTGAAAAAGGGAGAGAGAGATGGGATAGCATACAACCGCAGGGCGAGACACTTTGGGTTTAGACACTAACCAAAAATTTAACCAAAATAGGCAGTGATGTCTTGACAACAATGGGGGTTCGTGGGGTGTATCAACTCCTTTAATTTTGTAACTCCTTTAGGGAAATTTATCATGCTTCAAATTTTTTTTTTTCTTTTTCTTTTAAATTGGTATTCCCCCTTTTTTCTTTTGTAGAGTATTTGGTCATAAAAGTTTGGGGGGTTAGCTACATTCACAAACACCAACAGCTGGGGGGTTTACTAAAATTTTTTTTTCTTTCAGTATTATTAATCACTCTTTTATGACCTTTTCATAAATGCTTTTTAACCAATAACTATGATTTGTTTAAAATTTTTAGATCACCCGTTAACCCAAATTTAAATGTTTGAAAATTTTTTTGCAACACTGCACCGTCCCCCTCAGGACTGTACCCTCCCTCACTCAGCACTCGTTCAAATTTAAATTGTAAAATTCTTGATCTTATCACATTATTCGCACTCTTGAAAGCTATTACACTCTTGTAGGTATGTTCACTGATTCACTCACGTACGATGACCGCTAATAATATCTTAGGACAGCCACTAGAACGCTAAATCCTGGGAGCGCTGTTCAGCGATACTGCTTCACGCGTGTGCATGTGTGTGTGTGTGTGTGTGTGTACTGAAACAATATTTTAACCCCCATTTTCTGATTAAAGTATTCATGACTATTGGTCAACAAGTTTGATGTCACCTTAATGGCCCTTTGAGAAGTCAATAGTCTCTGAACCCAATTAACCAGCCAATTAACAAGTAAGATTTACTCAACGTTGCACTAGGAATGACCTCTCGTGCAGTTCCTGGTGCTCTGCAACATCGAGGTCGATCAGTGCACTAAAAAAGCGAATTATAATTCTACTTGCAATTTACTTGTCTGGAGGCGGTTCTAACTGTTTTATTGACTGATTTCCGGAACTGGAAGAAACGTAGAGACTGCTTGGAAGAAGCGAGAAGTTGCTTGTGTTCGTACTCTGTAAAAGACTGAAGAAATCGTTGTTGTGGGAGCGGGGGCACTGGACAGGCACCTAAAGTCAGTACTTGACCACCGGGGCTGTGGTTCGTTCGTCAGTTTGACTGCGGCCAGCAGTAACAGCCTGGTTAATCAAACCCTGATCCACCACGAGGCCTGGTCTCAGAACGACCCGGGGGGGGCGTTGACCCCCAGGTATACTCCAGGGGGCCGGCAACGTTCACCACCACCGCTCACTATCAATATTGGAAAGCTCAATACAAGTTTCATTCACCATCACAATATTTCGGAATTAGATAAAGACAAATATAGCATAATGCGATTCTTTATCGACAACGTTTCGCCCACATAGTAAACGTTGTCAAATCATAAACAAATTGTTGTCATTTAAGGATGACATTATGCTGCATTTCTGTCTTGATCCATCGTGTTGGTATTTTATTCCACTTCCCTCCATATGAGAATGTTGCCGGTATAAAACAAATAAAACATCAATATACGTAAGTGTGAAAGAAACTACAAAGAAATTTTCACCGAAAGTTATTCTTTCTGCAACATTGCAAGCTCCTGATGATGTGTTGATTGCAACATGAAAGGCCTAGGGCTATCATTCAACTAACCCCAGTGGTTGTTTTACATTTTCTATCGCTTCGCGATTTTTTCCTATTGTGTCCATGTTGCCTCAGTCTGAGGTAATTCACCTAAAATCTCCTTCCTCCTGGGTTCCCTTCGATTTGCCTGACGATTATGACAATTACAGTGACATCCTTTATTTCCCTGATGTTTATGACAATTACAGTGACATCCTTTATTTCCCTGACGCTTATGACAATTACAGTGACATCCTTTATTTCCCTGATGCTTATGACAATTGCAGTGACATCCTTTATTTCCCTGACGCTTATGACAATTACAGTGACATCCTTTATTTCCCTGACGCTTATGACAATTACAGTGACATCCTTTATTTCCCTGATGCTTATGACAATTGCAGTGACATCCTTTATTTCCCTGACGCTTATGACAATTGCAGTGACATCCTTTATTTCCCTGACGCTTATGACAATTACAGTGACATCCTTTATTTCCCTGACGCTTATGACAATTACAGTGACATTCTTTATTTCTTTAAATATAGTACACAGTTGATAAGGGATTGAGTGACATGTTTATCATAGGCTAAACACAATTGTAATCACAAGTGTCCGGACACAGCCAGTAAAATCCCACTCAGGAAATTAGATAAAGCTGAATAATATTGACTTTTACAAGGTGAACAGGTTTTTATGATTTTTTTTAGTGGTTTTGAGAAATGTTTGTAGCATTTACGTTTTCAGACAGCTTTTTCATCATAGTGTTGAACTAGTTTTGTGTGTCATATATGGCTTGGTGCTGAGACGTGCGACACAATCATAATATTAAATTATGGATAGTCAGTACTGGGATTAGTGTGGTACAGACGATGTCAAGCTGTCAACAGTGAAGATAAGACGTATATATGTACTGCATCAAGCTTTTACAAGTTAAAAAGAAAAGTGTTGGGTAAAACCTACAAATAATGGTCATGTTATTGTTACATCCTGGAATTACTGTGTCCGTACTGTTGCTCGCTGACTCTCAAACATTCTTGCTGGAGTGCTTGGTAACACTCATGTTGCCGCAGGTAATCCGGTTGGTTTTCCCGGATCAGGGAGAACCATTGAGAGATTTTTAATGTTATATCATAAAAATAATAGTTATTAAATTATGATGCTATTAATGAAAATATAAATTTAAGCTTCAGAGATATGTTAAAAGTCTGCCAATGAAATTAACATATAATGCTATTTAGCGAAGACATTACCATTATCTGAGCCCTGTGTTTTTGTAATTATTGAAGGTTTATACTTAAGGGTTCAAACTGGGGTATACTTATCAAGTGAGTGTATCACTGCTTGGTACTTCTTTGGTCCCACAGAGTCTGCAGCTTGGCATCAAATTAAGCACAAATCGTACTAACTCGACGACAAGCCTCATAGCTTACTTGATAAAGACGGGGACGAGCTTGCCGGGTGCTCTGTTCCTCTTCCTACTTTTACTACCAGCAAAGAACCATGTCGTCACCTGCTTCCAGAGCTTCTTAGATCCCATTATGTCTCACCTTCACTTACGGAAAGCTCCATCCTTCCCTTGAGTCTCTCACTAAGTTTCACTTTAATACCTCGATCAGTTTCTCTTCCATGTTCATCTTTGGTTATTTCCCTTTTAGTCATGTCTCTGGTTTCATTCATCCATGACAAACCAAGCAGGTTGTTATGGAGATGTGAATCAACAAGCAATCAGAAGCAACAGCCTGGCTGACCAGGCAAGCACCAGACGAGCCTGGCCCCAGGCCGGGCTCTGGGAGTAAGAAAAACTCTCGTAACTCATCAAAGGCATATCAATGGTATATACTAGTTTTTTCTAAAAAAATCTTTCTAAAAGTTCCAGTGCCATTTTCCTTAAAATCTTTGCCAGAACTTGTAATCTATGTTAAGAGACACTGCCATGTAATTATGTATCTCTTTGTCTCCCTGTGTTTTATATGTTGGGACTACACTGACCTCTTTCAAATTGTCTGAGTTTCATTAATTGGAGAGATTTTTTACAAAGTCGTTTGCTATTAAGTCACACAGTGCTTCTGCTCCTCTCAGCACTTGTAAGTATATGTTGTCTGGTCCAATTGTTTAGTCAAGCTTCCTTAATACTCTCATTTCCACTCTTGTGTTGATAATGTCTAGTTCCTTAAGGTCTTCTCCAGCTACAGTTTCATCTATCCACAGCTTATCGTGAAGACCTCTTTGAAACTTCTGCTAAGCTTTTCGCTTATTTCTGTCAGCCTCCCACAGCTTACCTCCCATCCTCAGCCTTTTCACAGTGACCTTTCTTATGTGAAGTAACTCGATTTTGGGCTTTGATGTTATATCATTTTTAAACTACGAAGAGAACTTTCTCATTCTCATGAAATAATTCTTAAGTCTCCTGCCTGTTTGCCTCTTTCATGATGTTTGATTGTCTCTATATTTCTGTCGGCGCTCTTGTACCCTCGCTTCACTTCTCTTCGTTCCTGGTTCAACCATGGGCTATTTTTCTTTTTTTTTCTTTTTTCGTGCGGTGACCGAATCTTGACTTATAGCAGTGTTTCTCAAGATTTATCATCCACAATTATTGTTTTCTGACCTCTTAAGTCCACTCACATTATCTTTTATAACTAAGTATACAATTAACCTCCAGCACTTCCACAAACACTACATTACACCGCCTAAACATGTACTTCCTAGCATCCTAGTGATTTATTTTTTTAATCTTCATGCACGTTTCCTTTTTGGCTAAGCTTTGTACTGCAGTCTGCCTTTTTCCGCCCTAAAACTTCTCTTGAGTATTTATATGTCGTAATAATGTCCGCACTAGTTGATTGATCTGTATATTTCGACCACCTTCTGGAATATGTATGTGTAAATATATGACTTCAAATTTACGAAATCCGCTATATAGATGGTATGTGTATTTTAAACTTAATATAGTTCTTCTGTGTCGTATGGTCTGAGGAGAGATTATAATTTAACAATAGTTATCATAGGTTGGGTAACTTTGCTTACATCTTAATAAATCGATACATATAGCTAACTGCCAGTGAACAACTCACATAAACGGGTGAGCAGCATCTCTTGACAGTGAAGGAGATCACATCATTGTCTCTTAAATGTGAATCGCGGTGTAGGAGAGATTGCGATGGTGAGCAGCACGACCCCACAGTCATCACGACCCCACAGATATTAAGTGCTTCCACGACCTTCACAAGTATAAATAAAGAATGACCGTCACTACTCACAAGTTTTACAACAGTTTCGATGAGTAATGACCACACCCCTTATATTTTTACTTATTTGTTTGCAGTGGTTGAGTCATGCATCCTGGCGCAGCCTCATAGTTCTTATCGACAGAATTTAGTTATTTCTGGTTCCCAGGTCTCACTCATACCAAGTCGTGAAGCTGTGCATTGTGTTTGTTTAAATCACCTCCATATCTAGTACATTCCACTTACTCTATTAGAACTAGAAAAAAAGTAATTCTAACGTCTTTATGACTTACGTACGTCTTTAGCTACCATATCAAATAAACTGCTGCCATATCAAATAGACTTCTGTCACATCAAACAGCCTATTGCCACATCAAACAGGCTGTTGCCATATCACCCTGTCACTCTCCACTCTGATCCTCTTCGTTATTATTGTTTATCGCGCTTCAGTAAAAATCCAATTAACTTTTTCGATTAAATCCGGATTTAATAGTGGCGCCGGATGCCACAAGACTGTCCTGACGTACTGCGTGTTACGGTCCTGACGCACGTCGTGCATAATGTTCCTGATAAATAACGGGTCTGATGTATACGTCGTGTGACGGGCCTGACGTACGTCTTGTGACGGGCCTGACGTACGTCGTCTATAATGTTCTTCATGAATGACAGACCTGACGTATACGTCGTGTGACGGGCCTGATGTACATCGTAAATAATGTTCTTGATGAATGACGGGCCTGACTTACGTCGTGTGACGGGCCTTACGTACGTCGTGTGACGAGCCTGATGTACGTTGTGTGACAGGCCTGACGTACGTCGTGCATCATATTCTTGATGAATGACGGGCCTCACTTGCATCGTGTGACGTGCCTGACGTACTTCGTGTGACGGGCCTAACGTACGTTGTGTGACAGGCCTGACGTATGTCGTGTGACGGACCTGACGTACGTCGCGTATAATCTTAATGAATATTAGTTAAGACTATTAGTTGTTGCTGTTCCTTTGATGTTAGATTTACCTGAACTTCTGGTGATATACTCGGTGCTGTGCTGACTCCTGACCCTGGTTCCTTACACGTTGTCTGTAGCTGTTGTCTGCAGTTTTGTAGTTGTTTGCAGTTATTTGTAGCTGTTTGCAGCTGTTATGTGCAGCTGTTGTGTGCAGCTGTTGTGTGCAGCTGTCTGTATCTGTTTGCAACTGTTGCCACCAGTTTTGTCTGTATCTGTTTGTAGTTACCTGCAGCTGTTGTTTGCAGGGGTTTCTAGTTCGCAGATGTTTGCAGTTGTCTGCAGCTCTTGTTTGCAGTTGTCTGCAACTGTTTTTGCAATTGTCTGCAGCTGTTGTTTGTGATTGTCTGCAACTGTGCAAGTATTGTTTGCAGCTGTTGTTTACAGTTTTATCTGTAGTTTTTTGTAGTTGCCTGTAGCTGTTGTGTGCAACTATTGTTTGCAGTTGTCTTGTCACTTTCTCTCCTATTTATTATTTGGCATTTGCCAGGATTGATTTCAAGCAGCCACCTTCTTGAAGTTTCTTAGCCATGAAGTCCATGTAACAAGTTTGGAGGGTTGCTCTTGTCTCGCTACCTGACCTGTGACAGTACTTCTTAACTTCCTAGTTACCTCGCTGTTTCTGTCTACACCTCCATAGTTATCACAGCCTGGCTGATTAGACACTGTGAGCAAGTCACTCGGGGCTTCTGCGCCAACCTTCGTCGGGTGTGAACGTCTCTCTCTCGCTTGAGTGTCAGTGACAAATTTCCCCAGTTCTCTCTGGGACGCTTGTCCTCATCTATTTTGCCCGACGGGCATTCTACAGGAGGGGCACCTCTTCATCGGCTTACTTTTAGCCAGCTCCATTTTTTTCGTTCTGCGGATAATTCTTTAACGGTCTTTGGTGGGAAGCCGGTTACTATACTCTGGTGGGGTGTGGCCGTCCTGCTCTGCTGGGGCTTGGCAAGGGCGTCCACCGGATCTAATCGGAAACTTGAAGTTTCTATCTCTATTTACAAAGGAACTTTTGTTCCTTTTCTTTCATCGTCCAGCCTTTGGCAACAAATCATCCTCGTACCATCGAGAAGTCGTGCTCGATACGGCTTACGCTGTCAGTGGCCCTGATGAACCCAACAAAGAAGAATGAAAAAAGCAAGTCACTCTCCAGTTTTATCTTGTAAGGTTTCATCATTATTCTAGCTATTTTCTGTACATGTAATGACAGAAGGTTGACGAGTCTTGGGCCACGGATGTTGATAATTCTCTATTAGTGTCTATGGCACAAGAAACTTATGCCGCACACTGCACAGTTCTTATCGCGGCACTTGGGGCTGGGGATACCTATCCCGGGCCGTGAGCTACCAAAATACATTTAGTTACCTATACGGGGAAGCAGTGACCCCTTAGCGATCATCAAGCACTTGGGAGTGGAAGGCAGTGAGGTCTGATTCAAGTACAAAGTGGATAGCATCAGTGGGTAGCTTCAGAGGGTAGCTTCAGTGGGTAGCTTCAGTGGGTAGCTTCAGTGGGTAGCTTTAGAGGGTAGATTCAATTACTTGGGTCACGAGTCTTTCACCGACGTCAAGACACTCAAAGGAAAAGAGGAAACAACATTGTCAAGACACATGATGCTGCTGCCATAACTATACGATTAACTTCTAAATTTACTCGTACCTGTCTAGCTACACTGATGGAAACCCAAAGTTAGACGCATATCTGCACCTCTACGTATTTTTACACCTGTGAATATGTGCTGGGATGATTTAATTTGTTAAGCTTTGATAGTTCAACGATCCTTGTTGATTCTGGTGTCAGTGACTGCTGGCTTACCCGTGTTGGTGAGGGTGGTGATGTCCTTGCATGACAGTGCAGGACCTGTGTGTTGGTGAGAGTGGTAGTGTCCTTGCATGACACTGTAGGACCTGTGTTGGTGAGAGTGGTGAGAGTGGTAGTGCCCTTGCATGACAATGCAGGACCTGTGTGTTGGTGAGTGGTGAGAGTGGTGGTGCCCTTGCATGACACTGCAGGACCTGTGTGTTGGTTAGAGTGGTGGTGTCCTCGCATGACACTGCAGGACCTGTGTGTTGGTGAGTGGTGAGAGTGGTGGTGCCCTTGCATGACACTGCAGGACCTGTGTGTTGGTTAGAGTGATAGTGTCCTCGCATGACACTGCAGGACCTGTGTGTTGGTGAGTGGTGAGAGTGGTGGTGCCCTTGCATGACACTGCAGTACCTGTGTGCTGGAGAGGATAGTGAGGGTGCATTAGTCTTTGCATGATCTGTGTGTTGGAGAGGGTAGTGAGGGTGCGTTTATCTTTGCATGTTCTGTGTGCTGGAGTGGTAGTGAGGGTGAAGGTGTCCTTGTATGACAGTGCGGGACCAGTGTGCTAGAGAGGGTAGTGAGGGTAAAGGCGCCCTTGCATGGCACTGCCGGAGCAGTGTGCTGAAGAGGGTAGTGAGGGTGAAGGCGTCCGTGCATGACACTGCAGGACCAGTGTGCTGGAGAGGGTAGTGAGGGTGAAGGTGTCCTTGTATGACACTGTAGGACCAGTGTGCTGGAGAGGGTAGTGAGGGTGAAGGTGTGGGGTCCCAGCGAACCGTCGTGACCATTGTTTAGTTGATTTCCCTTGACCTCTTGACCTGTCGTGCTAGTATCAAGTTACACAGAGCCGCTCCTCGCTCCTACCAGCCGCAGGCCTGTTTCCTATCACCGGCTGTTTCTCAACAATCATGCAGCCTCCAGCCACCCCGCCGCCGGCGCGCCTCACGCCACCAGTCGGTCATAAAAGCTAATGACTGGGTCATAATTGCCTTAAGCCACGCAGAGGCTGGGAAGAGGCGAGTATGAAGGTAGAAAGTCAAGTGCGGAAAAGAGAGTAAAGATTAAATGGAAGAATTGCAAGCCAGAGATGTCTTTGAAGGAAGGAACGTTTCTTATTGGGTAAGGAAGAGGATGTCTAGAACCTCCAGGAGTGGCTTACACCATCCATGCTCAGTACAAGGACGCGGAGTTCTGTTGACATCCAAGCCATGGTAGGGTCTCACGTAACAAACAAGTTGATGGTAAGGAGAAATCTGTATCTAGCATGCTATATATCAAACGCGTATTAAAGTGAACTGGGCCACAACAGTTGTATGATCTAGAGCAGCAGCCAGCTTGGTGGACCAGACAAATAAGCAATACAATGTACATGTTCATTAGCAACTTGGGGATATTTCCTTATTCTTTCTGCAAAAATTTTTTACCATGAAACAATTTTGCGTAGATCGAAGATCAACCATAACACATCTTGATCTGCTACTTAGAGAAAAATGGTGTAAACTACCGACACGATTTAAAGGCAAGTGCATTGTAATGCGATCCTTTATTGACAATGTTTTGCCCACACAGTGTTCTCTATTACATCATATAGAGAACTGGCTAAGTTTAGCTTTACGCAATTGTTATGAAGCCCGTCTGATACAGTTATCATCAGGATTTACATCCACAGAGGACCCAGGAGAGGTTGTTGCTGCCTTAACTGACATAAAAATTGAGAGATAAAAGGCAAAGAGGGCAGAGCAGAAGTGAAAAAAAAAATGGTTTGAGAAATTGCCAGTTGATTAATAACAAGAATCTACTGCCCTTCCACTAGTCCCCACATTCCAAAACAAGTCATAAACTTGCTTGTGACTGGATAAATCCCACTGTGTGGGCGAAACGTTATTAATAAAGGATCCCATTATACTACATTCGTGGTGATAGAGTTTTAGCTGCTTAGTCTAAGGTCCCAGCGAACCCCTCTTTCTATATTTGGCTTTTAATCAATTGAATATAGCTACAGTCATTCAAAATATCCAGAGCTCACCATGTGCAGGTGGCTGCTCTTCTAGTTCCTGTTGCTTGTAAAGCAGAACTTAACACTGTCCACTCCTGTACTGGAGTCAGGCAGTCACAACTCTGGTGGCTCTCATAAGGTTAATGAGGAAGCATATGCGGTGGCCAACAAGGTGAGTGCTACTGCACTGTTTATGTTGAAAAAATAGTTTTTGCAGAGGCCAGTAGAAGGGTATACCTCCTGCATTCTCGCCAATCTTATGCAGTCGTTGGCTCTAGCTGCAGGACTCCAGCGCCTCTAGGCTCATCCTCGGTGGGGATGACTTATCCTGTTCAGTCTTCGGGCACCTTACCAGTGACCCCCACCACCTGTCTAGGCAACCACAGGCTCTGTCTGCGCTCCTCTGGGGTAAGGTTCCGTGGTTCGGTTGGCAATGCTCTCGCCTCACATTAAGTGTCCGTGAGTCAATGCCTGGTATGGGGAGAAACTTGTGGAATGTTTCCTTACACATGCTGTCCCTGTTCACCTAGCAGTAAATAGGTACCTAGGTGTTAGTTGACGGGTGTGCGTAGTATCCTGGGGGACAAGATTAAAAGACAGACAGTCAGTCCTCGATGATGCACTGACTTGCTTGGGTTATCCTGGATGACTAACCCTCTGGGTTAAAAATCCGAACAAATTTTATCTTACCTTATTGGGTGCATCTGCCTAGTACAAACAGCGTGAGAGGGAGGAGCGTTATGCTTCTTCCAAGGGTCACTCACCCCTAACACCTGAGAAGGGACTTTCACTAGGACTTGGGCATATGGTCAGGGAGTTGGCTTCAGTTGCTCCCAACATTAGCTTACGACTCGTGGCAAGTGGTCAGCTCCTCTGAAGCACCGTTGAGTACCACAGCTAAGGTTGCTTCTGTGTGTTGTGGCAATGGAGAGGATCAGAAACAGAATCAGAAACATTCAAAGCACATTCAGGAGCGCAAGTTCTCTGCCTCTATATAAGGCAGAATGTCAGAGGCTCCAGTTTCAAGGCGTCTGGGTCATCCTCAGGTTTGACAGATCATAAGAGTATAATAAATTAATTTTTTATAGAAATCTGGGGAGTGGTGATATTCTGACACTAGCTTGGATGGTGCACTAGACACCACACCTCATAACGGAAGTCAGATGTTACTTCCCAGAAAAAGTTGACTGATGGCTGCTCAAAGGGGTCTAACTCCTAGATCTCTAAAAATGGCCCTTCATTGGAAGAAAGAACCTGTCCCCAAAGGCTAAAACTGCGACCAAATGCCAGTCCGCAGAGAAACAACGGGCCCACTGTGAGATCGTTCTCATGCAATTACACGGGCACTAGGCCCCACAATGAAGATATTCGTGTCTTCTTTCGGGACATGGCCTGTTAGTTTTTTTTGTTTGCAGGAGACCAAAATTGGGTCACTGAACTTCTACCAGGGTTTCTGGTTAGCTTATTATGCCTCCATACCCCATGTTGGTGCAATTTTCACAGAGAAAAGAGTTATTATCTTGAACTATGCTGTTATTCATCATGGTGTGACAGTCTGTGGTCCTCCCTGGTGAAGTTGAAGGGGCCTGAAAGTGTGCTCCTTATATGTCCCTTCAGATTGGGTTTGGACATCTCTGTGCTTGCTGATCATGTCTGTAACCCTCTGTATTTCGCGCCCTTGTCCCTAGTGCTCCTGCTGCCTCCTGGTGGGCCTCGATCAACATAGAGCCCAGTATAGAAGATGCTAATTCGCTTTCACTAATAGGACAGCAGCTAGTCAAGCAACATGCTTTCCTCTACTCTCTCTCACAGGCCTTCTGCCTGGTACAGCGCTAGCACCAACCCATCCTGCTGTGTACCAAACACCAAGTACATTAGTGGCATCGGTGGGATGTGGCATGGAGTAACCTGTGGCTTAAAAAGCTAGCTTGGACCCTGGCTTGAGGGTTAGGTGCTTCCAAGACTACCGAGGACGTCGTAAAGGTTTTGACGAACAGTTAATGAGGTCAATTTATAGGTAGACAGAGCAAAAGGAAGTGAGAATGCCGATAGTGTGTGGGTAGAGAGAAGGGGGAGAGCGAGCACTCTAGCAGTAGGGCAGGCTGTGCTGGGTAGATCGTGTATTGGAGCTCGGCTGTACCTGACCACCGAACAATTGGGGGTCAATAACACACCTCTGGCTACTATAGCCTGAGACATGTGATATGAGACTGTAAAAGTTCCATAGCAATTCAGGCTAAAACAGGCTGCTCACAAGCGACACAGTGCACAAGCGTCCCGTGGCTCAGTTGGTAGCACACTTAGCTCACACACTTAGTGTCCAGGGACTCGATTCCCGGACACTCAGTGTCCGGGGAAAACGCTGAACATGTTTCCTTATACCTGTTGTCTCTGTTCACCTAGCAGTAAGTAGGTACTTGGGTGTTGACCGACTGTTGTGGGTGGCATCCTGGGGGAAGGGGGGGGGGGCAGTATACCTTAGCTAGGGCTGGGTTTTGAAATTAGCTGAAGTATGATAACTGCTCTTAGCTTGTAAAATTTATTTGTGGAAAAAAAGGTTAGGCATGGAGGGAAAATGCTTCCCATAGGACTTGCAGTGTTCAAAGTGTGCTGGGACGAACTTGAACGCTGTAAACTCGTGGAAGATAGCGATGAGACGCGTCATGATGGAACAGGACTCTCCCTCCTGGCTCTACCCACGCTACTACACACCCCATTAATGGGGTGTGTAATAGCACTGATATTAATAGTCTAACATGTCCGTTCTGTTGTAGATTCGCCAGTACTGCCGGTCTGGGTCTTTTCCAGATGGTGACCTGGCCTTGGCTCCCAGGAATGGGAGTGTCTTGAAGGGCATGCCAGCTGTGCAGCAGCTGGCGATGCGAGGAAGGCTGTTGAAGCTGCAAAGCAATAGTCAGTGTCAGAAACGGTTAAGAAAGCAGCAATTACAGGGTCCCATGGAGCCACACCCAAGCTTTAGGCCATGGCCTGAGTGCTGGGGACACCAGGATCTTTCTGACTGTGTTGTATTTATGCTTATCAGTGTCTTCCATCAGTTTTTGATATGTGTCAGGGTCGTCAACATCGGTGGTAAACTTTACAGTCCCGTTATGTAGTCGAGAGCATAATTCTCTGCGGTACATTGCATTACTGTGGAACCTCTCGGCTTCAATGAAGTTTGGGTTAATGTGGAAGCAGTGGATTGCCATTTCATCAGCGAGAGCTTGGGTAGCTATGTTACCATCAATGAAGGTGATCTTAAGCATAGAAGAAGCGTTGGAGATCTTGGTGATATATATTCCACAGTAGCCCTGGGGTTCTGGTTTTCAATTGACTTCTTGATGTCTTCGATGAGTTGGATAGTGATGAGTTTGTCCAGTCGTTTGAGGAACACAGTTATCTTGGCCCTCAAAGCTGGGGAAGACGTGACGTGAAATTGTCGTGCAGCAAGGGTGGATGTAGCTGTAGTCATGATCAGTTTTTCAGCCTCAATGACGTCTGTGCAGACTACAATAAAGGCATCCTTGTGCGAAAGAATCGCATTGAATTTAACGTGCAAGCTGCCGCTAACAACAGCTGCAAGGGCTAGCTTGGACGAGTCATTTACTGTCTCACTTCTCAGCTAGATTTTCACACGATTTGAACAGTGCATCGTGGAAGAGTGTTGACGATGTTAAGTGAAGAAGTAAAAGTTCCCCTCCCCAACGGAGATCGCAGGGATACTTGCGTGGGGACTGGCGAGTAGGAACTGTGTAGGTTATTGTAACAGACACGGTAGACTAGATAGTTGCTATTAACTGAGTACAACAGGCAGAGCCATGTCCTATGGAGGGGAGATGTTTCCAGTCCGACGGCAGGCCTGCAAATGAGGACGAGGCAGAGGTCTGTGGCCTGAGCTCCGACTCACGAGCGTCCTGCCCAGGTACCATATACGAATTTGAGGAGCCTGGTTATGTGTCCATTCCTCCTCCTTGGTGACTTTGACGCCTTCCACCCTCTGTGGAGATGTGGGTTACTTCGTACCAGACAGAAGTGTTATTATACACAAATAACCCGCACATAGAAGAGAGGAGCTTATGACGACGTTTCGGACCTACTTGGACCATTTACAGTCACACAAAGTCACACTGTGACTTTATAAATGACCCAAGTTGGATCAGGATGTTAACATCCTTTGGATGTTAGCATCCTGAACGATAGGTCTCTGACTTATCATGATGCTCTCAAGAACGGCTTCTTGGGCATTGGTCTGTTTTCCAGTTTCATATATCTGGTTTTGAGATGGTTCGTACTTCCCAATTGAAAAGTGATCCTATCCTCCAGTTTGCTTTCTGTGGCAGAAGTATGAGTCTGAGGATGGATGACTCTTAGATGCTGGGCCAGAGATCTCGTGTCCTTTGGTGATTTTCAGGTGCAAGGTTGCTTATGACCGCTTCATTATCGTAGGGGTGGTGGTGGCTAGCATTCTGTGGTCAGATGACTTAGGAATTCCGTCTGTCAGTCCCTTGGTAAAATAAGTACTTAAAGAATCGTTGCCGGATTATGTATACTGTATATTGTCCCAGGGAGGACATTTTGTTGGTTAATAAGATGATTTACCAGCAGGTGTTAGGTGACTCACGATTGCAAACAAACCATACCACGGGTGGGGTTAGAACCCGCGATCAGAGAGTCTCAGCGATCGGTCTGGTGTTTTGAGACTCTCTGATTGTGGGTTCTAACCCCACCCGTGGTATGGATTTTTTTGCGTATTAGGTATAAAAGTGGTGTTCAGAAATGCATAGGGGTACGACCTCGGTTTATGTGATGAGGGTCATCTCCAACACTTCTCCTTGACTAATATGAAATAAGATCAGAGAGATATCCGGGATATACTCAATGAACCTACTGCCGGCCTTGTCCTTCATGGTCAGTGTCAATAACTACTGAGGGTTTCTCCTCCATCTCAAATATCGGGAACTAAATTCCATTGGAACCTTGTGATCTGTTTGGGCTTGAGGAATTGGCTTCACCTTTGTAGATGTCACCCTAGCTCCTACACTCCTAGCCCCTACACTCCTATCCCCTACAATCCTAGCAATCATAGCCCCTACACTTCTACATCCTATACTCCTAGCTCCTACACTCCTAGCTGTACAGTCCTAGCTGTACAGTCCTAGCTCCTATACTTCTAGCTCCTACACTCCTAGCTCCTAAGTAGCAGTAACCTTGGTATTGCAACAGAGTGGCAGGCAGATGGCAGTCACCTTGGTGTTGCAGCAGGGTGGCAGGCAGGTGGCAGGCAGGTGGTAGGCAGGTAGCATGCAGGTGGCAGGCAGGCGGTAGCTATCTTTCTTTATAAATCATTCTAGCTGGTTGTTATTAAGCAGATTTTCAATCAGTGGAATGGAATATCCGTGTGATGGTATGTTGAGTGAATCACCTTGACGACACTCCAGGTTTTTGTTGTGGGGGACGACACTGCAGGTGTTTTTCGTGGGGACGAAAGTGCAGGTGTTTGGTATGGCAGACGACACTGCAGGTGTTTGTTGTGAGTGAAGATACTGCAGGTATTTGTTGTGGGGGACGTCACTGTAGGCTTTTTTGTGGGACGACAGTGTAGGTGTTTGCTGAGGGTGACGACACTGCGGGTGTTTGTTGTGTGCTACGACACTGCAGCTGTTTGTGGTGGGGAACGATACTGCAGTTTACAGTGTCTTGGACGATTCCTTACTGAGGTATCGGGACGCTATTCTCAGGTTTGCCAGTTATCACATCAACCAGTTATCTGGTTGATGTGAGCCTCCGGAGACGTGCTCGGTGTTATACCCCAAGATCTTTCTCCTTGAGTGAGGTTTGCAGTCTTTGGCCACATAGCCTATACTCTGTCTGCGGTCTTATTTGCCCTTTCCTGATCTTCAAAACTTTGCATTTGGCGGGGTTAAATTCGAGAAGCCATTTGCTGGACCAGGTGTCCAGCCTGTCCAGGTCTCTTTGTAGTCCTGCCTGATCCTCATCTGATTTAATTCTCCTCATTAACTTCACATCATCTGCAAACAGGGACACTTCTGAGTCTAACCCTTCCATCATGTCGTTCACATATACCAAAAACAGTACTGGTCCTAGGACTGACCCCTATGGAACCCCGCTCGTCACAGGCGCCCATTGTGATACCTCATCTCGTACCATGACTCGTTGTTGCCTCCCTGTCAGGTATTCTCTGATCCATTGCAGTGGCATTCCTGTTATACGTGCCTATCCTCTAGCTTCTGCACTAATCTCTTGTGAGGAGCTGTCGAAGGCCTTCTTGCAGTCCAAGAAAATGCAGTCAGCCCACCCCTCTCTCTCGTGTCTTACTTCTGTTACCTTGTCATAAAACTCCAGAAGGTTTGTGACACAGGATTTGCCTTCCATGAATCCGTGCTGGTTGTCATTTATAATCTTGTTCCGTTCCAGGTGTTCTACCACTCTCCTCTTGTGAGTGTATGTGTGTATGTGTATGTGTATGTGTGTGTGTGTGTGTGGTGTGTGTGGGGTGTGTGTGTGTGTGTGTGTGTAGTGTGTGAGTGCGTGTGCGTGTGTGTGTGTGTGTGTGTTGTGCGTGTGTGTGTGTGTGTACTCACCTAATTGTACTCACCTAAAATTGTGGTTGCAGGGGTCGAGACTCAGCTCCTGGCCCCCCCTCTTCACTGATCGCTAACTGGATCCCTCTCTCTCTCTGCTTCCTGAGCTTTGTCAAAACCTTTCTTAAAACTATGTTTTGGTTCCTGCCTCCACTACTTCACTTGCTAGGCTATTCCACTTGCTGACAACTCTATGACTGAAGAAAACTTCCTAACGTCCCTGTGACTCTCTGAGTCTTCAGCTTCCAGTTGTGACCCCTTGTCCCTGGTCCCCCTCTCGGGAACATCCTATCTCTGTCCACCCTTGTCTATTCCCCGCAGTATCTTGTATGTCGTTATCATGTCTCCCCTGACCCTTCTGTCCTCCAGTGTCGCCAGTCCGATTTCCCTTAACCTTTCCTCCTCGTACGGACATTCCCTTGAGCTCTGGGACTAGCCTTGTTGCAAACCTTTGTACTTTCTCTAACTTCTGACGTGCTTGACCAGGTGTGGGTTCCAGACTGGTGCTGCATACTCCAGTAGGGTCTAACATACACAGTGTACAGTGTCTTGAACGATTCCTTATTAAGGTATCGGAACGTTTATCTCGGGTTTGCCAGGCGCCCGTATGCTGCAGCGGTTATTTGGTTGATTTTGTCCCTCCGGTGATGTGCTCGGTGTTATGGTCACCCCAAGGTCTTTCCCCGAGTGAGGTCTGTAGTCTTTGTCCACCTAGCCTATTTCTGTCTGGGGTCTTCTTTGCCCCCCCCAATCTTCATGACTTTGCATTTGGCTGGATTAAATTTCGAGGAGCCAGTTACTGGACCACATGTCCAGGCCTCTCCAGGTCTCTTTGCAGTCCTGCCTCATCCTCGTCCGATTTAATTCTTCTCATCAACTTCACGTCATCTGCGAACAGGGACACTTCAGAGTCTATTTCCTTCCCATCATGTCGTTCACATAATCAAAAATAGCACTGGTCCTAGAACTGACCCCTGGGGGACCCCGCTCGAAACAGGCGCCCACTGTGATACCTCTTCACGTACCATGACTCGTTGCTGCCTCCCGTCGGGTTTATTCCCTTATCCATTCCCAGTGCCCTTCCTTTTACGGGGTGCCTGATCCTCCAGCTTCTGCACTAATCTCTTGTGGGAACTGTGTAAAAGGGCCTTCCTGCATCTAGGAAAACGCAATCTACCCAACCCTCTCTCTCGTTTTCTTACTTCTGTTACCTTGCATAAAACTCCAGAG
Organism: Cherax quadricarinatus; assembly: GCF_026875155.1. Taxonomy (NCBI): domain Eukaryota; kingdom Metazoa; phylum Arthropoda; class Malacostraca; order Decapoda; family Parastacidae; genus Cherax; species Cherax quadricarinatus. The sequence continues at coordinate 3,441,393 of NC_069476.1, read as the reverse complement.
GTTTGTGATACAAGATTTGCCTCCATGAACCCATGCGGGTTTTAAATTTATAATCTTTTTCCTTTCCAGGTGTTCGACCACTCTCCTCCTGATAATCTTCTCCATGACTTTGCACACAATACATGTCAGAGACACAGGTCTGTAGTTTAGTGCCTCGTTTCTGTTTCCTTTCTTAAATATGGGGAACTACATTAGCTGTCTTCCATTTCTCAGGTAGTTTGCCCAGTTTCAAGGGTTTGGTTGAAGATTGTGGTTAGAGGCACACACAGCATCTCTGCTCCTTCTCTAAGGCCCCATGGGGAAAATGTTGTCTGGTCCATCGCCTTTGAGGTGTCAAGGTCATTTAAAGAGCTTCTTCACCTCCTCCTCAGTTTTTTCCGTATGCCCATCCAACACTTGTTGGTATATTCCCTCTTGATGTTCCCTTCTGTGCTGCCCTTCCCACAGCCCTTCCTGTCTCTACTGTAAAAACTTCCTTAAATCTCCTGTTCAGCTCCTCACATACCTCCTGACATTTCTTGTGAGTTCTCCACCTTCTGTCCTTAATCTATCACCTGGTCTTTGACTGTTGTCTTCCTCCTGTTTGTGGCTATACAACAGTTTCGGGTCAGTCTTGATTCTCGATGCTATGTCATTTTCATACTGTCGCTGGGCCTCCCTCCTTACCTGTGCGTACTCGTTCCGGGCTCTGCGACTGATCTCCCTATTTTTCGTGTGTTTCTCTGCCTTCTGTACTTTTTCCATTCTCAAATTCACTTTTTTTTTTGCCTCCTTACACCGTCGGGTAAACCAGGGGCTTGTTCTGGTCTTCCCGTTGTTACTGTTGCCCTTGGGAATAAACCTTTCCACTGCCCCCTTGCATTTTGTTGCTACATATTCCATCATTTCATTTACTGGCTTTCCTGCCATTCTCTGCCCCACTGGACCCTCCCGCAGGGAAGTTCTTCAACCCTATGTAGCCCCCTCTTTTTTAGTCAGGCTTTCCCCCATTCTACTCCTGTTATTCTCTCCACTTGCAGCTCTACTATGTATTCAAAGCACAGAACCACGTGGTCGCTACTCCTAGGGGACTCTCATACTTGATGTCCTCAATGTCTGAGCTGCCCAGTGAACACAAGATCCAATCTTGCTGGTTCATCCTCCCCTCTCCTCTGGTAGTGTCCTTAACATGTTGGTGCATGAGGTTTTCCAGCACACGTCCAACACCCTGGCTCTCCATGTTTCGGGACCCCCCATGTGGCTCCAGGTTTTCCCAGTCAATCTCCCTGTGGTTGAAATCCCCCATAACCAGCAACTTTACTCTGCTGGAGTGAGCTCTTCTTGCCACCTCAGCAAGTGTGTCCCCATTGCTCTGTTGCTCTTTTCATATTCCTCTCTTGGCCTCCTGCAGTTCTGTGGTGGATTAACATCACTGCAATGACCACTTTGTGTTCCCCAACTGAAGTGTACCTGCTATGTAGTCTCTTCTCCTGTCTCATCTATTCCTTCCATTCTCAAATTTCCATCTGTTTTTTTACGAGCAGAGCAACCCCACCTCCCCCCTACCCCTTCTATCTTTCCTCATGATCTGGTATCCTGGTGGGAAGATTGCATCTGTTATTGTCTCCATGAGTTTTGTTTCTGTAACTGCTATGATGTCTGGGACTTCTCATTGATTTTTTCTTGCCATTCCTCATGTTTATTCGTTAATCCTCTGCATTTGTGTACCAAACCTTCAACTTCTGTTCTAATACGTAACGTGGTGGGGGGGGTGGAAACAGAGGGATCGGGGTGTGATGGTTGGTTTGGAATGTTCAGTTGCCTTGGGGGTGTCGTGGCTGGTCCTTCTGCAGGTGTTTCTGGGGGGTGCGCTTTTCCTCCATTTGATCCTGGGTTATTCTGCCTCCTTTTTCATTCCTCCCATTCTCCTTCGTTTTTGAACTCTCCTTTCTTTGTCTTCCTTTCGTCCTGTTTTCTGTCTCGGTCGAGGTACACACTCCGGAACTCCTGCTTGCCTCTCAGCCGTGCTTTCCTCCTGCAGGATCATGGTTCGGGTTGATTCTGCCTTTAAAATTACTTTGAGAGGCCGATTCTTTCTTTGTGAACCACCCAAAATTTTCCGAAAATTTGCCACCTGGGTCCCTGTCCCCCTCGCCTATCACCTTCATGATGTCTTCAATCGCTTTTTTTTCTCCTCCTGCTTTCTTTCATCATAAGTTTCCCCTTTTGCTTCGTCTAGCCCATGACAAACACGGATCTCTCCCTTTCCACCTCCCACTGTGACTCCCATTGCATCCTCTGATGTGTTTTTAGTTCCTTCCCATGGAGTGTTTCCTTCCTTCAGTCCCTTCCCTCGTTATGGCCCCTATGCTTCTTGGTTTATCCTTCCTGCTCACCTGCTCCTGGCCCCCACAGGTATCTGGTAAGGTCCCTTTCACATGTCCCAGTTCCATCAATGTCTTCCAACCTCTCTTTCTGTCCTAGAGTGCCCCCTGTCTTTTTTTGGCCCCATGTGGGTTGACAGGACCTCTGCTACAGTTTAGTTTCCATGCTTCCTTCGGACCTGTTGTCTGTGTTCGATGTAGCCATTGCCGATGCTACTTCTGTAATATCTTTGTCTCTGTGCTGTTTCAGATGTCCTCAGCTCCTCTTCTAATCTCTCTATCTTGATTTCTGCTGCTGTGGCCTGTTGCTTTCCACCTTCTGCATTCTGCTGCTAACCTCTCTTCCATCTTCCTTTCCAGCTCAATCTAGTCTCCTTCCCCAGTCTTCCTCCCTTTTTTGAGCTCTATCTCCCATTCCTCCCTCTCAGAATCGTCCTTGGAGCCCCTTGTCCTCATCCTGGTTAGGGGAGGGGAATAGATGGTAGGGGAAAGGGGATGGATGGTTGTTTGGGGGGGGGGGAGGATGGTTATTGAGGGGCAGAGATAGTTGGGGAGGAGTTAGAAAGGTTTGGGGGAGAGAGGGGATGGATGGTTTTTTGGGGGGAGGGGGGTTGTTGGGCGGGGTTAGACGGTTTGGGGAGGGGTTTGGTGTTTGGGGGAGGGGGAGGTGGCTAAGGTGAGGTGGTTAGGGAAGGGGTGTTTCGTGTTTGTGTCAAGTGTTTGTGTCAAGTGGCGGAGGGTGTGTGTGTGTGTGTGTGTGTGTGTGTGGGTTTTGTGTGTGTGTGTGTGTGTGTGTGTGTGTGTGTGTGTGAATGTGTGTGTGTGTGAATGTGTGTGTTGTGAATGTGTGGTGGAATGTGTGTGTGAATGTATGTGTGTGTGGTGTGTGTGGTGTGTGTGTGTGTGGTGTGTGTGTGTGTGTGTGTGTGTGTGTGTGTGGTGTGTGGTGGTGTGTGTGTGTGGTGTGTATTATGTGTGTGTGTGTGTTGGTGTGTGCGTGTTTTGGTGTGTGTGTGTGGGTGGTGTGTGGTTGTGTGTGTGTGTGTGTGTGTGTGTGGGGTGTGTGTATGTGTGTGTGTGTGTGTGTGTGTTTGTGTGTTTACGTAGTGTGTATGTATGTGTGTGTGTAATGTGTTTTGTGTGTATGTGTGTATGTGTGCGTAATGTGTGTGTGTGGTGTGTGGGGTGTGTGTGAGTGTCTACCCTTGTGTGTGTGTGCTTGTGTGTGAGGGAGGGAGGGTTAGGGGGGTGGTGTGGTTGAAAGATCCGTCGTGTAGGCACAAATTTAGTCTCATTTATCTTTCCCAATTATGCTACTCTCTCCACTTATTGCCCTTTCTGGATTTACGTGTTAATTGTTGCTGGTTATTATCATTTTCCTTGTTCACATGAAGGAGGACTTCCTAGCTTCCTAAGTTATTCTTACTGCAAAAAACTACCGGTAGTAACACTGCCTGTGTGCGTGTGTGCGTGTGTGTGTGTGTGAGTGTGTGTGTGTGTGTGTGTGTGTGTGTGAGAGTCTTGTGCGGTGTAATGAAATGGCCGCAACTTCTTGTTTACCTGACTAAACCCTCCTGGGGCCTTTCCCTAGACCGTCTTACAATGTTGCCCTTAAAAGCTTGTCCCACCTACCTTCTCACACTCGTCAACACTATATTCTCTATGTCTATGCTATTTCTAATCTAATTCTGGTAATAACTTGCAGGAGTGAGTGACCAGTATCAAACAGTATACAAGGCCAGCCAGGGCCGTCAACATGCAAACCACAACTAGGCAAATAAACTTGCGGTTGACAGTTGCCAGCTGCTGATGACGTAGTCGTACGTAGGCCTTAAATCCCTATTTTGGAGATCCCCTTTACCCCTGAGATTATACCATAAAATTCCGCTTCCCCCACTTCACTCTTCACTGATGATAGTATACACTTCACATTATATACACTTCACTTCATATGTATAATGGCACACAACTTGTCGTGACGTCACTTCATCAGGCCTACCGCTACCAATGTGGCAACAGCGCCTAAGACCCCCAACGGTTTGCGCTTTGAAATATTATGATTTCAGCTTTCCTCTCACTTTCTTTAACTAATAACTTTAATTATCACTCGTAGTATTGTTCACTGACGTTCCACTACCACTGATTACTTCTAGCTGATATTACGCGTCTTTCAACGCTAAGGTTCTCGGAGCCTTGTGTGTGTGTGTGTGGCTATGGAGACGAGCTGTTTTTTCAGGCTCCGTCGCCACTCTTTGCAAACTTAACCCCAAAATTACGGTTTCTTAGTGTTTGGTGACCTTAAAGGGAGTGTTTAACTACGTCAGTGTTTGGAGTTAGATGTGATCAGTGTTTAGCTAGGACAGTGTTTGAACGTGATCACTGTTTAGCTAGAACAGTGTTTGAACGTGATCAATGTTTAGCAGAACAAGTGTTTGAAACGTGATCAATGTTTAGCTAGAACAGTGTTTGAACGTGATCAATGTTTAACTAGAACAGTGTTTGAACGTGATCAATGTTTAGCTAGAACAGTGTTTGAACGTGATCAATGTTTAGCTAGAACAGTGTTTGGAAGTGATCATTGTTTAGCTAGAACAGTGTTTGAACGTGATCAATGTTTAGCTAGAACAGTGTTTGAACGTGATCAGTGTTTAGCTAGAACAGTGTTTGGAAGTGATCACTGTTTAGCTAGAACAGTGTTTGAACGTGATCAATGTTTAGCTAGAACAGTGTTTGAACGTGATCAATGTTTAGCTAGAACAGTGTTTGAACGTGATCAATGTTTAGCTAGAACAGTGTTTGAACGTGGTCAATGTTTAGCTAGAACAGTGTTTGGAAGCGATCACTGTTTAGCTAGAACAGTGTTTGGACATCACCAGTGTTTAGCTGCGGCAGTGTTTGGAGGTGGTCAAGGCAGTGTTTAGCTAGGACACTGTTGCGTAGAGACTCGCACTGTTGATTGTCGTATTGACTACCTGTCACTACAAGTAGAGAAGTATGTGCTCTCCCTCTCCCTCTCTCACGCAAACAAACAAACATGGAGAGGTATGCGTGCACTTTCTAACCCTCTCCACCATTTTTCATTTACACAGGGTTTTACAAGGTTGCCTACGTCAGCTCATTTGAGACAAACAAATATGGAGCAAGATGAAGTTGGAGCCATCTGTGGGTCATCGATTTCATTTGAACAACAGACTTTATTTCGTTGACGTTATTATACTGTACGAACATTGTTCCAGACTCGGGTCATTATAGAAATAAATGATCTCAGATGAAGTGATATTCTGGAGAAGGGTACAGAGTGAAGTTGCTGCTGCTTGCTGCCCGTCTTGTTGTGTAGCTCACTTTTCGCTGTCCTCGGAGTGGAGCCAAGTGTGGTACTTTGACAATATAGGTCTTGTACATAACAGGACACTCACGTCCCTCATGTATTGAAGGTTCTGCTGAAATATCAGATTTATCAAGGTTGGGTCTCGCGCTGTTATTTGTTCTGTCAAGAAGTCGCAGATGAGACGGAATCAGGCAGTGCAAGAAAGCAGAGCATATTCTAGGTGTGAGCATACTTGTGCCTCATACACATTCTTGTAGTCTATACTGTTGAGCAGACGAGAGATACGTCGAAGTGCTTTGTTTGCAAGATTTACGATGTGATTCTTTATAGTCAGTCTGGAGTCAAATTTCACCCCAAGGATATCATACTTCTTCCTTTCTTACCAACACTCTCCCATTCATTCTTACCACTGCTATAGCACTGTCATCATGGTGCCTAAAGACCATCATCATTTTGTGTTTTCTCAAAAGCAAATGTGGCCTTCCATCGTTTTCCCCAGGTTAACATAGATATAAGCTGGTGATTGATGTAACTTAGAGCAGCTGGCATGTCCTCTTTTGGAGTACAGTCGTCTACAAATGCATAGGATCCTGGGATGAGAAGTAAACATTCCATAGTATTGGCCCAAGCACACTTCCCTGTGGCACGTTCACTCCAATAGAGTGTCTTGTTGACTCTGTCCCGTTGAGAACTACTCTTAGAGATCTAGACTGAAGGTAACTACTGGGAAGGCAGTGTAGAACCGGCGAGTCCCAGTTCTTGCAGTTTTGCCAAGAGTCGCTGATGCCATGCTCGGCTGAAAGCTCCAGCAATGTCCAAGCTGACTTTGGATTCATCCAGTGACTGGATGAATTTCTCTCTATCTCCTCTCTCCCCGTCTCTTTCTCATCCTCTTTTCCACCCCATCTCTTTACCCCCTTCTCTTTCTCTCCCTCTCCTTTTCTCAATCTCTCCTCTCTCCACCTCTCTCTCTCCTGTCCCTTTCTGTTTGTCTCTGTCTCTGTCTGTTTGTCTCCCTCCCTCTCCCACCCTGCTGCTCCCTCTGTCCTACATTAGCAGTAATATTGAATGAGTGTGGCACTCTCACTGGCACTCTCACTGGCACTCTCACTAGCACTCTCACTAACACTCTCACTAGCACTTTCACTGGCACTCTAGCACTATCACTGGCACTCCCATTAGCAGTCTTACTAGCATTCTTACTAACTCTTCCACTAGCACTCTCACTGGCACTCTGACTCTTTCACTAGCACCCTCACTGGCACTCTCACCAGCACCCTCACTAGCACTGTCACTAGCACTCTCACTGGCACTGTCACGAGGACTCTGCCATTCTCACTAGTACACTCACTGGCACTCTCACTGGCACTCACTAGCACTCTCACTAACACTCACTAGCACTTTCACTGGCACTCTAGCACTATCACTGGCACTCCCATTAGCAGTCTTACTAGCACTCTTACTAACACTTCCACTAGCACTCTCACTGGCACTCTGACTCTTTCACTAGCACCCTCACTGGCACTCTCACCAGCACCCTCACTAGCACTGTCACGAGCACTCTGCCATTCTCACTAGCACACTCACTGGCACTCTCACTAGCACTCTCACTAGCACTCTCACTGGCACTCTCACTAGCACTTTCACTGGCACTCTCACTAGCATTCTCACTAGCACTCTCACTGATACTCTCACTGGCCTCCTCACTAGCACTGTCACTGGCATTCTCACTGACACTCTCACTAGTACTCTCACTGCACTCTTACTAGCACTCTCACTAGCACTCTCACTGGAACTCTCATTAGCACTCTCACAAGCACTCTTACTAGCACTCTCACCGGCACTCCAGCACTCTCACTGGCACTCTCACAACCACTCCCACTGGCACTCTAGCACTCTCACAAGCACTCTTAATAGCACTTTTACTAGCACTCTCACAAGCACTCTCACTGGCACTCTCACAACCACTCTTAATATCACTCTCACTAGGACTTTGGGTGACATGTTTCACATACACTTCCTGACACACCAACAATCACTGCTTCTCAGTTTTCACTCCCTCCTAAGGAATGATAAGTAAAAATAAAATAACATACGAGTTTTTCATCTAAACGTAGCATAACAACAACAACAACAACAACAACAACAACAACAACAACAACAACAACAACAACAAACTAGTTGACGCTGTTTACATGTTTTATAGAAATCCTTTGCTTATGTAAAGTATTTCTGGCAGCCTCAATTAATTTTGACCCCCTCCCCCCTTCCCCAGGTTATTGCCAGTTCTCTCGAAAATGATTATATTGATTTAATGATAATATAACCATCCTAAACTAATAAAAGTTTTTACAAAATTCCCACAATTTTTTTTTTTAAGTTCTGAAGTTTTAATTTTAATATTAAAAGTTTGTAGATGAATGGTTCAGGGAACCGACACGTTGATAAATTAGACACATGTGCAACTCTTGGGTATCTTTATTGAGGAAGGTATGTGCATGGGTATTACTTGGAGTACACCTGAAGAGGGATTCGAAGGTCCACGCTCCCGTGGCCCGATCTGAGACCAGGTCTAGTGGTGAATCCGGGTCTCATCAACTAGACTGTTACTGCTGGTCGCACGGAAACTGACGTACGAACCACGGCCCAGCTGGTCAGGTACTGACTGTAAGTGCCTGTCTAGTGCCTTCTTGAAGACAGCCAGGGGTCTATTGGTAATCCCCGGTATGTATGTTTGGGCTCCTGACACTCATCGTGATGTCTCTCAGTGTACTCGTGGCGCCCCTGCTTTTCATTGGGGAAATGTTGCATCTCCTGTCGAGTCTTTTGCTTTTATAAGGAGTGATTTTCGTGTGCAAGTTTGGTACTAATCCCTCTAGGATCTTCCAAGTGTATATTATCATGTATCTCTCTCGCCTGCGTTCCATGGAATACAAATCAAGAGACTTCAACCGTTCCCAGTAATTTAGGTGCTTTATCGTACTTATGTGTGCCGTGAAAGTTCTTTGTATACTATCCAGGCCAACAGTTTCACTTGCCTTGAAGGAGGCAGTTAGTGTACAGCAGTATTCCAGCCTAGACAGAAGCAATTTGAAGAGAATCATCATGAGCTTGGCGTCCCTACTTTTGAAAGTTTTCATTATCCATCCTAACTTTTTTTTTTTTTTAGCAGATGTAGTAGATACACTGTTGTGGCTTTTGAAGGTGAGATCCTCTGATATTATCACTCCCAGGTCCTTCACATTACTTTTTCGCTGATACAGTTTTAATTTCGTTACGTTTTCCATATCTGAGTTGTTGAAATTTTTCTTCATTGAACTTCATACTGTTTTGAGTGACCCATTTGAAGATTTGATAGATGTCCGCTTGGAGTCTTGTGGTGTCTTCAATGGAGGTCACTGTCATGGCAATTCGGGTGTCATCCGCAAAGGAAGACACTTAGCTATGGCTTACATCTCTGTCTATGTCAGATATGAGGATGAGAAATAGGATGGGTGCGAATACTGTGCCTTGTGGAACAGAGCTTTTCACCGTAGGTACCTCAGACTTTGCTGTTTACTATTATTCTTTGTGTTCTGTTTGTTAGGATGTTATAGATCCATCTACCAACTTTTCCTGTTAGTCCTGTATCACACATTTTGTGTGCTATTACACCTTGATCGCACTTTTCGAAGGATTTCGCAAAGTCTGTGTATACTGCATCTTCGTTTTATTTATCCTCTATAGAATATAGGACCTTGTCATAGTGGTCCAGTAGCTGGGACAAGCACGAGCGATCTGTTCTAAACCTGTGTTGCCCTGGGTTGTGTAATTGATGGATATCTAGGTGGTTGGCGATCTTGCTTCTTAGAACAATTTCAAAAATTTTTATGATATGGGATGTTAGTGCTGTCGGATTGTAGTTCTTTGCAATTGCTTTACTGCCACCTTTGTAGAGTGGGGCTATGTCTGTTGTTCGTTTTGGTGAAGGCACGTGACAGGAGCCTCTTGCAGTTCTTGATGAACACGGAGTTCCATAAGTCGTGGCCTTGGGCAGAGTGCATGGGCATGTCAGTTAATGCCTTTTCAAAGTTATGTGGTGTTAGGACAATATCAGAGATTTTTGAAATGACCAAATTTTGGGTCTCAGTCAAAAAGAGTTCATTTAGAGTGTCGACCCTTAGTCTGGTTAAAGGCTCGCTGAACACTGAGTCGTATTTCACTCACTTCTTGGCTGTCATCTGTGTAGGTCCTATCTCACCTAAGCAGGGGTCCAATACTGGATGTTGTTTTTTCCTTAGATTTGGCATAAAAGATGATTTTTTTTTTCAATTTCAATTATGTCTTTTAGTTCTTCCTGAGATTCTTGTCTCCTGTAAGATTCCTTAAGCTCAAGTTCAATATATGCAATTTCATTGCCCAGTGCCTCCCTTCGTAATTCAGATATATTGGTCCCTCTCAGTGATTCTGTGATTCTGTGATTCTTCGCCTTTGCCTATAAAGGGAGCGTCTCTCTCTTTCTCGTTTGCATCTTCTCTTTCTTATTGGAATGTGCACTGAGCAGACCTCAAGTGCCACAGAGTTAATTTTTTCTAGCAAAAGTCTGGATCTGTGTTTTTTATTATATCTTTCCAGCTTGTTTCATTAAGTACATGGTTGACTTGTTCCCGCTGTATGTTTTTGTTATTGAAGTTGAATTTTGCTGATCAGAAGCCATATGCAAATATGTCTGTACCTCTTTTATGTTGTGATCTGAGTGTACTGTCTTTGATACAGTTATATTACATATCAGATCGTCGTTATTATTAAAGATGAGGTCCAGCATATTTTCTAGTCTTACAGGCTCTAATATTTGCTGGTTTAAAGTGAATGTGGTGCGACTCTGTGACGTTCAAGTCAATTCCCTCCCCCCGCCTTGTTGCCTGTTTAATCTATCGCATCTGAATGGGTTATAACCTGGGATCCATATTTCGTTGTCAAAATGATCCTTTATGTGGGTCTCTGTGAGAGCTGCAAACATTGCATTTGACTCCGTGAGCAGGCTCTTGATGTAAGGAATTTTGTTGTTTGTTGATGGCTTTAGACCCTGTATGTTTGCAAAGATAAATGTTGTAATATTGATGGAATTTAGGAGGAGTTATTTGCTGGCATTAGTATCTGTTGTCCTGGAGTGGAGGTCAATGACTGTGCCTCTGCTCCAGAAGTGTTTTCAGTTGGTGTAAGATTTCTGTCATTTCTTTTCAGTCTTTTTTTCTTCCTGGCACTAAAAGAAAACTCCTTCTCTGGAGAGGTTATGGCTCCTCTCTTTTGTTTCCCAGGGTCCGGCTGGTCTGTGTTTTCTTGTCCCCTTTAGATGATGTGCCTGGCAGTATACGCTGTAGCATTTTCTTTCATGGAGTGATGAGTGGCACATTTCGGGGTGAATAAGTTACAAGAAGGGGAGTTGCACCCTCCTGTTGTCATGTGGGTGCGGCATTTTTTGGGATGGTCAAAGGTGCATGTCCTACCTGTTTTACCAAATATACCATGCCTGCGGATACCCAAGGTATAGAATTTGCAGAGATTGGAATTTTGTTTGCTAGGTTTTTTGGAGCTGCGTTCCCTGCTGGTGCATTTTTTTCTGTTTCCCCACTACATTCTGCCCCCGTATGGACATCAGTTCTTCCACCGGTTTTCACTGGTAATGTGTCAACACTATTCCCGGAGGCGTTACTTTTCTCTTAGACATCATCCCCTTTTGTTCCATCTCCAGCATTATCGCTACTTTGTACCTCTGCAAATTGAATAACGTTGACTTTACCTGTTTCATCACCAGGGCCACTGTCTCCATTTAGTTCGCTGTCCTCCAGGACAACATTAGCACCCTCTGAAGCACTGTCCTCCAAGACCGCCCCCGTCCAACCTACCCATTTTATTTTCCCAGCTGTTATACCAAGCTGAAATGTCTTTCAAGAAGGATGTTTTGTCGGTATTCTTGTCTTTTAATATAGATGTAATTTTCTCATACAGATGTATCTCGTTTGAGCAAACCAAAAACATTCCTCTGATTTCACATCAATATTGGTCGCTAGTTTAAAGTTCCTGCTTGACCCGTGGGACCATTTACCACCGAGATTGCATTCAATCCTAGCATGACTTCGTCTATTATCCTTTCTGCAGACTACACAGATTTTCATGGTGGTGGTCATTTACAAGTCTCCAAACAAGCTAATCTAAAACTACTAAAAGTAAGGTGCTGAGAGGAGCACAACTGCTCTCTGATACAACAGCAAAGTCCTTCAAAGAGTTAGTAAGTTGCAGACGAATGTCTTTAACTTTCATTTTATGGAAAGTTTCTGAAAGAGATTGTGAGAGCATTGGCATGATTAATTATGGATTATCATGTTGTAAACAATTTACCGAACTGAGGGATTGAGCCCATGATCTGCTAGATTTACAGATGGCTTGCCATTGGTTCCAGCTCATAGCCTGATAGTTTGAGAAATGGCTTACCATGGGTTCGAGGTCTCTGTTCTATAACTTGTTCACAATCGTGTCATTACGATTTCGCGAGTTTGCCGCAACTTTACGAGTCACAGAGCAATAACAAGAAAATGAAAAAGGAGGTGTAGGCTGCTTGTTCCTAGAGTGCAAGAAAGCATTTTATACATTACCACATTGGATATTAATCCGGAAATTGAAGGTAACAGCAGCAATACGCGGTACAGAGCTTCCTTGGTTCCAGGTGTACCAACAATGCTGGAGACAGTGACAATGATTGACATGATTGAGACACTTACTCAATATTTTGGACAAAAATCTATACACATTCTATACACTGTGACCACAATCTATACACTGTGACCACAATCTATACACTGTGACCACAATCTATACACTGTGACCACAATCTATACACTGTGACCACAATCTATACACTGTGACCACAATCTATACACTGTGACCACAATTTATACACTGTGACACAATCTATACACTGTGACCACAATCTATACACTGTGACCACAATCTATACACTGTGACCACAATTTATACACTGTGACCACAATTTATACACTGTGACCACAATCTATACACTGTGACCACAATCTATACAGTGTGACACAATCTATACACTGTGACCACAATCTATACACTGTGACCACAATCTATACACTGTGACCACAATCTATACACTGCGACCACAATCTATACACTGTGACCACAATCTATACACTGTGACCACAATCTATACACTGTGACCACAATTTATACACTGTGACCACAATCTATACACTGTGACCACAATCTATACACTGTGACCACAATCTATACACTGTGACCACAATCTATACACCGTGACCACAGATGCAGGTTTTCACAGACGACTCACATCAAAATAGCAGTGACAGGATCTAGCTCACTTCCCTTCCAAACAGTTATCAGTGACTTGCGAAACTGTAATAACAGCTGCTTGCCAAGGGTTGGACTCCTACCCTTCCGTCAGTTGATCCCGTCTTGTTATTACCATTCCACGAGTCACGTAAGAGTATCTCTTCCCAGCCTTGACTCATTAGACTCTTATTAGATACACCAGTGTTTGATATCTGGGTACGCACGTTATTGTCCCACAAAATGATCTTTTTGTGACCTGATAAAGCCCACTGTGTGGGCGAAACGTTGAATTTGTATTGGTATTTTATACCATTTGTCTTCCCTACCATCATGTTGATACACTTAGTACGATTATCTGGGTTTAGCGATTCCCTCTGAAGGTAATCAAATTGGTTAAGAAAATTTAACCCCTAAATAATTCTTATTTGTTAAAGTTATAAGCATTAAACTTTAGTTATTTGTTCTATGTGACAATGTATCAGTGGTAGATACATGAGAGTGTTTGGCAGTCCTTATCTCTGTGTTACTGTACTTATATGATGAACTGTGATGTTATTACTATCACTATGGTGCCCCGTGGCCTGGTGGCAAAAGCTCTCGCTTTACACGGTGAGAGTCCGGGTTCGATTCCCAGCAAGGGTTGGAAACAGTGGGTGTGTTTCCTTACACCGGTTGTCCATGCTTACCCATCAGTAATAATGGGTACCTGGGTGTGGGTCGCATCCTGGGATAAAAATGACATACGACTATATAAAAACCCGCTTCTTATGCTCTGTATAACAAGCGGGTTTTTATGTAGTGTGTCAGTGATGTCAGCTAGGACTGTATACCTTGTACATGTACTTGTAGTAAATAATGATATTATTACTAGTACTACCACCACTACTATTACTGCCACCACTACTGTTAATACTACCACTAGTAGTACTACCACCACTACTAGTACTACCACCACTACTAGTACTACCACCACTACTAGTACTACCATCACTACTATTAATACCGCAACTACTAGTACCACCCCCACTACTATTACTGCCACAACTACTGTTAATACTGCCACTAGTAATACTACCACCACTACTAGTACTACCACCACTACCACTACTAGTACTACCACCACTACCACTACTAGTACTACCACCACTACTACTACTACCACCACTACTACTACTAGTAATACCACCACTACTACTACCACCACTACTACTACTAGTACTACCACCACTACTACTAGTACTACCACCACTACTACTAGTACTACCACCACTACTACTACTACCACCACTACTACTACTAGTACTACCACCACTACTATACCCCCAAACTACTACTACTAGTACTACCACTACTACTACTACCACCACTACTACTACTAGTACTACCACCACTCACTACTACCACCACTACTACTACTAGTACTACCACCACTACTACTACCACCACTACTACTACTAGTACTACCACCACTACTACTACCACCACTACTACTACTAGTACTACCACCACTACTACTACCACCACTACTACTACTAGTACTACCACCACTACTACTACTACCACCACTACTACTACTAGTACTACCACCACTACTACTACCACCACTACCACTACTAGTACTACCACCACTACTACTACTACCACCACTACTACTACTAGTACTACCACCACTACTACTACCACCACTACTACTACTAGTACTACCACCACTACTACTACCACCACTACTACTACTAGTACTATCACCACTACTAGTACTACCATCATTACTATTTCTACTTACAACCATTATGATTTGCTTTTATATCTCACACTAATTCCTATATATACTCTCTTTGTCTCTGTTTTATTTGTGACGGCGAAACGTTGCCACAAAATGTGTCATAGCTGCACATAAGTTCTTGTACCTAACATACCTGCAGGTACCTGGTAGCGCTGGCCACCGCCATCGCTTCACCAAGAGTAATTATCTGGGTCGTACATAAGTGGTATACTCGTAAGTGGTATACACATAAGTAGTATACACATTTCGCTTACCAGTGGTTGGCCACTGGTTAGCGATGTTGCACATGTGCATTAGACACATGTGCAACATCGCTAACCAGTGGCCAACCACTGGTTAGCGAAATATCTACAAATAAAGATACCCAGGTGTTGCACACGTGTCTAATTGTTCACATCTGGTGGGTAGCCTGGGCAGGTAGAGGCTTATGATCAAGTGTTTTAACACCAGCAGTTAATGGTTACCTGGGAGTCGATTGTTGTGGTTATTCGCGAAATTACCATTTGCTGGTGCATGAAATTAATTAGTACCCACTACGTTATTTTTAACGGAATATTATTTTAGACTTCTTGTATGTTATAACTTCTGTTTACCTTGTATTTTACGCTTGCTTGCTTTATTACTAATACTAGCTAAACTCAACACCATTGGGTGTTGGGTTTAGATTAGCTTTCAGGTGGGTTGGAGTAGAGAATGACTGTGTTTGTGTGTGTGTATGTGTGTATGTGCGTGTGTGTGTGTATTTGTGTGTGTGTGTGTGTGCATGTGTGTCTGTGGGTGTGTGTGTGTGTGTGTGTGTGTGTGTGTGTGTGTGTGTGTGTGTGTGTGTGTGTGTGTGTGTGCTGCAGCAGTTATTTGGTTGATGTGCGCCTCAGGAGATCTGTTATACTCACCCCAAGATCTTTTTCCTTGAGTGAGGTTTGTAGTCTCTGGCCCCCTAGACTGTACTCCATCGGCGGTCTTCTTTGTCCTTCCGCAATCTTCATGGCTTTGCACTTGGCTTTGCAGCCTGTTCACATCCCTTTGTAGTTCTGCCTGGACCTCATCCGATTGAATTCCTCTCATCAACTTCACATCATCTGCAAACAGGGACACTTCGGAGTCTATTATTTCCGTCATGTCGTTCACTAATACCAGAAACAGCACTGGTCCTAGGACTGACCCCTGTGGAACCCCACTCGTCACAGGTGCCCACTCTGACACCTCGCCACGTACCATGACTCGCTGCTGTCTTCCTGACTGGTATTCCTTGATCCCTGTTATCCCTGCCTGGTCCTCCAAGTTTCGCACTAATTTTTTGTGTGGAACTCTGTCAAATGCCTTCTTACAGTCCAAGAAATGCAATCTTACCACCCCTCTCTCTCTTGTCTTACTGCTGTCACCCTGTCATAGAACTCCAGTAGATTTGTGACACAGGATTTCCCGTCCCTGAAACCGTGTTGGCTGTTGTTGATAAGCTCATTTCTTTCTAGGTGCTCCACTACTTTTCTCCTGATAATCTTCTCCATGATTTTGCATACTATACATGTCAGTGACACTGGTCTATAGTTTAGTGCTTCTTGTCTGTCTCCTTTTTTAAAAATTGGGACTACATTTGCTGTCTTCCATACCTCGGGTAATCTTCCTGTTTGTGATGAATGGTTCTGCAAACCGACAAGTTGAAGATTGAGACACTTATGCAACATATGGGAATCTTTATTGAGGAAACATTTCGCCACACAGTGGCTTCATCAGTCCTCTCCTTACACCTTTCTACTTTGCATTGGACTGATGAAGCCACTGTGTAGCAAAACGTTTCCTCATTAAAGATTCCCAAATGTTGCATAAGTGTCTCAATCTTCAATCTTCCTGTTTCCATATATTGTTGAATATTGTTGTTAAGGGTACACATAGCGCCTCTGCTTCCTCTCTCAGGACCCATGGAGAGGTGTTATCCGGCCCCATCGCCTTTGAGGTATCTAGCCTCTTTACTTCTTCCTCGGTGTGTGTACTCACCCATTTGTATTTGCAGGAGTCGAGTCTTAGCTCCTGGCCATCCCTCTTCACTGGTTGCTACAGGGTCCTCTCTCTCCCCGCTCCATGAGCTTTATCATACCTCGTCTTAAAACTATGTATGGTTCCTGCCTCCACTACATCACTTTCTAGGCTATTCCACTGCCTGACAACTCTTTGATTGAAGAAATAATTCCTAATATCTCTCTGACTCATCTGTGTCTTCAACTTCCAATTGTGACCTCTTGTTTCTGTGTCCCCTCCCTGGAACATCCTGTCTTTGTCCACCATGTCTATTTTGCGCAGTATTTTATATGTCTTTATCATGTCTCCCCTGACCCTCCTGTCCTCTAGTGTCGTCAGGCCGATTTCCCTTAACGTTTCTTCATAAGACATTCCCCTTAGCTCTGGAACTAACCTTGTCGCAAACCTTTGCACTTTCTCTAGTTTCTTGATGTGCATTATCAAGTGCGGGTTCCAAACAGGTGCTGCATACTCCAGTATGGGCCTGACATACACGGTGTACAGTGTCTTGAACGATTCCTTATTAAGGTATCGGAACGCTGTTCTCAGGTTTGCCAGGCGCCCATATCCTGCAGCAGTTACCTGGTTGATGTGTGCTTCCGGAGACATGCTCGGCGTTATACTCACTCCAAGATCTTTCTCCTTGAACGAGGTTTGCAGTCTTTGGCCACCTAGCCTATATTCTGTCTGCGGTCTTCTTTGCTCTTCCCCTATCTTCATGACTTTGCATTTGGCGGGATTAAATTCGAGAAGCCAGTTGCTGGACCAGGTGTCCAGTCTGTCCAGGTCTCTTTGAAGTCTTGTCCGGTCCTCATCTGATTTCATTCTCCTCATTAACTTCACATCGTCTGCGAACAGGGACACTTCTGAGTCTAACTCTTCCATCATGTCGTTCACATATACCAAAAATAGCACTGGTCCTAGGACCGACCCCTTTGGGACCCCGCTCGTCACAGGTGCCCATTGTGATACATCATTATGTATCATGACTCGTTGTTGCCTCCCTGTCAGGTATTCTCTGATCCATTGCAGTGCCCTTCCTGTTATATGAGCCTGATCCTCTAGCTTCTGCACTAATCTCCTGTGAGGAACTGTGTCAAAGGCCTTCTTGCAGTCCAAGAAGATGCAATCAACCCACCCCTCTCTCTCGTGTCTTACTTCTGTTACTTTATCATAAAACTCCAGAAGGTTTGTGATACAGGATTTTCCTTTCATGAATCCATGCTGGTTGGCGTTTATACTCTTGCTCCATTCCAGGTGCTCCACCACTCTCCTCCTGATAATCTTCTCCATAACTTTGCATACTATACATGTCATTGACACAGGTCTGTAGTTTAGTGCCTCTTTTGTGTCTCCTTTTTTTAAAAATGGGAACTACATTTGCCGTCTTCCATACCTCAGGTAGTTGCCCAGTTTCCAGGGACATGTTGAAGATTGTGGTAAGTGGCACACACAACATATCAGCTCCCTCTCTAAGGACCCATGGGGAGATGACCGGTCCCACTACCTTTGAGGTATCGATGTCCCTTAGCAGTTTCTTCACCTCCTCCTCATCTGTATGTATGTCATCCAACACTTGTTGGTATGTTCCTTGCTGGTGTCCCCATCTGGTCTGTCCCCCGAGAGGCCTTCCTGTCTCCACTGGAAATACTTCCTTAAATCACATGTTGAGCTCCTCACATACCTCTTGATCGTTTCTTGTGAGTTCTCCACCTTCTTTCCTCAGCCTTATCACCTGGTCTTTGACTGTTGTCTTCCTCCTAATGTGGCTATACAGCAGTTTCGGGTCAGACTTGACTTTCGATGCTATGTCGTTTTCGTACTGTCGCTGGGCCTCCCTCCTTATCTGTGCGTACTTGTTTCTGGCTCTTCTACTAATCTCCTTATTTTCCTGGGTCCTTTGCCTCCTGTACCTTTTCCATTCTCTGGTGCACTTAGTTTTTGCCTCCCTACACCTTCAGGTAAACCAAGGACTGGCTTTGGTCTTCTTATTATTTCTGTTTCCCTTGGGAACAAACCTTTCCTCTGCCTCCTTGCACTTTGTTGCTACATATTCCATCATCTCATTTACTGATTTTCCTACCAGGTCTCTGTCCCACTGAACCTCCTGCGGGAAGTTCCTCATGCCTGTGTAGTCCCCCCTTTTGTGGTTTGGCTTTTCCCATTCAGTTCCTGTTACCTTCTCCACTTGTAACTCTACTCTATAATCAAAACTCAGAGCCACGTGATCGCTAGCTCCAAGGGGCCTCTCGTAAGTGATGTCCTCAATGTCCGAACTGCTCTGGGTGAACACAAGATCCAGTCTTGCTGGCTCATCCTCCCCTCTCTCTGGTAGTGTCCCTGACATGTTTTGCATGAGGTTTTCAAGTACCACATCCATCATCTTGGCTCTCCATGTTTTGGGACCCCCATGTGGCTCCAGGTTTTCCCAGTCGATCTCCCTGTGGTTGAAATCGCCCATTACCAGTAACTTTGCTCTGCTCGAGTGAACTCTTCTTGCCACCTCAGCCAGCGTGTGTGTGTGTGTGTGTGTGTGTGTGTGTGTGTGTGTAAGGGAGAAATAAATATGCACGTGCATAAGTACACTTTTAGCAGATGGTTTGCTTGACAGGTTTGGGAAGTGTTAGGGCAACTTGACGGTGCCCTAACACATAGGGCAACTATGACGGTGCCCCTTGCCATACTGTCAAAGACATGAAAAATTAACTAAATGATCGTAAAATTTCATACTTTAATCCAGTAGAGAACTTTCTCCTTGCAGTAGTGATAGCAACATTTTTGTGATCTTTGAATGCGATGTCCTCTGATATTGTCACTCCCAAGTCTTGCACACTTAGCTGACACTCTAGGGGATGGCTTGAGTTTCTTGTACTGTTGTGCTCTGCATTATTTTTATGTAAGAACACTGAGTGACTTATTCGGTCAAAGTTCTCTTTAAATATTACAACTGCTGCTGCTACTACTGTTACTACTACTGCTACCACTACCACAACCACCACTACTATTGCTATTACCACTTCTAGTACTACCACTACTAATACTGTAACGTACACAGATGTAGATATGGCCTGCACACCTTGCCGTAATGCGATACTTGGGAATAAGCACAAGACAGCTGAGAAGAAATTAATTATATTGCCTTCACCAAAAATAAGCTGGTATTTACAACATATATAGTCTGTGTACAGTATTTACAGTTATGTAAAATGAGGCAACCACAAGTACAAGACATAGTCAAACTGTTGTGACCAGTAGGGAAGGTAAGTCTGCCAAAGCTGCTTTATGAGTGTACCACGTCACTTCACAGCTTTGGTGGGCTTGTGATTGGCTGGTTGAAACAAGGTACTGGTATAATAACAGTGCCCCTGATCGTTAAACCCTTAGCACCTGGTTTGCTGTTTGGGAGGCAGCCTATATGGGTGTGTGACATATGCCGAATAAAATGTAACATACTCTTAGCATGCTATGCCCCCACTCTGGAAGGGCTCTAATAGCTAGCAGTAGGCATCCTCCATGGGTAGTGTGCCCCATGGCATGAAATACTATTGAAACCACCTTTCCCCTAAACCATCCAGCTCATTAGATAGTGTTCAACTCCAAGAGACCTCCAAATCAGACACAATCTTAGAGCGAGACAGCAGACAGTAGGGCTAGTGTAGGTTCAAGACACTTGCTTCTGTCAGCAAGTGTACCTTTACTAAAAATTACCTTGTGGTCAAATTAATTCAAATTTTACTTTATGACCAAAAGGGTAAAAAAAAAAAAAAAGAGCTTACTACCCACGTTGTCCCTAACACATCCTAACAATTACATGATCTGGAAATGGCGTCTGCCAGCAAATTATCTTCGCCAGCTATGTGGTGTGTAGAAAGGTTGTAAGGTTGCAACTTTAAATTCCATCTCATCAGACTTGTGTTCTTGTTCTTCATTGAGCTGAGGTACGTCAGAGGATTGTGGTCACTGAAGACGGTTACCACATAGAAGAGCTGCTCAAGAAGATATCAAAATGTTCCAGCTCAAGTACCAGGGCCAGGGCCTGTTTTTCATTAGTAGAGCAGGCCCACTGATAAGCCTGGTACTTGGCTGAGTAGTACGCCACAGGTTTCAGACCACCCTCACCAGAAGCTTGGAGTAACACTGCCCCAACCCCTGAATCACAAGTATCAACCTGTAATACAAAAGGTTTTGAAAAATCAGGAGACAATAGAATGGGTGCAGCACACAAGAGATATTTAACACGGTTAAATGCCTTTTGACAGTTTGGGGTGCAGCAAAATTTATTCTTATTACTGGTAAGTGAGGTTAGGGAGGAGCACTACCCCATCTGCAAAGTTTTTGCAAAAATGTCTATAAAACCCTATCATTCCCAAGAACCTTTGCAGGGACTTCTTATTCTGAAGAATGGGATAATTTTAATAATCAAAACTTTGGCAAATTTAGGTGCTACTTTGCCACTACCTACTTCCTGACCTAGAAAAGTAATATTAGATTGGCCAAAAGATGACTTATTCAGGTTAACAGTTGAAAAGTTCTAAACCCCTCAGAGAGGGATTCAAGTTGGGACACATGTTGATCCCACTTATCAGAAACTACAACCATATTTTGTAGATAAGCTATCATGCCTTCAAGTTCTTAATAGCTTGATTGATCAATTTTTGGAATGTGGCAGGCAAGTTCCACATTCCAAATGGAGTCATGGTATCTTGATAATGACCTGGAATGATGAAGGCAGAAATCTCATTCGCTTTATCTGTTAAAGGCACCTGGTAGAAACCTTAAAGGAGATCTAGTTTGGAAACAAAAGGGGCCTTACCCACAAAGTCCATCAGATTGTCCAAACATGGAATAGGGTAAGCATCCGGTACAGTAACCTCATTCACCTTACAGTAATCGGTACACATATGGAATCCTCCATCAGGATTCTTAACAAGGATGCATGGTGAGGTCCACAGGCTTGACGATTCCTCTGCCAATCCATGCTCTAACAAATATGCAACTTCCTGCAGACGTAGCCTCTGCTTTTCATGCTTTGCTCTGTAAGGAGAGTTTAATAGGTTTAGTACTTCCTACATCCACATTGTGATAACCCAGGCTGCACTTTTTCGAAACATCTAAAAATATGTCTAAGTAAGTAAGTAAGTTTATTCAGGTATACACAAATACAGTTACATAGAATTATCATACATAGCAGCATATGTGTAGAGAACCTAGGATAACCCAAAAAAGTCAGACAGAGTGACTTATTTCCATTGGGGTCCTAGATAGGTTTGCGAAAGGTTAGTGTTTCTATTTGGTCTTCTGCAATTCCCGACATTATGGGCGAGGATCCTGGAGGATGGCCAAGATAGGGACCCGGATTGGAACCTCCGAAATTATGTACAGGGAATCAGGGTCGTCCACAGGGTCAGGAACAGAGGACAAAGTCGTTACTGGATCTTAGGTGGTTCAAAGAATAGTTTAATCTGAGTAATGTGGTAAACTTTACCCACATAGGGTTTATCAAGAAGTGCTACCTGCATCAGTCCCAAAACACTTGCTTTGAAGGTGTGACCAGTCACAGGTTCCTGGACCAACACCTTGTCTCCAGGGTTAAGGCAGCAAAATTTAACAGTTTTGTCATACGTATATTTCATGCAGTTTTGAGCAGATTTTAAGTTGGCCTTAGCCAGCTGATGGACCATGTGCAGGTGTCTTCTCCCATCAGTTCTTCCTTGACCACGTGTAGGGGGCCTCTCATATTGTGCTCATAACTCAGCTCAAATGGAATGTACCCATTGATTCCTGTACAGCAACAGAGGAAGTGATTCATCCTAGTCAGTAGGAAAATGCTTGCAATATGTACGCATTATAGTTTTTATTACTTTTTAAGGTTTGGTGAAACTATTCCATGGTGCCTTGGGACTGAGGCCGATAGGCAGTGGACAATTTTTGATCAATTCCTATCCTAGTTAAAGCTTCTCTGGATGATTTTGCTGTAAAATTAGTGCCCTGGTCACTCTGGACAGACTGGGGAATGCCAAAGTGAGAAATAAATGTAACGAGGGCTTTAAGAATGGCCTTGGTATTTATACTTCGGGATACCTAGTAGTTTTAAACAAAATGGTAAACAGATATTTTTTACGTGACTTGGCTTTTGGTACTGGTTCCACACAGTCGATAATTAAGTCCGCAAATGCCTCTCCTTCTGCGGGTATGGGATGAAGCGGTGTGGGTCTAAAATAGTGTCCTGGCTGACCGACTTGCTGACACAACAAGAACGAATGTAACTACGCACATCGCGCCTTTCACCTGGACAATAAAAATGTTTTAAAATCCTATAAAGAGCTTTCAGTGACACCCAAATGTCCTCCTAAGGAAAAATCGTGAGCTATTTTTAAGACCTGAGTTCTTAACGTTTTAGGAACTACCAGTGTATCTACTTTTAAACTTCCCCCGAGACAATCCAGACTCACCACCCGTTTCCCCAAATGGCTGGTGGTCTGGTCGCTCAGGAGTTTGCCCTCCTGCATTTTAAAGGAACCGCAGTGGGGATCGGCTATTAATAGCTCCTGTAGCAGCAGAAACCTCATTTTGGAACGCCTTGATACTAGAGTCAACCTTTAATTTGCTGCGTATACACTCGAAGCTGTGCAGCAGTAAGAGTTCGTTGATACTGTATACCAATAGAATGAGCAATTTGCCAGGATTGCTGTAATAGTCTGGGCAAATTTTGCAGGGTATACTCAGTCATCAGTCGCCTAACACGTGTCGGTGGTATAACCCAATGTAATAAAATGCTGTTTGCAATTCTCTCAATGCAACATGAAGCAATAGCACACAACTTGCAGGATGCAACACAATACTGAAAGCAGGCTCTTAGAGACACTGCGAAAACAAACTTCAGGACAGGCATCCTACATTAAGTACTCAGGTGTATATATGGCCTGCACACCTTGCCGTAAAGCAATAACCACTTGGGAACAAGCAGTAGACAGCGGGGAGTAAATGAATTATATTTCCTTCACCAAAAATAAGCTGGTATTTACAGCATATTTAACCTGTGTATAGTATTTAAAGCTCTGTACAATGAGGCAAATGCCAAGCATAGGACACAGTAATCAATGAGGCAAATGCCAAGCATAGGACACAGTAATCAATGAGGCAAATGCCAAGCATAGGACACAGTAATCAATGAGGCAAATGCCAAGCATAGGACACAGTAATCAATGAGGCAAATGCCAAGCATAGGACACAGTAATCAATGAGGCAAATGCCAAGCATAGGACACAGTAATCAATGAGGCAAATGCCAAGCATAGGACACAGTAATCAATGAGGCAAATGCCAGCACAAGACACGGTTAAACTGTGACATTCAACAGGGAAGTCAAATCTGCCAAAGTTGTTTCACGAGTGTGTACCACATCGCTTCACAGCTTTGGCGGGCTTCCTTGTGATTAGTTGGTTGAACTAAGGTACTGGTATAAAGATGGGGCCCCTTGATCGTTAAACCCTCAGCAGCTGGTTCACTGGTCGGGAGGCAGCCTATATGGGTGTGTGACATACACTGAATAAAATGTAGCACTCTTAGCATGCCACAACTACTACTTCTAGTATTACCACTACTTCTACATTACTACTACTAATACTACCATTATCACTACTACCACTACTGGTATTACTGCTACTACCACTATTATTACTACTACCACAACTACTACTAGCACTTCTATCGCCATTACTACTGCTACTAGTGGCAGTAGTGCACAGCTGTTTATAGTGTGATGCTGGAGTTGTGTTATTGTTTATGGTATGGTGTTGGTGTTGCGTTCTTATTTGTGGTTTACCTGGAGTTTACCTAGAGAGTTCCGGAGGTCAACGCCCCCGCGGCCCGGTCTGTGACCAGGCCTCCTGGTGGATCAGAGCCTGATCAACCAGGCTGTTACTGCTTGCTGCACGCAATCCAACATACGAGCCACAGCCCGGCTGGTCAGGTACCAACTTTAGGTGCTTGTCCAGTGCCTGCTTATAGTGTGTGCTGGTGTTGTGTTATTGTTTATAGTGTGATGTTCTGTTATTGTTTGTAATGTGATGCTGGTGTTCTGTTATTGTTTGCAGTGCTGGTGTTCTATTATTGTCTGTAGTGTAGTGCCGGTGTTATTTTATTGTTTGTAGTGTGGTGATGGTGTTCTGTTATTGTAGTGTGGTGCTGCTTGCTGGGTGTACAGGGCTAGGAGGTGTAAGGAAACAGGACCAGTGTTTCCACCCGGCCAGGGATTCAACCACTGACACTCAGTGCGTCAGGTGTGTGTGTTGCCTACCAGGCCACGGGACACCTTTGTTCGATACTTAGCAAGTAAGTTTATTCAGGTATACACAAATACAGTTACGTTATCAACGTCATTTATCCTTCTGTTTTGCCTCTGCACAATAGTTTGAGGTCCTGGATTAATTTGGATATCACCACTTAAGGGCGCTACAATAAGAGCTGTGTGCCACTGTTTTTGTTTGGGTATGCGGTGTTGCCATACCTTGCGGCGATAGTGATATTTACTTTTCTGGTAGGATGGCAACTATTGGGCTTTTACTGTCTAGGGCACTGTTACTCCATTCACCTTTTCCAGCCCCCATGACTGATTTCTTTCTTCATGGAATTGAAGAAGAAAGATAAATATAATTATGGCAGCCTGTACCCCCCTAATTCCTGCCATTTTCACTCTTCGCTCTTTTACTCATATACAATAATATTTATTTATCTTTTCCAGTCACTTAGTTTACCCTAGTATCTGCTTTAGCAATCACCACTGAATTACTAGTAAATTTTCTTCTTCAAAACCCTCTTCACTGCTCACTTTTCCCTTAACTTCACAAACCCCTTTCAGTTAACCCCTTATTTCACACTCCCCTCCCGCCTCACTTCACAGTCCGGTTTCACCTATTAACTTCTAACTCCTTTCCATTCTGGTAGACCAGAAAGGTTTAATCAATGGTTTTATCCTTCCAAATCCCCTCAATTCAATTTATATGGGATTGCATCGTGTTGTTGACTGCCTGACCTGATCTGCTGACTCAGCCATTTTTAAAACACTGAGGGAAGTAAACACCACTTACAACCTGACTTTCCTTGATTTTGTAGATAAATTTGGCGTTTTCTCCTATGATTCTCTCACTGTACACTGGTCAGCTGAATATATGTCAGCTACTAAAACATTAACCTTTGCTGTTTAACTATTCACTTCTTTCCCACGACTGGCACTGAGGGATAACCGACCTAAAACCTTGGAGTTTTGTTATTGATTTGACGATGTCTCCTGTGTTTCCCTCTCGTTAGCACTGGTACAGGTGATATGATGGTGGTACAGATATGATGCTACTGTCAGTACAGATGAACGTCAGTAAAGATGAGAATTTCACTTCGTTAGTTGTACGTCTGGCAGTAACTGGTGTTTGGATACCGGTCAGCCATGTTTAAATGCTCAATTCTTTCCCACCTTATGTAAAATGTGTAAGGGGTGGGTGCATGATGGATGTATGTACAATTATAGTAACGGTGCCAGAATTCACTTTGTGTGTAAAAAATGCACTTTGGCACAGTTACCCTTTAGATTAATCTAGTAAGTTTATTCAGGTATACACAAATACAGTTACATAGAATTATCATACATAGCAGCATATGTGTAGAGAACTTGGGATAACCCAAAAAAGTCAGAGTGACTTATTTCCATTGGGGTCTTTTTACCTTATTATTATAATATAAAGGTTATAATATTTTCTTATTATTCTATAATGAAGATAACATCTTATTATCATACTAAAAAGACTATCTACTACACCAAGGTCATTAAGACTATCTACAATACGACGGTCATTACTAGGAATAAGGTAAAATTTACACGTATGTTAGCTATAAAATAGAAAATCATCCCCTCCCTTTCTGTAGCTACATTCATCAGACACCTTTTGGCACTCTTCTTGAACTGGTTCATGCTATGACTGGCTTTGACATGTGCGGGTAGTCTGTTCCATTCCTTTATTGCTGTACAATAAAAGGTGTTTGAAGCCTGGCCACTGACTACTGTGGTACTACAAAGTAGTGCTCCCTCCCCCTAGTACTATGATTGCTTTGGTTCCCAACCTTGACAAAATTGACAGCAAGACATTCTGGACACTGTTTGTGAACCATTATATAAACATGATTTAGCTTCAGTTGTTTTACTGTCTTCAACATTCAGCATATCCAACTCCTGTAATTCATTCTGGTCCTACATGCTTTCTTGGTCCCAGCCCCAGGATTGAAATCTTACGATTTTGTTCTGGGTGATTGGCAGTCATCTTCAGTTTTTTTGTCAAGGCAGAGTACCATGAAGAGCAAGCGTCATCCATTTGGGTATTGTAATAAAGGCTAGACATAGGGTCCTGCGAGCCTCAAGGTAGGTAACACGTGTGCTTGTCTCATAGAGTAACTTTCCGTCCTGCATTTTCGCTTTCTTTTACTAACTGTACCCATCAATTCTCACCGACATTGGCCCAAGGTCAAAAGGGATTCCCAATATTTTACTGATGAAACCAAAGTGATGGGCTCCCATTACACTGAACATTAAATTATTTACCCTTCTCAGTTATGTTTCGTGCCAAAGAGAATGGCTTCAGGGTTTCCCGAGGTGTAATGAAATTTTGTTTGTCTACTAACCATTTGGCTGCAGACTCCAGTTCCAGTGTTAAACAAAGCTATATCTTGTGGTCTTTACCTGACGCTAACAGAGCGCTGTCCATCTGCATACAAGTAGAGTTTGGCACTTGACCACGATATGCTTGTCAATGACATACAAAAAAATAAGGGACCCAGAATACTACCTTGGGGAACTCCATCATTTTATCGGCAGGGGTTCGATTCCTTTTGATGATTTTGACAATTTGTCTCCTGATGCCTAAGGTAGGACTTCAACCAGTCTACTGAACCTATACCGATACTTGAGTTTACCTGGAGAGAGTTTTCGGGGGGTCAACGCCCCCGCGGCCTGGCACGGTCTGTGACCAGCCTCCTGGTGGATCAGCGCCTGATTCAACCAGGCTGTTGCTGCTGGCTGCACGCAAACCAACGTACGAGCCACATCCCGGCTGATCAGGAACGACTTTAGGTGCCTGTCACCAGTGCCAGCTTGAAGACTGCCAGGGGTCTGTTGGTAATCCCCCTTATTGTGTGCTGGGAGGCAGTTGAACAGTCCCTCGGCTCCCTGACACTTATTTATGGGTCTCTTAACGTGGCTAGTGGACACCCCTGCTTTTCATTGGGGGATGGTGCATCGCTGCCAAGTCTTTGGCTTTCGTAGTGAGTATTTTCGTGTGCAAAGTTCGTACTAGTCCCTCCTAGATTTTCCAGGTGTATATAATCATGTATCTCTCCCTCCTGCGTTCCAGGGAATCAGGTTTAGAATCCTCAAGCGCTTCCCCATAATTGAGGTGTTTTACCTCCGTTAATGCGCGCCGTGAAAGTTCCTGTACATTTTCTAGGTCGGGCCAATTTCACCTGCTTGAAAAGGTGCTGTAGAGTGCACAATATTCCAGCCTAGATAGAACAGTGACCTGAAGAGTGTCATCAAGGCTATGGCCTCTCCTAGTTTTGAAGGTTCTCATTATCCATCCTGTCATTTTCTAGCAGATGCGATTGATACAATGTTATGGTCCTTGAAGGAGAGATCCCCTCCGACATAATCACTCCCAGGTCTTTGAACGTTGGTTGTTTCCGCTTCTATTTTGTGGCAGATTTGATTTTTTATACTCTGATGAAGATTTATTTCCTACATGTTACCATATCTGAGTAAATGAAATTTCCCATCGTTGAACTTCATTTGTTTCCATGCAGCCCACTGAAAGATTTGTTGATGTCCGCCTGGAGCCTTGCAGTGTCGCAATGGATAGACACGTCATCAGATTCGGGTGTCATCCTGCAAAAAGGAAGACACGGTGCTGTGGCTGACATCCTTGTCTATGGTCGGATATGAGGATGAGGAACAAGAAGGGAGCTAGTACTGTGCCTTTGGAACAGAGCTTTCACCGTAGCTGCCTCGGACTTTACTCGTTGACGACTACTCTCTGTGTTTTCTGTTAGTGAGGAAATTTATAAGATCCATCGACTCCCGACTTATCCTGTTTATCCTTTAGTGCGCATTTTGTGCGCTATTACGCCATGGTCACACTTGTCGAAGGCTTTTGCAAAGTCTGTATAAATACATCTGCCATTCTTGTTGTCTTTCTAGTGCATTTAGGACCTGTCGTTAGTGATCCAGTAGTGAGACAGAACAGGAGCGACTGTCTAAACCCATGTTTGCCCTGGTAGTGTAACTATGGGTTTCACTAGATGGTGGTGATCTGCTCTTAGGACCTTTCAAGCTTTTTAAGATATGGGATGTTAGTGCTATTGTCTGTAGTTCTTTGTGCTGTTGCTTTACTGCCCCCTTTGTGGAGTGGGGCTATTGTCTGTTGTTTTTAGTAACTGAGGGACGACCCCCCGTGTCCATCGCTCCCTCTCCATTGATGGAAAAGGCTCGTGATAGGGCTTCTTGCAGTTCTTGAAGAACACAGAGTTCCATGAGTCTGGCCCTGGGGCCAGAGTTGCAAGGCATGTCATATTATCGCCTGTTCGAAGTCAATTGCGTCAGGAAAACATCGGATAGGCCTTGTGTTAAATCAAATTTTGGCTCTCTCATAAAAAAATAATTCATTTTGATCTTCGACTCTCAGTCTGGTTTATAATGCGTCCTGGCTAAAAACAGAGTCATATTGGACTTGAGTAGCTCCACTCATTTCCTTGCCTGTCATCTGTGTAGGACCCATCATGTTTAAGTAGGGGCCCGATACTGGACGAGTCCGATTTTGATTTGGAGGCATAGGAGAAGAAATACTTTGGTTTCTTTCGATTTCATTTATGGCTTTTAGTTCTTCCCGCGATGTCCTGACTCTAAAGGAATTCTTTTTACTTAAGTTCGATTGCTTGCTTTCTCTGACCAGTGTCCTCCCTGCGCATTTCAGATATATTGACCTCTTTTAGCGCTCTGTTATTCTTTTTCCGTCGCCGTAAAGGGAGCTATCCTGTCTCTTTCTATTTTCAGTCTACTCCACCTTTTTCTTAGAGAATAAGCCTTGTGCATCATCCGAGTGCCACCGATTAATCTGTCTACGGCATAAGTTGGGTCTGTGTTGCTTAGAATAAAATCTTCCCAACTTATATTCGTTTGACTTGGTTTACTTGGTCCCCACTTTATGTTTTTGTTATTGAAGTTGAATTGGGGGAATGCTCCCTTCGTGACTAGTCTCATTTTGTCGGTCTGGGGCTCCTCGCATACATGACTGAACCTCAATTATGTTGTGATCTGAGTATATGTTTTTGATATGTGAACATTTCTATCAGATCATCATTGTTAGTGAAGAGGAGGTCAAGTGTATTCTCCAGTCCTAGAGGCTCAATTATTTGCTGGTTTTAAATTTGAATTTTTGTGCAGAGATTTTAAAAGCCGTGTGAGTGTGAGTTTCATACAGAGCTGCCTCCATGGTGTTATTACTGCAACACTATTATTTGCTATATATCCTCCCATTTTAGGAGGTGCCTTAATTGAAACCCCCAGGAGCAAGATGTTGGGGCAGGAGCTGGAAGATTTTCCAGACAGTGTCAATTTTTAAACAGCTGTTTCCTGGAATTGCTGGGATTGCATCCGGAGGCTTGTAGACACCACAATGACTAGGTTTTGCGGTTTCTCGACCTTTACTGCTAAAACTTCCACTACGTCATTTTGAGGCATTAAGCAGTTCTGTGCACACAAGTGACTCCTGCAATGTACAGGCCAACCCCCCCCCCCCCCTTTTGCCTATTCACTCGTGTCACATCTGTATAGTTGGAACCTGATCCATATTTCGTTGTCCAAGAGATCCACTATGTGGGTCACAGTGAAAAGCCGCGAACATTGCCTTTTGCCTCTGCAAGCATCCACGGATGAATGGTATTGTGTTTGTTTGTTGCTGCTTTAGACCCTGTATATTTCAAAGAAAATGTTTGATCGACTGGAGTCTGTTGGTATAGCTTAAATTCTACATAATATATTGGTGGCTGACAGTATGGTAGGCCTTGCAGGTCTAAGGTTACCATACCTATGAGGTTCTCCCTTTGAAACATTTCAGTTCTCAGGTACTTCCATCAGATTTAATTATGAGGTGTCGGTTGATAAGATCTAAAAGCCCGATTGATAGCTATGGAGAATGTTGTTGTCATAAGGAACTTTACTTGAGAGTACACGCCCTCTCTTGAATTTTTGGATATTATACTGAGTATACTAAACAGGCCTATAGTTTCTTACATCAAGACCACGATTTTTTTCTTGAAGATTAGGAGTAACTCTGGCCTCTCTTGAACCCCTCCGGGACGTATTAGTGGTTATTGATAGATTTATTTGTGAGCAATAGGGATTGGACAGTTCAGAACACCATCTTTTAGGAACTATAACGGGATGTTATCAGGGCCTTGCTCTTAGATGGTTTAACCTGTATAGATCTTTTTGAATAAAGTCTTGAGATACACTATCTCTTTGACAACAGTTTGGGGTTCCCCCCTTTATTGGTAATAGTATAGTTAGAAACTTTATCCGAGTCTGGCGTTGAAGGTATATGATTCAGGTTGTTAGTTTTCATACTAGTGTGATGCAACAGATGTGTAGTAGAATTAAAGCAATCTGCACCTACATGAATTCGTGGCTTGCTCGATGTCGATATTTGAGTAACTATATTAACCATCTACTGGCTTATGGCTATACCCCAACTGTTTTTAGTTGTTGCCCAGAGTTTTTTTTTTTCTTTCTGGTTTTATGCTTATACTCTTCAATTTTTTGAGCAATAGTGCTTTTGCCTTTGCTCCCTTTATAAGTCGCTTCCCTCTGTTTTCCTCACCCTTTGGAATTCATTTAGTGCTGCAATGTCCCTATCTGCCTGCGTTTCAATCATTTTAGGCAGCTGGTCCTCTGAATTTTCTATATTATCTAATATCTCTGTAGTCCATATCCAGGGTCAGTCTTCGTTTAATCTAGACTCTTTAACTGTGCAATATTAACAAGGATGGAGTGAACATTGTTTGAAGTTTTTCCCAGGCATCCTTTACGTCCGTGCTCAACTTGTTATCTCTGGTCCAGTCACAAATGTGTAAGCCTATTTACCAGTGTTTATCTTTACTGTAGTTTCTAGTTAGACCTCATTTTATTGTCCTGTGTAGCCTATCCTATCCTTTTGTGATTCCTAGTGGACAGTAAAGATGAAATGATCACAAGCCTTGGTCATGACGCTGACTGACTAATGTTCTCAGAGTGGTTACAGAGTATGTGGTTAATTAGGGTGGCTGAGAACTGTGTGATCCGGGTTGGTGTATTAATTAGTTGAGTGTAACTATTTAAACTTAGAATTTGCTTATACCTTTTGCATAGCCGTTATTCTGCTGCTGAAAACAGATATTGAAGTCGCCCAGTATTATTGTCTCGCAATTGTTTTCAAGTCCGGACAAGACTCTGGAAAAGTCTTCTAAAAACTGGTCCTGGGTAGGAGGGCGGTAACTAGTTCCTACTAAGAGGTTTGGTCTTGGAAGCAGCACTTCAAACTATGGAATCTCCAGTTTATTGCTATTTAAATCAGGTCTTGGGTTGTAAGCTAAGTCATTTCTAATGTAGGCACATACCCCACCACCCTTCTGTTCCTACTAAGCGGTTAATTGAAACCTTTATTTTGACCTTGTCGTCAGTCACCTATCACCCAACCCTGGATTCAGAGAGGGGATAACTGCGCCCTTTTTTTTTAGCTAAATCCAATCTCTGCCATTTAGGAAAGAAGTGATCTTGCGTTGCATAAATAAAGTAAAGGGTTTTTTCATAAAACAATTTAATATCAATATAGGGGCAAGGGGTCATTGTTTAAAAATTAGGTAAATCAATGTCATCACTGCAAAAGGGGTAACTGGGGCCAAATCTTTTGTTACAACAAACTATTCTGGCACCGTTACTAAAATTGTACAACATCCTCATCCCCCCACCCCTTACACATTTAATGGGTGCCTTTTCTGTTTTTTCATCGTATTTAGTACAGGTATGAAAACTTTTTTGGTAGTGTTTGGATAATAATGGTGTTTTGTCTCACATTGACCTATGAGTTTACTAGGGTTAAAGGTTATTTTCCCATACTAGACCGTCATTATTGCCGTCTTTATCTGCTGTTTTGCCTCTGCCAATAGTTTGGGGTCCTGGTTTTTTGGATATCACCACTAAGAGCCTGCAAAGAGCTGGGGCCATTGTTTTTTTTTTGGGTATGCGGTGTTGCCAACCTTGCGGCGTATGGGGTTTACTTTTCTGGTGGATGGCAACTTTGGGGGCTTTTACGTCTGGGCGCTGTTACCCCCTTTTCCCCTTTTCCACCCCCCGACTGTTTTCTTTCTTCAGGAATTGAAGAAGAAATATAAATAAAATTAGGCAGCCTGTACCCCCCAAATGCCGCCATTTTCACTCTTCGCTTTTTTTACTCTTTTTTTTTTTTATTATTATCACCTGTCCATTCCCCAAGGGCATTTTGGCACGTTCCCCTTTTAGATTAATCTGGGAAGTTTATTCAGGATCACAAATACAGTTACTAGATTACAACTAGCAGCATATTGAAAAATTTTGGGAAAAATTTTTTGTTTTTTCCCAAAACATAGTGCCAATAGGTTTTTAAAGTCTATATGGGTAAAAAAAGTATTTGAAATGAGAGCCCCAAGAGTTCCCCTTTGCGCATGCGGGATGTGCGGGGGGGGAGGGGCGTATTGCTTTGAATGGTGGGGGGAAACTAGAAAACAGGGAAACCCAAGAAATTGACGTTCACGTGGCCAAGGATTAATATAGGCCTCTTTCTAAAAAGAAGGTCAAATTTTTCCTGGTGGAGAGTGAGGAAGGGGATTTACGGGACCACATAATAGAGTGGTAAAAGTGTGAAAAAAAAGGACAGTGACTGACGGCCACAATGGCTGTGCCGGGGGAAAAATTACCCTTGGATTAACATCACCATCGGCTCAGATCTAATGGATGACCCCTAATTTGTAAAATTTATGAGATTAAAACGGTTGGGAAAAAGTAATTTTTAATGATAATAACGCTAATTTAAAGAAAATTTTGTGAAGTAAAATAAGTCGTTTGCTCCGAGTAACACGCTAGACCTCGTTTTAACGAGACAAAAAAGGGGAAACTCCTTGAGTCACACGTCAAAGCGGGACAAACCAGGGGATACCTCGCCCTCTGGAATAGAATGTGTCGTGTGCAGGACATCAAAAATGAAGGGGTGAACAGAAATAGGAATTTAAAATACCCACGTTTTAATAACCCTTCTATTTATGCAAACTAGAGGCCGTAGGGGTATGTTTAATTAATAGGTTAAGATGACCCAGCTCATCAAGTACCACCAAAAACATCTGGAATATGGGATTATGTCAATGTTTTCCTTGACGGATGTATCCTGTGTTCCTACCCCCCCCCCTTCATTCATTAAAAACTAATAAATTTCAGTCCAAAATTTAAATTAGTAGACCGACTTGGGGGTGCTCCAATCCAAAATTTGGTCTCGGATAGATAGGGATAATTGGAGGTCGAGGGGACCACTTGGTGCACCGGGGGTTTAAGTTTCCCCAATGTCTACACGGGGGACAGGGTAAACAATATGATTGTCCCCAATGGATTACGGGTATGATATAATGTTAGGTCAACAGGTAAAAACCCAAAAAATTTTCCCATATTCCCTTTGGTCCTTCAACCGGATGCAATCAGTGAAAAAAATAATTGAATTAATTACTTAAAATTAATGACTGATTGAAGGAATGGGGTAGGGTGCACAAGTTTTTAAACGATCGTGTGATGGATGACAAAGCCCAAAAATTGCTAGCACATGTGTG
Source organism: Cherax quadricarinatus (assembly GCF_026875155.1). NCBI lineage: Eukaryota > Metazoa > Arthropoda > Malacostraca > Decapoda > Parastacidae > Cherax > Cherax quadricarinatus. The sequence continues at coordinate 3,406,632 of NC_069476.1, read as the reverse complement.
GCAGGATTTTTCCCAAGGGAAAGTGGGAGAATTACTCTTATAAGGCGCCTACTTTTGTTGTTTTTCAGTGTTAAAATTTTCTAACCAAAATGGGCTAATGGAGTTAATGGGTGACGTCCGGAATTTTTGAGAATGAAAGCATCATTTCAGGGTATTAAAAACATGTGACAAGGCATTGATTTAGTGAAAACAAAAAACCCCGGGAAACCCCAAAGAATTAAAGTTAATTTAGATGCTTTAGGAAATAGATTTGATTGGTACAAATTTGGTTTAAAGACTGTAAAGAGACTGCTAAAGGGAAATTTTGAGATGGAAGGGGAAGAAAGTTTAATTAATCAAAATTTCGAATTGGGAAAAAAAAACTGCTTTTTAAAAGTAAGGCTTTGAAAAATTAAAAGGGGTAAGCAGGGAGTTGATCAAACCCATAAGCAAAGGGGTGTTTGCCCCAAAACCTCCGATCGGGGCTGGGGGGAAAAAAGACAAATCGGCAGAATTAATTTTTCAATTGCAGCCATCACCAAACATTCAAGGAATAAAAACAAAAGACTCTGAAGTATCTTCAAGCCTCAAAAAAGGGAAAAAAAAAATCCCCTGTATAATCAAGTTAAAAAGGGTTAAAAAGGCACTATCAAGTCGGGAAACATAATGTGGTTCCCACACAAGGTAAGAGGAAAAATTACCCCAGTAAGTTTAAACCCCAGTTTTAAAAAGAGGTCAGGCAAAGGGAAAAAGAGCGCCTCTTTTGCCAGGGTACTCATTTCCTAAAAATTGAAGCCTGTAATTCATGGGGGAAATTTAAAATGGAAAGAATGAAAGAACTTGAAATTTACAAATTTTAACAATCATAAGTAAAGGGTTGTCATACCAAATTGAAAATTGCTACAATGCAACAAGGGGAAAGCACCATACAGTTTGTGCAGGGTGTATGTGATTCTTAAATAATGGTGACAATAATATAAAGTTTTTTTAACCCTGCCCCACGTACTGAGTAAAGGTTGCAGTAATGGGGGAATAATGGGGGGGCCTACTGAGGTAGCCTTTACGGTGTTGGGGGTTAAAATTTCAGGATAAAGGGCAAAATCCAAAAAACCCTACGGTCACTCTCCTCAACACTGGGACGGGGGCCCTGTAAATATGGCAGACTACCGCCTAGTAATAATGCTAGAGGAATTGAAAACGGTCCGGGGCTTATCATGAAAGGCAACCAGTACCAAATATTCTTTTACGGAATGATGTTGAACCGTCAATTGTGGGGGCTGGACGCTAGGGGTTAATGTAAATGAGAAAACAAAAAATTTTCCCTTTTTCAGGGCAATACCTGGGAGTTAAAAGTGAATCTGGACATTACTGGTCACTTCCGTGGAAGCTTACCCTCCAGAATTACCTCAATTTTAGGAGGGGGTTGGACAGTTAAAGGGCCCCCGCTCTGCGAACTAGCAAAACACCAAAAATTGTTGACTGCTTAAAATTAATTAATAAGCAGTTTTAAAAAAAATTGTTCTT
>NC_069476.1:3304043-3404629 GCF_026875155.1 Cherax quadricarinatus | reverse complement strand
CCAATGAACCAAGTCCTAACGATATAAGCTGGGAAGATAGACTAAACAACACAGACCCCAACTTATGCCTAGAATAAATTAACTCGGTGGCACTCGATGTATGCACAAGGCTTATTCCTCTAAGAAAAATGAGAAGTAGATGTAAAATAGAAAGAGACAGGAGCTCCCTTTACAGGCGACGGAAAAGAATAACAGAGCGGCTAAAAGAGGTCAATATATCTGAAATGCGTAGGGAGTCACTGGTCAGAGAAATAGCAAGCATCGAACTTAAGCTAAAGGAATCTTATAGGAGTCAGGAATCGTGGGAAGAACTAAAAGCCATAAATGAAATCGAAAGAAACCCAAAGTATTTCTTCTCCTATGCCAAATCAAAGTCGAGAACAACGTCCAGTATTGGGCCCCTACTTAAACAAGATGGGTCATACGCAGATGACAGCAAGGAAATGAGTGAGCTACTCAAGTCCCAATATGACTCAGTTTTTAGCAAGCCGCTAACTAGACTGAGAGTCGAAGATCAAAATGAATTTTTTATGAGAGAGCCACAGAATTTGGTTAACACAAGCCTATCTGATGTTATCCTGACGCCAAATGACTTCGAACAAGCGATAAATGACATGCCCATGCACTCTGCCCCAGGGCCAGACTCATGGATCTCCGTGTTCATCAAGAACTGCAAGAAGCCCCTATCACGAGCTTTTACCATCCTATGGAGAGGGAGCATGGACACGGGGGTCGTCCCACAGTTACTAAAAGCAACAGACATAGCCCCACTCCACAAAGGGGGCAGTAAAGCAACAGCAAAGAACTACAGACCGATAGCACTAACATCCCATATCATAAAAATCTTTGAAAGGGTTCTAAGAAGCAAGATCACCACCCATCTAGAAACCCATCAATTACACAACCCAGGGCAACATTGGTTTAGAACAGGTCTCTCCTGTCAGTCTCAACTATTGGATCACTACGACAAGGTCCTAGATGCTCTAGAAGACAAAAGGAATGCAGATGTAATATATACAGACTTTGCAAAAGCCTTCGACAAGTGTGACCATGGTGTAATAGCGCACAAAATGCGTGCTAAAGGAATAACAGGAAAAGTTGGTCAATGGATCTATAATTTCCTCACAAACAGAACACAAAGAGTAGTAATCAACAGAGTAAAGTCTTAGGCGGCTACGGTGAAAAGCTCTGTTCCACAAGGCACAGTACTCGCTCCCATCTTGTTCCTCATCCTCATATCTGACATAGACAAGGATGTCAGCCACAGCACCGTGTCTTCCTTTGCAGATGACATCCGAATCTGCATGATAGTGTCTTCCATTGCAGACACTGCAAGGCTCCAGGCGGACATCAACCAAATCTTTCAGTGGGCTGCAGAAAACAATATGAATTTCAACGATGAGAAATTTCAATAACTCAGATATGGTAAACACGAGGAAATTAAATCTTCATCAGAGTACAAAACAAATTCTGGCCACAAAATAGAACGAAACACAAACGTCAAAGACCTGGGAGTGATCATTTTTGAGGTTCTCACCTTCAAGGACCATAACATTGTATCAATCGCATCTGCTAGAAAAATGACAGGATGCATAATGAGAACCTTCAAAACTAGGGATGCCAAGCCCATGATGACACTCTTCAGGTCACTTGTTCTATCTAGGCTAGAATATTGCTGCACACTAACAGCACCTTTCAAGGCAAGTGAAATTGCTGACCTAGAAAATGTACAGAGAACCTTCACGGCGCGCATAACGGAGATAAAACACCTCAATTACTGGGAGCGCTTGAGGTTCCTGAACCTGCATTCCCTGGAACTCAGGCGGGAGAGATACATGATCATATACACCTAGAAAATTCTAGAGGGACTAGTACCGAACTTGCACACGAAAATCACTCACTACGAAAGCAAAAGACTTGGCAGACGATGCAACATCCCCCCAATGAAAAGCAGGGGTGTCACTAGCACGTTAAGAGACCATACAATAAGTGTCAGGGGCCCGAGACTGTTCAACTGCCTCCCAGAATACATAAGGGGGATTACCAACAGACCCCTGGCAGTCTTCAAGCTGCCACTGGACAAGCACCTAAAGTCGGTACCTGACCAGCCGGGCTGTGGCTCGTGCGTTGGTTTGCGTGCAGCCAGCAGTAACAGCCTGGTTGATAAGGCTCTGATCCACCAGGAAGCCTGGTCACAGACCGGGCCGCGGGGGCGTTGACCCCCGGAACTCTCTCCAGGTAAACTCCAGGTAAACATCTTTTGGCACTCTTCTTGAACTGGTTCATGCTATGACTGGCTTTGACATGTGCGGGCAGTCTGTTCCATTCGTTTATTGCTGTACAATAAAAGGTTTTTGAAGCCTGGCCAATGACTGTGGGTACTACAAAGTTGTGCTCTCTCCCCCTAGTAATATGATTGCTTTGGTTCCCAACCTTGACAAAATTGACAGCAAGATATTCTGGACACTGTTTGTGAGCAATTTTATAAACATGATTTAGTTTCAGTTATTTTACTCTGTCTTCAACATTCAGCATATCCAACTGCTGTAATTCATCCTGGCCTACATGTTCTCTTGGTCCCAGCCCCAGGATAAATCTTACGATTTTGTTCTGGGTGATTTGCAGTCTATCTTTCAGTTTTTTGTCAAAGCAGAGTACCATGAAGAGCAAGCGTAATCCATATGGCATTGTATAAGGGCTAGACATAGGGTCCTGCGAGCCTCAGTAGGTAGACACTGTGCTTGTCTATACAGGAACTTCAGTCTGGCATTCGCTTTCTTTACTACACTGTTCCCTATCAATTCTCCTGACATGCATGGGTCAAAGGGGATTCCCAGATATTTTACTGATGAAACCAAAGTGATGGGCTCCCCATTACACTGAACATTAAAATTATTTACCCTTCTCATTTATGTTTCGTGCAAAGAGAATGGCTTCAGTTTTCCCGAGTGTAATGATAGTTTGTTGTCTACTAACCATTTGCTGCAGGACTCCAGTTCCTGTGTTAAAACACTAGCTATATCTTGTGGATCTTTACCTAACACTAACAGGGCACTGTCATCTGCATACAGTAGGAGTTTGCACTTGACACTGATAGGCATGTCATTGACATAACATAAGAATAATAAGGGACCCAGAATACTACCTTGGGGAACTCCACATGTTATCAGCAGGGGTTCTGATTCCGTTTTGTTGATTTTGACTATTTGTCTCCTGTTGCTAAGGTAGGACTTAAACCAGTCTACAGAACCTATACCGATAGCTTGAAGTTTTTTACATAATATATTGTGGTTGACAGTATCGAAGACCTTTTGCAGGTCTAAGGTTACCATACCTATGAGGTTCCCCTTTGACATTTCAGTTCTCAGGTAATCCATCAGATTAATTAGGGAGGTGTCGGTTGAGTAGGATCTTCTAAAGCCCCATTGATAGCTATGGAGAATGTTGTTGTCATTAAGGTACTTAACTACTTGAGAGTACACCGCCCTCTCTAGAATTTTAGATATTATTCTGAGTACAGTGGACCCCCGGTTAACGATTTTAATCCGTGCAACAGGGCTCATCGTTATGCGAAATAATCGTTATGCGAATGAATTTTCCCCATAAGAAATAATGGAAATAAAATTAATCCGTGCAAGACGCCCAAAAGTATGAAAAAATTTTTTTTTTACCACATGAAATGTTAATTTTAATACACAAAAAACTGAAAAAGGCATGCACAATTACATGACACTTATTTTTTATTGAAGATCTGGTGATGATTGATGGATGGGAGGAGGGGAGAGCATTATCTTCTTACTGTTTAGAAGGGGAATCCCCTTCCATTAGGACTTGAGGTAGCAAGTCCTTTTCTGGGGTTTACTTCCCTTCTTCTTTTAATGCCACTAGGACCAGCTTGAGAGTCACTGGACCTCTGTCGCACAAACAAATCTGTCCATAGAGCTCTGTACCTCCCGTTCCTTCAAGACTTTCCTAAAATGGGCCATAACATTGTCATTGAAATAGTCACAAGCACGGCTTGCAACAGCTGTGTCAGGGTGATTTTCATCTATAAAGGTTTGCAGTTCAACCCACTCTGCACACATTCCTTAATCTTTGAAGTAGGCACAATGGATTCCACAAACGGGCATAGGCTTCTCGGGGTTAGCCCCAAACCCTTCAAAATCTTTCTTAATTTCCATACTAATTCTCACCCTTTTTACCACAGGGTTGGCACTAGAAGCTTTTTGGGGCCCATGGTCACTTATTTTCCAGAAACAGCACCGAAAATACTGTAATAATACGAAATATTCCGAGTGTATGCTTGGATGTTACCGCGGAGGCTGGCTGGTAAACAATGGGACGGAGCGGCACATGTGAGGCTGGCTGAGGGCACATTGGACGCGTCTCGGACGAAAATCGGTATGCGGGTTTTTAATCGGTATGCGCGGCAAAAATTTTGCGATAAAAGTAATCGTTATGCAGAAAAATCGCTATGCGATGCCATCGTTATGCGGGGGTCCACTGTATACTAACAGGCCTATAGTTGCTGACATCAGACCTACTATTTTTCTTGAAGACAGGAATAACTCTGGCCTCCTTCAGCCCCTCTGGTACGGTATTAGTGGTGATTGATAGATTTATTATGCGAGCAATAGGGATTGACAGTTCAGAAGCACCATCTTTTAGGAACTTAGACGGGATGTTATCAGGGCCTGTGCTCTTAGTTGGGTTTAACCTGCTTAGTTCTTTTTGAATAGAGTCATGAGATACACTTACTAGTTGACAACTGTTTGGGGTTACCCCTTTATTGGTATAGTATGTTTGAAACTTATCAGAGTCTGTGTTTAAGGTATTTGATGCAGCTGGTAGTTTACTTACTAGTGTTGATGCAACAGATGTGTAGTAGGAATTAAAGCAATTTGCCACCTTAGATGTTTCGTGGCATACCTCATTATCGATAGTGAGTACTATGTTAGACCTATCTACTGGCTTGTGGCTATACCCCATCTGTTTTAGTTGTTGCCAGAGCTTTCTAGGGTTATGTTTATACTCTTAAATTTTTGAGCAATAGTGCTTTGCCTTTTGCTCCTTTTATAAGTCTCTGTACTCTGTTCCTCCCCCTTTGGAATTCATTTAGTGCTGCAATATCCTGTCTGTTTGTTTTAAATCTTTTTAAGCAGCTGGTCTCTGAATTTCATATTATCTAATATCTCAGTAGTCATCCAGGGTTCAGTTCTTCGTTTAATCCTAACCTCTTTAACTGGTGCAATATTATCAAGGATGGTAGCGAACATTGTTTTGAATTTTTCCCAGGCATCGTTTACGTCCGTGCAACTTGTTATCTCTGTCCAGTCACAATTGTGTAGCCTATTTACCAGTGTTTCTTTACTGTAGTTTCTAGTTGACCTCATTTTTATTGTCCTGTGTAGGCCTATCCTATCCCTAGTGATTTTCCTGGTGCAGTAAATGATGAAATGATCACTAAGACCTGTGGTAATGACGCCTGACTGACTAATGTTCTCAGCGCGGTTACAGAGTATGTGGTCAGTTAGGGTGGCTGAGAACTGTGTGATCCGGGTTGGTGTATTAATTAGTTGAGTGTAACTATTTAAACCTAGAATTTGCTTATACCTTTTGCATAGCCCGTTATTTTGCTGCTGAAAACAGATATTGAAGTCGCCCAGTATTATTGCCCCGCAATTGTTTTCAAGTCCGGACAATACTCTGGAAAAGTCTTCTAATTAGGAACTGGTCCTGGGTAGGAGGGCGGTAACTAGTTCCTACTAAGATGGGTTTGGTCTTGGGAAGCAGCACTTCGAACCATAGAATCTCCAGTTTATTGTTATTTAAATCAGGTGTTGGGTTGTAAGCTAAGTCATTTCTAATGTAGGCACATACTCCACCACCCTTTCTGTTCCTATCTAAGCGTTTTATATTGTAACCTTCTATTTTGACCTCGTCGTCAGTCACCGTATCATCCAACCAAGATTCAGAGATGGTTATAACTGCCGCCCTAATTTTGTTAGCTAGAATCCTAATCTCTGCCAATTTAGGAAGAAGTGATCTTGCGTTGACATGAATAAAGTGAAGGCCTGTTTTCATAAAACAATTATAATCATCAATATATGGCAATGGGTAATATGTATTAAAATTCGGTAAATCAATGTCATCACTGCTAAAGGGTAACTGTGCCAAAGTGCATTTGTTACACACAAAGTGAATTCTGGCACCGTTGCTATAATTGTACATACATCCATCATGCACCCACCCCTTACACATTTTACATAAGGTGCCTTTTCTGTTTTTCATGCGTACTTTAGTACAGTGTATGCACCTTTTTGGGGGTGTTTGAGATAATAATGGCTGTATTGTCTCACATTGACCTATGTATGCATTACATATGGAGTTAAGGTTATCATTCCTAGCTACTAGACCGTCATTATCACCGTCATTTATCTGTCTGTTTTGCCTCTGCACAATAGTTTGAGGTCCTGGATTAATTTGGATATCACCACTTAAGAGCGCTACAGATTAGATTTAGATTTTGCCACCGAAGTGGCTAGTTTATTGTGCACCCCATATCCATCCTGTGGACGGTAGCGCGAGAGCATGTGGATACACAAAAGGCCTAGGAACTAGGCCCCAAAGGGTTAACAGGAATACATATGGATTTATATCTACATATCTATAGTTCACTTATCTGTTACAAGCAAATTTAGGAAATTTGCTTAGTATATCTGGTATCTTATTTTCATTAATAAGATATCTTGACATGTCACATAGGTTATTATACTGTCTGTCTCTGTATTCCTCAATAAGTGGACAATTAAGCACATAGTGTTCAAGAGAGTGACCATATGCCTGATCACATAATTTACATTTAGTTTGATCATCATCTGTGTGTCTCCCAAACTGCCAGAAGTACTTGTAACCAAGCCTAAGCCTGGCCACTACAACATCAGTCAGTCTGTTCACATTGCAAGTTGCTCCATAAACATACTTATCTACGTTCATGTTATCATAGTGGGTTATAGATCTACTCAGGCTTCTAACTGCATTCCTATAACAATCATCTTCATTATTTACTTCTCTCCTAATATTATTCCTAATGCTAGACACAGTTATACCCAAAATTATATTCTACGTTCTCCTTCTGGATACTCTTCTTGGCTAACATATCAACTTTATCATGAAGGAGTAATCCAATGTGTGATGGGATCCATAGCAATTGTACATTAATTCCTTTGTCCCTAATTTTTGAGTATCTATACCTGGCTTCCCCAATGAGCATGTTGTTGGAGTCATTATATGAGCCAAGAGCCTTCAATGATGACATAGAATCAGTAATGATGATAGAGTCAAGCTCAGTGTCATAGGTTAGCTTTAGCGCCATTAGGATTGCAAACAATTCAGTTTGCAGTGTAGACGCCCAGTTGTTAATTCTTATGCCTAACTCAACAAATTTATTATCGTTCTTAACTAGGGAGGTGGCAACAAGAGCAGATGCCCGCCCTGCCAGAAGACTCCTGTTTAGATCCATCAGTGTACATAACTTGTGATAACTTATTACTACCAGCTAGGCGAAAAATTTCTTCTTGAGCAGTTGCTCTAACAAGAGATTTAAGGAAGGGATTACTAGCAATGAGCTTCTTGGGAGGGACTTGTAGGTATGTGATATTAAATGAACACATCTTCCATGGAGGGGTGAAATGCTCTTGTTGCCTACAGTGATACAGTTCATGCAGGTTATAAAACTTAATGCAATTGCACGTTTTCACAATCCATTTAGATCTGTGTGTATTTACCTCTAGACACTTGGTAAGATTCACTGTGACAGTGTCTGGTTCGTTTCTCAACATTCTAATACCGAGTACAGTGTTAATTTTCAACAATCCTATCACTGATACTAGAAATACCCAAGCTCCTTCCTCATGTTAAGAACTTTTGTAGATCTGGGACAGCCAAGAATAGTCCTGAGAGCTTCATTTTGCATTAACTCCAAGGGTCGGAGGGAAACTTTCTCTAGCTAATATCAACATGGGAGCAGCATAATCAATTAAGGACCTAACATAGGCTATGTACATCATTCTCACGATTCTCACATTAGCAACCATAGTTGGGATTGTAGCCAGCAACAGCTTTGAGAGCATTTAGCCTAGCTTTACATTTCTTGTTTAGTTGTGGTATAGTGATTTGTTAAAGGGTACATCTACACCAAGATATCTGTAAGTTTTAACGTAGCTAATGATCTTCACCCTGCAAATAGATGGGTGGGGATGTCGTTTGCTTGTTAATATCTTAGTTTTAGAGGAAGATATTATGAGGCCTAGTCGATTACAAATTGCTTGAACTTCATTAAGAATGGTATTCATCTTCTTATGCCCTGTTGTATGGATCATGATATCATCAGCATAGCTTATAGCTATATGTTTAGGTGAGGCAGGTATAGCATTTAGGAGAGCATTAATCAGAATATTAAATAGCATGGGACTAAGAACTCCTCCCTGCGGTGTACCTAAAGACATTTCTTTAGAATCACTTTTGAAGCCTTGGTAAAGGACAGAGGATACTCTATTTGACAGGTATCCTATTATCCAGCAGAGTAAGCTACCACGAATATTCATTTTGGCTAGTTCATGTAGTATAACGGTTCTGTTTGCAATATCAAATGCAGATTTTAGATCAAGAAAAGTGGTAAAACTAGTAGAGGTGTGTGCAGTGAGAAAGGTGGAAATACAGTTCTGCACACTTTTACCTTTCATGAACCCATAGAGGTAGGGGGAAAGTTATGGGCTGTGTGCCACTGTTTTTGTTTGGGTATGCGGTGTTGCCATACCTTGTGGCGATAGTGACATTTACTTTTCTGGTAGGATGGCAACTATTGATCTTTTACTGTCCGGGCACTGTTACTCCATTCACCTTTTCCAGCCCCCATGACTGATTTCTTTCTTCATGGAATTGAAGAAGAAAGATAAATATAATTATGGCAGCCTGTACCCCCCAATGCCTGCCATTTTCACTCTTCGCTCTTTTACTCATATACAATAATATTTATTTCTCTTTTCCAGTCCCTAGTACACTTAGTATCTGCTTTAGCAATCACACTGAATTACTAGTAAAATTTCCTCTTCAAAACCCTCTTCACTGCTCACTTTTCCCTTAACTTCACAAACCCCTTACAGTTAACCCCTTATTACACACTCCCCTTCCCACCTCACTTCACAGTCTGACTTCACCAATTAACTTCTAACTCCTTTCCATTCTGGTAGACCAGAAATGTTTAATCAATGGTTTTATCGTTCCAAATCCCCCTCAATTCCATTTATCGGGGGTTGTGTCGTGTTGTTGACTCCTGACCTGGTCTGCTGACTCAGCCATTTTTAAAACACTGAGGGAAGTAAACGCCACCTACAACCTGACTGTCCTTGAGTTTAAAGATATATTTGGCATTTTCTGCTATGATTCTCTCACTGTACACTAGTCAGCTGAATATAGGTCAGCTACTAAAACATTAACCTTGACTGTTTAACTCAGACCAACTAGAATGTATCACCAATACTTGCACAAGGGATGAACATGGGGAATATATAATAGCTAAATTCAATCCAAATACCTACAAAAACCTCTCACAGTGATAAACATCTACAAAAGTTCCACAATCAAACATTAGCCAATGTTAGTCAAATCTAGGGAAATATGAAAACTGTGCTCCGGGTTATCTCGTGTTTTCACGGTCGCTCTTACGTGCTAGAACTTTAAATGGTGTCATCAATCTATACGATACATCCCTCTAGCGCCTGGAACCAATCTTGGGCGGAAAACATTATATACTGAGTCAAAAAGGAGAATTAGTGTGCACTACTAGCAGAGTTTACTGCCAGAGGGGAATCATAGGCCTGTGTCCCGTGTGGAAAAAAAATAATAATAATTGAACTTTTCGTGTCAGAGGAAAGAAAGTCTCCCTGATAACATTGAGTATACATAGTGTATAGTGTATACTACAGTGGCTCCCTAGTATATTGATGATAAAGGCTAAAGTGTCATTTGAAAACAGGTGAATTTGTAAATGAAGTGATAAGCCTATAGAGGCAGGTGCCAGAAGTCGCCAGAAACTTACCACAGGTTTTTTTTCAGTTTAATATGTTTATTATGCACCCCATACCCATCCTGTGGGCGGTAGTCAAAAGATTACAGAGGTACATAATTGGTCCAGGGACTGGACTCCAAAGTTTTGATAGCTGAGCAAGTTACAAAGGTAATGAACTAGATCTGGTCATAATCATGACCAAGTTACAAAGGTAATGAGCTCCAGGTAGAGCTGGTCACACTCATGAATAATTGCAAAGGTAATGAATCATAAACACATTAATCATGAGAATTTACAAAGGTAATGAGCTCCAGGTAGAGCTGGTCAAAATCATGACAAGTTTCAAAGGTAATGAATGATAAACACGTTATCACATGATTACAATCATAGACAAATTACAGAGTAATGAGCAGTTAACAAACATAGCAGGGAATTCATCCATTGCCCCAACAACAGATGTTGCTAGGTGCCTGTCTCTCCTCGGCAGACAGCCATTGCAAACAGCAGCAAGTTGCCCCAGGATCTGCTGCTTGCACGAGCACCATCGACCCTCCCCAAGAGGTCCAAGAAGCCAGTGGCTCCGTTAGCAGCCAGATGGAGAGCTGTCCTAGGGACATGGCAACGTCCTGGTGGACGCCAAGTTGACTGAAGATCCCAGGCCCTCGTGTGCACGGATGTTGAAGCTTACCACAGGTCAGCTGTTTTTAATAATCTTCCTGGCTTGCTAGTGTACTCGCATATAATCTAGTGATACCAGTGAATAGCAGAATACAGTGTTGTAGTAGCAACTAACCAGTATTATAATGGTACTTAGTGGAGTGGAGTGACTTTCATTAGTTTCTTTTTCTTGAAATACGAGACGTTACTGTGAATTTCATATAACCTGTAGTTACCAGCGGTCGCAATATACACAACGAGAAGCAATTATTACTACAGAAAAAGCGTCCTTCCTCCAAAATTTGCACCAGTCAACTATAGTGATAATATAGCATTTATTGTGGTGGAGACGGAAAAAAAAAATATAGAAAAGCCAGATACAGCGATTGATAAACAAGGGTGGAGGTCGACCGTTCGTCATTGTAGGAGCTGCCAGATATCACCGGCTCTTCAACACGCAAGTTATACTTTTGTATCAGTCAAATCAATATTACTCGGGTAGATTTTTTTCCCAGTAGATCCTTCATGTGTTAGCTCAAACCCACCGACCGTATGTTTTAAATAAGTGACCACTGATCAGAGCAGATGGGACTGGTCCGAACCCTTGACTGGTCCCCGAACCCTTGACTGGTCCGAACCCGGGATGGTTTCAAACAGTTTCGTTGGACAATAAAGCAGACTGTAAACGGATGGGGGTTGTAGGCGCCCTTATAAACACAAACATTAAAATCAGGAACGTGGACAGTAAGCTGTCCAATATACAAAAAGAGTTAGAAAACGAAATACAAATAGCTAGGGGCTTCATTTAAGGTTATTAATTTTAATATTCAAGAGGTTGCTAGTACAATTGCAGAAAATTCAACCATTCAAATCATTATGAAGCTGTGTGTAGTCTGTGGTCAGTCAAACAAACGGGCTTCCACATGGATAATTGTCATTTTTGTGGAATTGGTGTCACGCTCCTTGTGCAGATACCCCAGAACTAGCTACAAGCAGTATTAAAACAGAGAAGTGTTTTTGGGTATCCCCAAATGAGGAAAATCTGTGGACTAAAATCACAAGGGTATTAAAAGGGACAACATCAAAGTGCTTTTCATAGAAAACCTGGAAGCTTTCTACAACAGATGGGAACATAAAAAGTTGGGCTGAATGGTACTGCCCTTGATACGGGCCCTGTAGTCAAAAAACTGTAAGGCTGGAGGTGATGTCCTGGTAGTCAGTAAATGTGGGGCTGATAGTGCTGTCCTGGGAGACAGTAATGGCGAAGTGGAGGTGCTGTCCTGGGAGACAGAAATGGTTGAAGTGGAGATACTGTCGGGGAGACAGTAATGGTGAAGCTGGAGATTTTGTCCAGGTAGTCGGGAATTTATACGCAGGAAGGAATACATATAAATGACCTCCCTAGGGACAGGAGCCATAGTAGGGAAAACAAGTGTAGTCAAAGATAAGATAAAACCAATATTGCAAACTAGAAATACCGCAGGAAATAGCAAACAAGAGGACTCCAATGCAATAGTGAGGATAAATTACCAAAAACAATGGTGGGGAGCTCCATTGTTGGTGCTAGGGAGGATAGAAGTAAGACAGGGGAAACATGCACCAACAGGGATACAGTCACAGAAACCCCAAAGGGAAGCGGAAACCAAGCCTGTGCACATACTATGCACTTGGTATCTGCTGGCATGGGAAATCTGGAAAAACAGATGGGACATGCAACTATGACCACCCTAGAAAATGCCATGCCCATATGACAACAGGAAAATGTAAACTCCCATCCTGTAAGCTTTTTCACCCTGAAATGTGTACCTCTTCAGTACAGGAAAGACTGTGCTATAATTAATTGCCAGGCATACCATCTAAAGGGGACAAAAAAGATACAAAACATCCAGGCCTGGGAAAACCTGGGTAGCCACAGCCACTCAAGAGGGAGAGGTTTTTTAGTGCCAGGAAGGAAAAAAAAACTGGCAGGAAATGGCAGAAATCGTACACCAAATCAGTCATTCCTGGAGTGGAAAACCCCAGTCGATGGCCTCCACTCCAAACCAACAGATACAGATACTAATGCCGGAAAAAAAATCCCCCCCAGTACCAACAATACCACCAGTCCGATAACATTCTTCTTTGCAAAAATATACAGGGTCTAAAGCCCGCAACAAACAACAAAATACCTTTATCCGTGGACTGCTTGCAGAGGCAAAGGCAATGTTCGCGGCTTTCACTGAGACCCACATAAAGGATCACTTGGACAACGAAATATGGATCCCAGGTTACAACCTATACAGATGTGACAGAAATGAAACAGGCAAAAAGGGGGGAAGGGGTTGGCCTGTACATTGCAGAGGTCACTTGTTTGCACAGAACTGCTTAATGCCTCAAATGATGTAGTGGAAGTTTTAGCAGTAAAGGTCGAGAACCAAAACCTAGTCATTGTGGTAGTCTACAAGCCTCCGGATGCCAACATCCCAGCAATTCCAGGAACAGCTGTTAAAAATTGACCACTGTCTGGAAAATCTTCCAGCTCCTGCACCCAACATCTTGCTCCTGGGGGACTTCAACTTAAGGCACCTAAAATGGAGGACTTATAGCAAATAATATTGTTGCCAGTTATAACACCAGGAGGCAGCTTGATTGAAAAACTTCACACTCAACGGGGGGGGGGAAGCTTTTAATTCTCTGCATCAAAAATTCAATTTAAACAGCAAATAATAGAGCCTAACTAGACTGGAGAATACACTAGACATCATCTTCACTAAACATGATGATCTGATAAGAAATGTTCACCATATCAAAAACAATATACTCAGATCACAACATATAATTGAGGTTAAGACTTGTTGCGTGGAGCCCAGACCGACAATATGAGACTAGTAACGAGGGGAGCATTCACCAAATGCGCATACTTCAGATAACAAAAAATAAAGTGGGACCAGTAAACCAAGTTCCTAACCGATATAAGATGGGAAGATATACTAAGCAACCCAGACCCAAACTTTGCCTTAGAACAGATTAACTCGGTGGCACTCGATGTATGCACAAGGCCTTATTCCTCTAAGAAAAAGGCAGGAAGGAGTAGATGTTAAAAATTGAAAAGAGACAGGGCGCTCCCTTTACAGGCGACGGAAATGTATAACAGAGCGGCTTAATAAAAGAGGTCAATATATCTGATATGCGCAGGGAGACACTGGTCAGAGATATAGCAAGCCATCGAACTTAAGCTAAAAAGATCCTTTAGGAGTCAGGAATCGCGGGGAGGGAAGGGGGGAAAGAACTAAAAGCCATAAATGAAAGCGTAAGAAACCCAATTTTTCTTCTCCTAGGCCAAATCAAAATCGTGAACAAACGTCCAGTAATGGCCCCTTACTTAAACAAGATGGGTCCTACACAGCTGACAGCAAGGAAATGAGTGAGCTACTCATGTCCCAATATGACTCAGTTTTTAGCAAGCCCGGCCAACCTGCCTGGAGTCGAAGATCAAAATGTAATTTTTTTTATGAGAGAGCCACAAAATTAGGATTACACAGGCCTATCCGATGATATCCAGACGCCAAATGATCTTCGAACAGGCGATAAAATGACATGCCCATGCATCGGCCGCTGGGCCAGACTCATGGAACTCTGTGTTCATCAAGAACTGCAAGAAGCCCCTATCACGACTTTTCCATCCTATTGGAGAGGGAGCATGGACACGGGGGTCGTCCCTCAGTTACTAAAAAACAACAGGCCATGCCCCACTCCACAAGGGGGCAGTAAAGCATACAGCAAAGAACTACAGACAATAGCACTAACATCCCATATCATACTCAAATAAACCCGCACATAAAAAGAAAGGGTCCTAGGAAGAGCCAAGATCACACCCATTCTAGAAATCCCATCAGTTACACATGCCCAGGGAAAATGGGTTTAGAAGGTCGCTCCTGTCTGTCTCAACTATGATCACTACGACAAGGTCCTAATGCACTTGAAGACAGATAGAATGCTGATGTAATAGTTACAGACTTTGCAAAATCCGTCGAACAGAAGTGTGACCAGGGCGTAATAGCGCACAAAATGCGCGCTAAAGGAATAACAGGAAAGTCGGTCGATGGATCTATAATTTCCTCACTAACAGAACACAGAGAGTAGTCGTCAACAGAGTAAAGTCCGAGGCAGCTACGGTTGAAAAGCTTGTTCCACAAGGCACCAGTACTAGCTCCCATCTTGTTCCTCATCTCATATCCGACATAGACAAGGATGTCAGCCACAGCACCGTGTCTTCCTTTGCAGATGAACCGAATGCAGCATGACAGTGTCTTCCATTTGCAGACACTGCAAGGATCCAGGCGGACCGTCACCCAAATCTTTCAGTGGGCTGCAGAACAACAAAAATTGAAGTTCATCGATGGAAATTTCCAATTACTCAGATATGGTAAACGAGGAATTTAAATCTTCATCAGAGTTACAAAACATAATTTCTGGCCACAAAATAGAGCGTAACACCAAGTCAAAGACCAGGGAGTGATTTGTCGGGAGGATCTCACCTTTCAAGGACCATAACATTGTATCAATCGCATCTGCTAGAAAAATGACAGGATGGATAATGAGAACCTTCAAACTAGGGAGGACAAGCCCATGATACACTTCTTCATGTCACTTGTTCTATCTAGGCTGGAATATTGCTGCGCTCTCTAACAGCACCTTTCAAGGCAGGTTGAAATTGGCCGACCTAGAAAATGTACAGAGACTTTCACGGGTGCATAACGGAGTATAAAACACCTCAATTACTGGAAGCGCTTGAGGTTTCTAAACCTGTATTCCCTGGAACGCAGGAGGGAGAGATACAGGATTATATACACCTGGAAAATCTAGAGGGGACTAGTACGAACTTGCACACGAAAATCAATATTCGAAAGCAAAAGACTTGGCAGACGATTCACACCCCCAATGAAAAGCAGGGGTGTCACTGCACGTTAAGAGGACCATACAAATAGTGTCAGGGGCCCGAGACTGTTCAACTGCCTCCCAGCACACAGAAGGGGGAATACCAACAGACCCCTGGCAGTCTTCAAGCTGGCACTGCGGACAGCCACCTAATAGTCAGTTCCTGATCAGCCGGGGGTGTGGCTCGTACGTTGGTTTGCGTTCAGCCGCAGCAACAGCCTGGTTGATCAGGCGCTGATCCACCAGGAGGCCTGGTCACAGACCGGGCCGCGGGGGCGTTGACCCCCGAAACTCTCTCCAGTTAAACTCCAGATGCACGCATGAACAAAGATCACTCACTACTCTCAGGTGTCTTCAATATAAATCTCCATGCAAGACCTGGACCCCTCACGTTACTGAATTCAAAAACACAATGTAGTAAACTGCATTTGCTACCAACAGTATCATAAACCTGCACAAGAGTTACAGAGACTAGTGTTTCCCTACTAGGCCACATCTGGACCAACACCATATCCCCTTTAAAATCAGGCATAATTACAGATAATGCCATAGACCACTACCCTACTTTACTCATAACAACTCTGGTAAAATACCCCAAAAGACTCTTCTAATGTCACCTTCAGGAACTTCACAATGAGGCAGCCATTAATAACTCACAACAGCAGTAAGTAACAAACATTGACTGGCACACTGAGCTTGAAATCTATACAGTTTATTGAGAATATGTTTTCATAATTTTCTAAAAAAGACCCCAAATACCTCTATTAACAAGCACTGCCCTAAAAAAACTAAACAGGTGACAGCTAAGAGAATGAACAAGTCCTGGCTAAACACCCAGCATTCTCAAATCCATAAATACAAAACACCGATATGGAAAACAGTACAGAATGGTGTCACATAACCAGGACCAAACAGAAACGTTACTGTCAATCCGAAACCAGCCTGATAAGAAGGGCAAAAAAATTGTATTATGAGAACAGATTATCCAACTTACGAGGGTGATATAAAAAAGACTGCGAAGTCCCTATCAGAAAGTCTGGGAACAAAATAGATCTCATGAAATGCGAAATTAAAATTGCAAAAATCAGATGAACCCCAACTCCAACCAACAGATAACATGCAAACAGCTCATTGGATTTCTTCTCCACTATAGGACTAAACCTTACCAATAATATCCCAAGCTCAGATACACCACCCAATGACTACCCACTGGCATCTACCCGAAACACTGTTCCTAGAGTCGACAAACCCATACGTTGTCTCCCTTATTATAACGCTCTAAAAAACAAGGCAGGGAGATTTATATACTTACCACCCTTTATATACAAAAAAGTGTCAAAAGTGCTATCACCAATCATTGCAACACTCTAACAAATCCATTGAATCCTCCACCTTCCCTACAGCTCTCAAATGAAAGGGTCACCCCGATCCATAAGGAGGAGACCAGAGTTGAATAACTATAGGCCAATATCCAATTTACACCCTCTCTCAAAAATCTTCGAAAAATTAATTCATAAACGAATCTACTCCTACCTCATCTCCCAAAACATTCTCAACCCTGCCAATTTGGATTCAGGCCTAATAAAAATACTAATGATGCTATTATACACATGCTAGAACATATATACACTGCAATAGAGAAAAAAGAAGTCCCACTGGGGATCTTCATTGACTTACGTAAAGCTTTTGATACAGTTGACCATGACTTGCTCCACGTAAAATTGTCACACTATGGTATTAGAGGGCACTCCCTCAACTACCTCAAGTCATACCTCAGCAACAGAAGCCAATATGTGTACGCAAATGGGGCAAGCTCTTCCGCTCAACCAATTACAGTTGGTGTCCCACAGGGAAGTGTCCTTGGCCCTCTTCTCTTTCTCCTATACATAAATGACCTACCAAATGCTTCGCAATTACTCAAACCCACACTTTTTGCAGATGACACTACATACGTCTTCTCTCACCCGAGCCCAGTCACGCTAGCCAATACTGTAAACACCGAATTACAGAAAATATCTACCTGGATGAGGACTAACAAACTTACACTAAACATTGACAAAACCTACTTCATTCAGTTTGGAAACAGAGCTACAGATGTACCTCTTTACATAATGATAAACGGATCACCTATCACAAAGCTAACAGAGGGAAAATTCTTAGGAATCCACCTTGATAATAGACTCAAATTTCATACACATATACAACAAATTTCTAAGAAAATTTCCAAGACTGTAGGCATACTATCGAAGATACGGTACTATGTTCCACAGTCAGCCCTCCTGGCCCTTTATCACTCTCTTATTTACCCCTATCTCACCTATGGAATTTGTGCATGGGGCTCAACAACAATTAACCATCTCAGACCACTAATTACCCAACAAAAGGCTGCAGTTAGAATGATAACAAATTCTCACTACAGGCAGCACACTTTACCAATATTCAAAACACTCAACCTACTCACCATACAAAACATCCATACTTATTACTGCACCTATTACATACACAGAACACTTAACTCTGATATTAACCCTCCCCTCAAACATCTCCTTGCCAACCTCAACAAAACACATGACCATAACACAAGGCACAGATCACTCTTTGATGTTCTTCGTGTCCATCTCACGCTATGCAAAAACTCAATGCACATAAAAGGCCCTAAAATCTGGAATTCATTACCTGTAAATGTAAAAGAAACACTACCTGTTTATAAATTCAAGTCTCTTCTCAAAGATCACTTACTCATTCAAAACCAAATAAATACTGAATAACTGAACCTTATAAATTGTATATCCTAAATGTTACTCACAATTATATCACACAAATGTTAAACCTAGGACCCAATCTAACTTTGTTATTTTTTTAAATACACTACATAACAGAATACTCCATTCGACTGAATGTACAGCAATGCAAGCAACCATATGACCTGTCTTTGTAATACTCATTTGTGCTTTATAGTTATCTGTTTACAATAATGTTTTATCACTGATTTTATCATTGCTTAGTTAATCTTAAGTTAATTTTAAGCCAGCCCGTAATGCTATGCATATAAGTGGCTTTGGCATGCTGCTCTTACCTGTATTTTTTTGTACCTCTGTTTGTATGCTTAAATTACTAAATAAATAAATAAATAAATAACTATTCACTTCTTTCCCCACGACTGTCACTGAGGGATAACCGTCCTATAACCTTGGAGTTTTGTACTGTTGATTTGACGATGTCTCCTGTGTTTCCCTCTCGTTAGCAGTGGTACAGGTGATATGATGGTGGTACAGATATGATGCTACTGTCAACAGATGAACGTCAGTAAAGATGAAAGATGAGAATTTCACTTCGCTAGTTGTATGTCTGGCAGTAGGTGCTGTTTGGATGCCGGTCAGCCATGTTTAAATGCTCAATTCTTTCCCTCGTTTCACTGAGGAAAAGACCTACAGACCTGTCATTTTCTTGGAGTTTAGTTGATCAGGTTTTCTGCCGTGTTGTCTTCCCGTTGAACACTGGTGCAGTTGATATGGAGGTCAGTTATTTCATTGTAGTGGAAAACGTCTCATGTCTGGTTCACGTCTGGCAGCAGGTCTGGTACTTGAATGCCGGTCCCTCTTTTGTCATATTTAGTCCATTTCATTGTCGTCACCGTCAGTTTTTATGTCACTATAGGTTCCTTGCATGTTGTTGCAGCAGTACTTGCAATTTGGCCATCATTGGAGTTTGGATAGGCCCAGGGGACGGCAAGATATAGGAGCAGCCTTGTTGCTGCTTGCTGCAGCTGCGGCATATGCACAGACATATGCACACGAGCATACAAATATATGTATACACACAAGCACGTGCACCCACACACACACACACACACACACACACACACAGGTAGGGGACACCGTGTGCGCGAGTCACGCCTTCCGTGCTCCGCGAATATAAGTGTTTTTGAGGGCTACCCAAGTGTTCTGAAGGGTTGGTAAGTGTGTTAGGGTAGTGAACAATTCCTTGAAGTGATTTACAATCTGCTTGAGCCATATAAGTGTGGGGAGAGCCACAATTTTGTAAGTGATCTAGAAAGTAAAACGTGGTGGCACAGTCAGAGCGGGCAGGCTAGTGTGGGTGCTCAGGTGACGTTGCCACATGTCTCCCAAGAAAGATAATAAAGTGAAGCAATTGTGTGATCAGTTAAAGAAATACAGTGAATAGGGTACATTATATAACGAGAAGAAATTGAGGTGGATCTACACCAGGACGTCACATCAAGCTGGACAATCTACAGGCTGCTAGAGCAGCATTGCAAGTACTGTATTTACCTATGCATGGTTGTTTGGGTGTGGGGTTTCAGATTCCAATTAATTGCCAAGCTGATTGTGAATGGTCCAACTTTCCTAGCATGATAAAGAATTGGCACTTAAGTACTCAATAAGGAATAGCAATTAGTAATCTATGGAACAAGGCGAGTAAGTTACTATAAGCCTAGGTGGTAGGACAAGCATAGAGGGCAGCAAAGCAAGTAGGTGTGGGTCAAGTCCCAGGAGGGTGGGGGTCAGGTCACAAGAGGTTGTGGTCAGGCAAGGGACCACTGAGACTCCACAAAACACTCCAATGCACAATTCCACCTACTTTTCAGACACTTAATAAACCCACACATAATTCCACACATAATTACACACACACTCACACACATGCATACACACACCTACACACACACACACACACACACACACACAAACACACACCCACACACCCACCCACCCACCCACCCACATATACAGACTCATACATTCCCCCCCTCCCCCACCAACATCTCACTCCTTCCCCTGATGCCCCCTCTCTCATTCACCCTCCTCCTCCCCACCTCTCCCTCCTTCCCCCTCTCCCTCTCCCATTCACCCCCTTGCTTCTCCCTCCTTCTCACTTCCCATATTCCCCCTAAATACCCCTCCCCAACCCTCTCCCATATAGCCACTGTCCACAGTTCCTCCTCTACCTTATCCCCCCCACACTCTGACAAACACACTACTAACCTAACACACAGAATTACATAAGTTTTCCATTCTGAGGCAATAAAAAAAATGGGTTGCCAAAGAACAGGAAGGAAAACCAGGGGACAGGAAGATGAATCTGAAAAGGAAAATTGGGCAGCAGAGCTCACAAAAAGGGAACATGAATGGGGAAAGAAAATAGAAGAACTTAGCATGAGAATGGAAGACAGGATGGATATGGAAAGCAGGAGGTGGGAGATGCAAGTCATAGCAGCAGAGGCTAGGATACAGAGATTAGAAGAGGAACTGAAAAATCTGAAACAGCCTAAAGAACTAAAGAACATTTTTGGAATGACATCAGAGACTGCTACCTCAATCACAAATAAGGGGACTGTAGGGAAAGAAGGAGCAAAACTGCATGTAGAAGCTCTATCAGAGGGGACAGTAGTAAATGAAAGAGCTAAGCTATATGTGGAAGCCCTAACAGACCACAGCAGAGCCCAGGGAAAGGCGAGAAGGGAAAATGACAGGCCTCTGAGCCCAAGTACAATAGATAGTGAAACTGAAGAAAGGAAAGCTGCAATGGAGGAAATTAAATTGAATGAGTGGATACACAAGGATATGCAGTGGGAGAATGAAAGGGAGAGGTTAGCCTTTGTGTATGGGCTCCAGGAAGTTGAAGGGGAAACATATGAAGCAAGAAAACAAGGAGAAAAAAAAGCAATTGAAAGCATCATAAAAGCAATAGGAGACGGTGAAATGACCCAGCTGGAAAATTTTCCGAGAATAGGGGGGTTTGCAAGAAGAAGAACCCGGCCAGCGAAAGTAACTTTCAAGGCAGAATCGACTTGGAACAGGATCCTGCAGGAGAAAGCAAGATTAAGGGATGTGCCAGCATACAGGAAGGTGTATCTCAACTGCGACAGAACACGAGAAGAAAAGCAGAAACTGAGAGAGATGGTACAAAGGCGAAAGGAGGAAAGAGAGGGGATGGAGAAGACAGACAGGAGATCCCAGACCCAGGAAGAAGATCAAATACAGCCTCCCTCACAACTTCCTATAGAAGCGCCCTAACCAGGTCAACCCCAGTGAAACCAAACATTCTAAACCAAAACACCCATGCCATATCCAATGCCCCCCACTGCATTACAAACTCCACCCCCACAGTAACCACCCATAGTTCCTTATCAGGTCTCCCACTTCCCCAACCCCAATATACCTCCCAGACCACAATCTTAGAAAAGAAGTTGAAGGTGTGGTATACAAATGCAGTTGGAATAACAAATAAGTGTGAGGAGTGGCATGAAAGAATCAAGGAGGCATCCCAAGACATAATAGCACTCACAGAAACAAAACTCACCAGAATAATAAGAGATGCAATCTTCCCATCTGGATATCAAATCCTCAGGAAAGACAGAGGGAGGAGAGGGGGAGGAGGATTTGCACTGCTCATTAAAAACCAGTGGGGTTTTGAGAAAATGGAAGGAATGGATGGCACGGGCGAAAGGGACTACTTAATAGGAACGATCCAGTCTGAGGGACATAAGGTGATAATTGCAGTAATGTACAACCCACCACAGAACTGCAGGAGGCCAAGAGAAGAATACAATGAGAGCAACAGAGCAATGGTCGACACACTAGCCGAGGTGGCCAGAAGAGCACACATGGGGGGGAGCAAAGTTACTAGTTATGGGTGATTTCAATCACAAGGAGATTGACTGGGATAACCTGGAGCCCCATGGGGGTCCCAAAACATGGAGAGCCAAGATGATGGATGTGGTACTGGAAAATCTCATGCATCAACATGTTAGAGACACTACCAGAGAGAGAGGTGAGGATGATCCAGCAAGACTAGACCTTGTATTCACCTTGAGTAGTTCAGACATCGAGGATATCATGTATGAAAGGCCTCTAGAAGCTAGTGATCATGTGGTTCTGTGCTTTGACTACATAGTTGAGCTTCAAGTGGAGAGAGTAGCAGGAATAGAATGGTAAAAACCAAACTACAAAAGGGGGAACTACTCAGGCATGAGGAACTTCCTGCAAGACATTCAGTGGGAGAGGGAACTGACAGGAAGACCAGTACAAGAAATGATGGACTATGTGGCAACAAAATGCAAGGAGGCAGAGGAGAGGTTTGTTCCCAAGGGAAACAAATAATGGGAAGAACAGAACAAGTCCTTGGTTCACCCAAAGGTGTAGGGAGGCAAAAACTAGGTGTACTAGAGAATGGAAAAGGTACAAAAGACAGAGAACTCAGGAAAATAAAGAGATTAGCCGAAGAGCCAGAAACAAATATGCACAAATACGAAGGGATGCTCAGTAACAATATGAAAATAACATAGCATCGAAAGTCAAGTCTGACCCGAAGCTGTTGTATAGCCACATCAGGAGGAAAACAACAGTCAAGGACCAGGTAATCAGACTGAGGAAGGGTGATGGGGAGTACACAAGAAACGACCGAGAGGTATGTGAAGAGCTCAACACGAGGTTTAAAGAAGTATTTACAGTGGAAACCAGTAGGATTCCAGGAAATCAGAACAGGGGGTACACCAACAAGTGCTGGATGAGGTACACATAACCAAGGAGGAGGTGAAGAAGCTGCTAAGTGAACTTGACACGTCAAAGGCGGTGGGACCAGACATCTCTCCATGGGTCCTTAGAGAGGGAGCAGAGATGCTGTGTGTGCCATTAACAAAGATCTTCAACACATCCACTGAAACTGGGCAACTCCCTGAGGTATGGAAGATGGTAAATGTAGTCCCAATTTTTAAAAAGGGAGACAGACATGAGGCACTAAACTACAGACCTGTATCACTAACGTGTATAGTATGCAAAGACATGGAGAAGATCATCAGGAGGAGAGTGGTGGAGCACCTGGAAAGAAACGAGTGTATAACTGACAACCAGCACGGTTTCAGGGTAGGAAAATCCTGTGTCACAAACCTACTGGAGTTTTATGACAAGGTGACAGAAGTAAGACAAGAGAGAGAGGGGTGGATTGACTGCATTTTTTTTGGACTGCAAGAAGGCCTTCGACACAGTTCCTCACAAGAGGTTACTGCAAAAGCTACAGGATCAGGCACACATAACAGGAAAGGCACTGCAATGGATCAGAGAATACCTGACAGGGAGGCAACAATGAGTCATGGTACGTGAAGAGGTGTCAGAGTGGGCGCCTGTGACAAGCAGGGTTCCACAAGGGTCAGTCCTAGGACCTGTGCTGTTTTTAGTATATGTGAATGTCATAATGGAAGGGATAGACTCAGAAGTGTCCTTGTTTGCAGATGATGTGAAGTTAATGAGAAGAATCAAATCGGACGAGGATCAGGCAGGACTACAAAGAGACCTGGACAGGCTACAAGCCTGGTCCAGCAACTGGCTCCTTGAGTTTAACCCTGCCAAATGGAAAGTCATGAAGATTGGGGAAGGGCAAAGAAGACTGCAGACAAAATATAGTCTAGATGGCCAAAGACTGCAAACCTCACTCAAGGAAAAAGATCTGGGGGCGAGTATATCTCCTGATAGAAGAATTAATCATTATAGGATCTGGACATGTAATTGAATTAATGTTATTACCCAATAATAACACAGCATCATTCATAGGAAATCCATCAGAAACACCTACAGTCAAATAGTATCCAGTGTAATATTTGCTATGCACATATATTTTATGGAAAGGGACAGAAAATATTGCTTCTCCCAAAGATTCTAAAAAAACGGAGGAATGTAATGATGTGTGTTCAGAAAGGGGAAGTATTCCCTCTCTTATAAGTGAGCAATTTGCTCCAGTAACTCTAAGATTCTAACTTCAGCTTTCTTTGAATTTTCCTGAAGGGATATTTGACAAATACTATGGGGCCATCCCCTTTTCTACTTCTTTCAGGGTCATGTTACTAGGGACATTATGGAAACAAACACATATGCAGTATAATGTGATCCTTTATTGACAACGTTCCGCCCACACAGTGGGCTTTTTCAAGTCACAAACAGATCTACCTGGGGTGGAAGGTACGGGAGTATTTATAGTCAGGTTCAGAATGTTGAGGTCAGGTGGAGAATGCTCCATCTGATGATCTACCGGGTGGGGTTATAGAGTTTTGGGTAGCTTGGCAGGGGTATTGGACAAGTTGTGAGTAGACCTTCTGCAGTGTTCTATGTTCTTATGTGGGATAGCGATGAAGAAGTTTCTTGGCAAGTGGTTCAGCTATGCTATAGAAGCCATTGTTCTGGTTGAAATTGTTGGTTATAGAGATAAGCGATGATTCCAGGATTCTTCGGTATTGAGTGTTGTCTTCTGTGGCGATAAGTCTTGAGTTTCTGTAGTTAATTAAATGGTTGTGTGAATTGCGATGTTGTACACAGGCATTCCTTGTATCGTCAGTCCTGCTTGCCTATTGGTGTTCTGAAATACGTGTTTGGAGGTCTCTTGATGTTTCGCCCACGTATAATTTGTTGCAGTCATTACAAGGGATTATGTATACCCCTGCAGAGGATCACATTAAACTGCATATGTGTTTATGTTTCCATTGTGTCGGTATTTTATACCATTTATCTTCACTAGGAACATTATAATTTTTTCCTAATGGTTAGGGTTTATTCGGGCAGTTAGGCCTGATGTGGCCTGATTTATTACAGTGGTAGCATACTACCTCTTTCTTGACCTTAGTTCCTTGCTGACGTTGTGTCTGGCGCCACTCTGCTTACTGATGTCATGGCTCACCAGGTTGACCATGAGTTGAGTGACGTGGCTCACCAGGTTGACCATGAGTTGAGTGATGTAGCTTACCAGGA
Organism: Cherax quadricarinatus; assembly: GCF_026875155.1. Classification (NCBI taxonomy): domain Eukaryota; kingdom Metazoa; phylum Arthropoda; class Malacostraca; order Decapoda; family Parastacidae; genus Cherax; species Cherax quadricarinatus. The sequence continues at coordinate 3,379,228 of NC_069476.1, read as the reverse complement.
TGACCATGAGTTGAGTGATGTGGCTCACCAGGATGACCATGAGTTAAGTGATGTGGGTCACTAGATGTCTTAGTTGGCTGATGTCGTCGTTTTCCTTCATCCTGGCAGTTCATCCTCCAATCGAGTTCTTCTTTGACAATCTCTGCTCATGCCAGGCTGTTAAAAAGAGAGATGAGACCGCTCGGACAAGGAGTGGTTAGTTTCAAAACTATCAGCCAACCTGGCTGCCTCCAATGCAGTGGTTAATACACGATATTGCAAGAAGACTCGAACCTCTGGTCTCACAGACTCCAACAGATTATCTGCCAATACTAACTGTACTAGCTCCCCAAAGTTAGCAACACCACTTGCTTTGTACCACTTGGTAAAGGCTTTGGTCTGCTGTCTTACAAAGTCAACATAAGACTGACCCAGCTGTCGTCTGCATAGCTTGAATTCCTTTCTATACTTGGCAGGAATGCATTGATAAGCACCAAGAACCGTGGTTTTCACCACATAATAATTTACAAAATCAGTGTCATTTAACACTGATGTAAACTCCTGTGCCTTACCAAACAACGTTGTATGCACCAATGACGCCCAATGGTGTTCAGGCCACCTTGAGGCTCGAGCCTGGTTTTCCAATGCTTCGAAAAAATTTTCAGGCTCGGCTTCAATGAAACGAGGAACGAGCTGTACTGCTTTTTACAAACTGAAATCATTTACAGCTTGTGTAAACTGCCTCCTCTCTTTTTCTCTATCAAACTCTTCCTTAGCATATGCCCGCTGTTCCCTGGTCTGCTCAAGACTGGTTTTTGCTAACTCAAGTGCCAGTGCAGATGACTCCCCCCAGACAACCCCAATGCTTCAAACTGCTGGTTTTGCTCAGGGGTTGCTTCTCCCCCATTGGTTTGTAGGTATCTCAACGGGGATCTACTCTTAGCTCCTGAAAAGGGGGAAACAGGAGTCTGGTGCGCCATCTTCTCTGCTCGAAGTTTGATGCTTATAAGGTTATGAAGCTGCGCAGCAGTGAGAGTGCTTCTATACTTAATGCCAATGGAGTGAGCAATTCGCCAACAACGCTGTAGAGAAAACTTGGGCAGGTTCAATAGAGTGAATTCAGACACTAACCGTCTGACTCGTCCAGGTGGCATTAACCCCAAGGTAACCGCTATTTGCATTACATGCTCAAGTTTATGCACTGTATGACTGCAGAATACTTACACGATAGCAAGGCTGACACGCAACAAAGCCGAATGCAGAATACACACATACAATAGCTAGGCACTCATGCAATAGCAAAACCAATTACAGAATACTCACACAAAAGCAAGGCTGACCATGGTGAAGTGAATGCAGAGTTGACACACAAAATTCGTGAAGCGTTGGCAAAGCTGATGCAATGCCAGATAACCAGCTATCTACTATATTACTTCCTGCTCGAACTTCAACTCTAGGTTCAGCTCCAGCTCCCGGACAATCTACCCATATTACAACCTAGGTAATCAAGGCCTGTTATCCTGGGTGTAAAGGGAAGCTTGGACCAAGATAAACACAAGAATTATATTATCCTTCACCAAGTATAACAGAAGTATGTACACTATACACACTATGCACAACAAATAGGTATTAGTGCATGCCATGGTAGTCAAGGCAGAGCAGCAGCCAAGAGACAATAGACGAGCGTACTTCAACCAGCAGTAGAATGGAAATGACAAGAGTTAAAATGTGAGTGGTAGCCACGTCACCTTCACAATTTGCAGATTCACATTGTGATTGGCTGAACGTAGGTGCTGATCTGATGGTGGGGCCCTGTGAACCGTCAAACCCTTAGCCACCTGGTTCGCTGGTTGGTGAGGCAGCCTAAGTGTTAACATGCTCCAAATAAAGGTTACATACTCTTTGCATGCAACTAGAGCCAGAATGTTTCAGAGATTGGACACAGGAACAAGGGACACAACTGGAAGTTAAAAACTCAGATGGGTCACAGGGATGTTAGGAAGTATTTCTTCAACCTTAGAGTTGTCAGAAAGAGGAACAATCTGAAGATAAAAGCAGTGAAGGCATGATCCATACATAGCTTTAAGAGGTACGATGAGGCACTTGGAGCAGGGAATATACTAAGTAGCTATCAGCTCTAATAAAAAAAAAAAACATACTACAAGCGGGGCTTGAACTCGCTCACTGACACTAATTAGCTAGCATCTACTTAGTGCCAGTTGGCCAGTGCTAGGAGTGTCTCAGCGATCAGTGTATTGCTTGTCAGTGAAAACAATCACTCACAATTATATTATTAAGACTCCAAAGCCAGGAAAGTAACAATTGATAATACCAATTAGCTCGGTGGCGTTTAAAAACTATTGTTAACAATGTTCATGGCAGATTTAGCAGTCATCTGCTGTATTAGAAACCAAGAGTTGATGTCAGGACTGTTGTTCGCGATGAATTTTCATTCAACTGTTGTGTAGGCAAAGTCTGGCCAGTAATGGATTCTTTTTTGTTCATTAGAAAACTGATATGAACGAACTATTAAGATTTCACGTCTTGGACCCTGGTAGGCTCATAGGCCAGATCCATCAGTACTGCTTAAAAATATAAAACTTATTTTTCTGAATACACTCTCACAGGAGACTTACTAGTGCACAAACACCTCACACACACTCTCTCAAGAGTCTTACAAGTGCACATAACTCTCACACACACACTTCAGAGACTTTTCAAGGGCACAAACATCTCACCCCCACACACTCTCAGAGCCTTTACAAAGTGCCAAATACACTCACAACCACTCTCAGAGACTTACAAGTGCACAATACACTCACAACACACTCTCAGAGGGATCTTACAAGTGCACAAACACTACACACAACTTTCGCAGGAGACTTACAGTGCACAAACACTCACACACACACTCTCAGAGACTTACAAGTGCACAAACACTCACACACACACTCTCAGAGACTTACAAGTGCACAAACACTCACACACACACTCTCAGAGACTTACAGTGCACCAAACAATCACACACACTCTCTGAGACTTTCAATGTGCACAAACACTCACACACACACACTTCAGAGACTTAAAAGTGCACAAACACTTTCACACACACACTCTCAGAGACTTACAATGTGCCACAAACTCTCACACACACTCTCAGAGACTTACAAGTGCACAAACACTCACACACACTCTCAGAGACTTACAAGTGCACACACACTCACACACACTCTCAGAGACTTACAAGTGCACAAACACTCACACACACTCTCAGAGACTTACAAGTGCCACACACACACACACACCACTCAGAGCTAATGTGACTCAAACACTCACACACACTTCAGACGACATTTAAGTGCATCACACACACACACTCACGCACTCTCAGAGACTTACAAGTGCACACACACACACACACACTCTCAGAGACTTACAAGTGCACACACACACACACACACTCTCAGAGACTTACAAGTGCACACACACACACACACACTCTCAGAGACTTACAAGTGCACACACACACACTCTCAGAGACTTACAAGTGCACACACACACACACACACACTCAGAGACTTACAAGTGCACACACACACACACACACACACACACTCACTCTCTCAGAGACTTACATGTGAACAAAACCATCACACACACTCTCAGAGACTTACAAGTGCACACACACACACACACACACACTCTCAGAGACTTACAAGTGCACACACACACACACACACTCTCAGAGACTTACAAGTGCACACACACCCCCCCCCCACCCCCCCCCCCAAAAAATAAGAAAAACAAAAAAACACACACATATCAGAGACTTAATAGTGCACACCACACACCCACACACCACTTCTCAGAGACTTACTAAGTGCACACACACTCACACCACACTCTCTAGAGACTTGCAAGTGCACTCAAACACTCACACACACTCTCAGAGACTTACAAGTGCACAAACACTCACACACACACACTCTCAGAGACTTACAAGTGCACAAACACTCACACACACACTCTCAGAGACTTGCAAGTGCACAAACACTCACAACACCACACTTCAGAGACTTGCAAGTGCACAAACACTCACAAACCACACTCTAAGTGACTTACATAGTGCACAAGCACTCACTCACACACTTCTCGAGAATTACAAGTGCACAAAAACCACTCACTACACACACTATCGAGACTTGCAGTGCACAAACACTCCAACACACTACTTCAGAGACTTACAAGTGCACAAAACACTCACACACACACTCCTCAGGAGACTTACAAGTGCACAAAACAATCTACACACTCACTCTCAGAGACTTGCAAGTGCACAAACACTCACAAAACACACTCTCAAGGAATTTGTAGTGCACAAACACTCAACACAACACACTCTCAGAGACTTACAAGAGCACAAAACACTCACACACACACTTTCAGAGACTTGCAAGTGCACAAACTCTCAATACACATTATCTCAGAGTGACTTTCAGTGCACAAAACACTCACAACACACACTCTTCAGAAGACTACCAAGTGCACAAACTCCACCACACTTCGGAGACTTGCCAAAGTGCACAAACACTCACACACACACTCCAGAGACTTGCACAGTGCACAAACACTCACCTCCACACTCTCAGGACTTGCAAGTGCACAAACACTCACACACACACTCTCAGAGACTTACAAGTGCACAAACACTCACACACACACTCTCAGAGACTTGCAAGTGCACAAACACTCACACACACACTCTCAGAGACTTACAAGTGCACAACACCCACAAACACACTCTCAGTGACTTACAATGTGTATACAAACCACCTCACACACACACTCTACCCCGAGACTTGCAAGTGCACAAAACTCATTAACACACTCTCAGAGATTGCAAGTGCACAAACCACTCATACAACACAGTCTCGAGACTTGCAAGTGCACAAACACTCACACACACACACTCTCAGAGACTTGTAAGTGCACAAACACTCACACACACACTCTCAGAGACTTACAAGTGCACAAACACTCACACACACACTCTCAGAGAATAGAAAGTCCTCAAAACAACTCACACACACACTCTCAGAGACTGTAAGTTGCACAAACACTACACACACCGCACTCTCCAGAGACTGCAATTGCACAAAACACTCACACACCACCACTCTTCAGAGACTTACCTAGTGCACAAAAATCACTCACTCACACACTCTCAGCGACTTGCAAGTGCACAAACACTCACACACACACTCTCAGAGACTTGCAAGTGCACAAACACTCACACACACACTCTCAGAGACTTGCAAGTGCACAAACACTCACACACACACTCTCAGAGACTTGCAAGTGCACAAACACTCACACACACACTCTCAGAGACTTACAAGTGCACAAACACTCACACACACACTCTCAGAGACTTACAAGTGCACAAACACTCACACACACACTCTCAGAGACTTGCAAGTGCACAAAAAACACTCCACACACAACACTCTCAGAGACTGGCAAGTGCACAAAACACTCAACACACACACTCTCAGAGACGGCAAGTGCAACAAAACACTCCCACACACCACACACTCTCAGAGACTTACAAGTGCACAAACACTCACACACACACTCTCAGAGACTTGCAAGTGCACAAACACTCACACACACTCTCAGAGACTTACAAGTGCACAAACACTCACACACACTCTCAGAGGACCTACAAGTTGGCACAACACTCACCACACACACTCCTCAGAGACTTGCCAGTGCACAAAACACTCACACACACACTCTCAGAGGACTTGCAAGTGCACAAACTACACTCACTCTCAGAGACTTACAATTGCACAAACACACACACACACTCTAGAGACTTTACAAAGTGCACAACACTCACTCACACACTCTCAGAGGACTTGCAAGTGCACAAAACACACACACACCCTCTCAGGAGGACTTAACAAGTGCACAAACACACCTCAACACAACTCTCAGAGACTTACAAGTGCACAACACTCACACATCACTCTCAGAGAATTACAGTGCACAACCACTCACAACACCACACTCTCAGGAGACTTGCAAGTGCACAAACACTCACACACACACTCTCAGAGACTTGAAGTGCACAAACACTCACACACACTCTCAGAGACTTACAAGTGCACAAACACTCACACACCACACTCTCAGAGACTTACAAGTGCACAAACACTCACACACACACTCTCGAGAGACTGCAAGGCACAAAACGCAACACCACACCTCTCTGAGACTTACAAGTGCACAAACATCACACACACACTCTCAGAGACTTGCAGTGCACTAACTCTCACACACACACTTCTCAGCGGACTTGCACAGTGCACAAACACTCACACACACACTCTCAGAGACTTACAAGTGCACAAACACTCACACACACACTCTCAGAGACTTACAAGTGCACAAACACTCACACACACACTCTCAGAGACTTACAAGTGCACAAACATCACACCCACACACTCTAAGAGACTTAAAGTGCACATAACACTCACACACACGCTCTCCGAGACTTACAAGTGCACATACACTCACACACCACACTTCAGAGACTTACAGTGCACAAACACTCACACACACACTCAGAGACTTACAAGTGCACAAACACTCACACACACTCTCAGAGACATGCAAGTGCACATGAACTCACATAAGCATGCGAGAACACACAGACACATAAACACACAGAGTAGTCAGGCAGTGGAATAGCTTAGAAAGTGACGTAGTGGAGGCGGGAACCATACATAGTTTTAAGGCGAGGTATGATAAAGCTCATGGGGCAGGGAGAGAGAGGACCTAGTAGCAATCAGCGAAGAGGCGGGGCCAGGAGCTATGAATCGACCCCTGCAACCACAAATAGGTGAGTACATACACAATATACTATATACACACAAGCATACCAGTACATACACACATACAAATATACAAACATACCAGTGCATACACATACATGCACATATACAAACAGCCACTAACAAACACAAATTGACATTCACTTATACACACATACATACACAAACAGTATGAACTCATTCTCACAAACACACACAAACAAACAAGCATAAATTAGGAGTACACATACCTGCCTACACACACACATATACACACATAGACACACAGACAGACAGACACACACACGCACACACACACACACACACACACACACACACACACACACACACACACACACACACACACACACACACACACACACACAAGTGTGTAGTAAGTCCTGGACACAGTACACACAACCGAGGAAGAAGTGAAGAGGCTTCTGAGTGAGCTAGATACCTCAAAGGCAATGGGGCCGGATAACATCTCTCCATGGGTCCTGAAAGAGGGAGCAGAGACACTGTGTGTACCCCTAACAACAATATTCAATACATCTGTCGAAACAGGGAGATTGCCTGAGGCATGGAAGACAGCAAATGTAGTCCCAATCTTTAAAAAAGGAGACAAACATGAAGCACTAAACTACAGACCAGTGTCACTGACATGTACAGTATGCAAAGTCATGGAGAAGATTATCAGGAGAAGAGTGGTGGAACACCTAGAAAGGAATGATCTCATCAACAGCAACCAACATGGTTTAAGGAACGGGAAATCCTGTGTCACAAACCTACTGTAGTTCTATGACATGGTGACAGCAGTAAGACAAGAGAGAGAGGGATGGGTGGATTGCATTTTCTTGGCCTGCAAGAAGGCGTTTGACACAGTTCCACACAAGAGATTATGTTGAGAAATGGGATTACCAGCTAAGTTTAAATATAGGGAAACTTAACTTAGAAAGACAGCTCTTCGCCTGCACAGCCGCCTCTGCAGACGAGGTCTTGAGAAGCTGTTGAAGTCATCTCTCAACGGGCTGTAAATGAGTTATAATTTGTAAGATTATAAATTACCCCTAGGGGGTGTTATGTCAGCATATTTCATTCACTGATTGCTGACAAACTTACGTGTGTGGACTCAAAAGTCCGCCCCTTACTGCCGACTATAGGTTGATTACAAACTCCTTGCGACTCAAGAGCTGCGCAGTCCCCCGTACTACAAGAAATTCATAACCTACCTTGCTCTTGTAGCGTGAGCTATGGTGTTCTTCACACCTTCGACAGATATCGGTGACTTGATAGAAGCTGAAGTGTCCTTGGATGTCCACGTCTTCCATAGTCTAGGAAAACGCACACTGGTACGCTATGTTCCACAAGATTTGTCTTTATTGTTCACAATCTTATCACTAAAGAAGCTGATCACACTTCTCTTAAGTGTTTATTGTGATCACTAAAGAAGCTGATCACACTTCTCTTAAGTGTTTATTGTGTTTTATGAGACACTTTGTTCACACTAACGCACAGATCGTTCTTTGTTGGTTATCCTGGCGTCAGTGTCACTCTCAGTAGAGTCAAAAGTAATCTGAAGACGTCGCAACGCCCCACGCCGTCACTGCCCCCAGCACAAAGGAAAAGCTGACCTAGTACTTTTGCTTCCTTGCCACTTCCTCGATGAAGCAAAGCAGAATGTTTGTTTCTTGCTGTCTTAAGCATAGACAACAATGTCCACTATCTTTACTATGGTAATAAAGTGGGAGCAGGATTTTCCTTAATTGTCCTGCTAAGGTAAGAGATGTACTGTCTCTTATTAAACTACACTTTGCAACACTGGACTGCAAGGAGCAGCGGTCGCTTGACCACGTTGCATACTCGTACTGCATCTGCGATCAATTACTCACTGTAGCAGTAAACAAGACTCTTGCCCCTTCTGAGAGGGCTGGGCCCCTCAGTGCTGAAAGGGCTGAAAGGGGCTGAAGGGGGCTGATACCCCCCTCCTGGAGAAAATTTCTCCACAGATTAGTGCAAAAACTGGAGGCCCAAGCAGGGATAACAGGGAAGGCACTACAATGGATCAGGGAATACTTGTCAGGAAGACAGCAGCGAGTCATGGTACGTGGCGAGGTGTCAGAGTGGGCACCTGTGACCAGCGGGGTCCCGCAGGGGTCAGTCCCAGGACCAGTGTTGTTTCTGGTATTTGTGGACGACATGACGGAAGGAATAGACTCCGAAGTGTCCCTGTTTGCAGATGACGTGAAGTTGATAAGAAGAATTCATTCGATCGAATACCAGGCAGAACTACAAAGGGATCTGGATAGGCTACAGACCTGGTCCAGCAATTGGCTCCTGGAGTTCAACCCCATCAAGTGCAAAGTCATGAAGATTGGAGAAGGGCAAAGAAGACCGCAGACGGAGTACAGTCTAGGGGACCAGAGACTACAAACCTCACTCAAGGAAAAATATCTTGTGGTGAGTATAACACCAGGCACATCTCCTGAAGCGCACATCAACCAAATAACTGCTGCAGCATATGGGCGCCTAGCAAACCTCAGAACAGCATTCCGACATCTTAATAAGGAATCGTTCAGGACCCTGTACACCGTGTACGTTAGGCTCATATTGGAGTATGCGGCACCAGTTTGGAACCCACACCTAGCCAAGCATGTAAAGAAACTAGAGAAAGTGCAAAGGTATGTCCTACGAGGAGAGGTTAAGAGAAATCAACCTGGCGACACTGGAGGACAGGAGAGATAGCGGGGACATGATAACGACATACAAAATACTGAGAGGAATTGACAAGGTGGACAAAGACAGGATGTTCCAGAGATGGGACACCGCAACAAGGGGACACATTTGGAAGTTGAAGACACAGATGAATCACAGGGATGTTAGGAAGTATTTCTTCAGCCACAGAGTAGTCAGGAAGTGGAATAGTTTGGGAAGCAATGTAGTGGAGGCAGGATCCATACATAGCTTTAAGCAGAGGTATGATAAAGCTCAAGGTTCAGGGAGAGTGACCTAGTAGCGACCAGTGAAAAGGCGGGGCCAGGAGCTTGGACTCGACCCCTGCAACCTCAACTGGGTGAATACAACTGGGTGAGTACACACACACACACATTCATATATATATATATACACACACACACACAATTACAGGTGGAGAGGGTAACAGGAGTTGAATGGGAAAAGCCAGACTATAAAAGGGGGGACTACACAGGTAAGAGGAACTTCCTGCAGGAGGTTCAGTGGGACAGAGAACTGGTAGGAAAGTCAGTAAACGTGGTGATGGCAGAGGAAAGGTTTGTTCCTAAGGGCAACAGAAATAATGGGAAGTCCAAAGCGAGTCCTTGGTTTACCCGAAGGTGTAGGGAGGCGATAACTAAGTGCACCAGAGAATGGAAAAGATACAGGAGGTAAGGACTCAGGAAAATAAAGAGATTAGTCGAAGAGCCAGAAACGAGTATGCACTGATAAGGAGGGAGGGCCAGCGACAGTATGAAAACGATATAGCATCGAAAGTCAAGTCTGACCCGAAACTGCTGTATAACCACATTAGGAGGAAGACAGCAGTCAAAGACCAGGTGATCAGGCTGAGGAAAGATGGTGGGGAATTCACAAGAAACGATCAAGAGGTATATGAGGAGGTCAACATGAGATTTAAGGAAGTATTTACAGTGAAGACAGGAAAACCTCCGGAGGGACAGAACAGAGGGGGACACCAACAAGGAATATACCAACAAGTGTTAGATTACATACATACAACTGAGGAGGAGGTGCAGAAGCTGCTAAGGGGTCTTGATTCCTCAAAGGCAATCTGACCGGACAACATCTCCCCATGGGTCCTTAGAGAGGGAGCAGATATGCTGTGTGTGCCACTAACCACAATCTTCAACACATCCCTTGAAAATGGGCAACTACCTGAGGTATGGAAGACGGCAAATATAGTTCTGATTTTTAAAAAAAGGAAACAGAAAAGAGGCACTAAACTATAGACCTGTGTCACTGACTGTATAGTATGCAAAGTCATGGAGAAGATTATCAGGAGGAGAGTGGTGGAGCACCTGGAACAGAACAAGAGTATAAATGCTAACCAGCGCGGATTTATTGAAGGCAAATCCTGTCACAAACCTTCTGGAGATTTATGATAAAGCAACAGAAGTAAGAGACGAGTGAGAGGGGTGGATTGATTGAATCTTCTTGGACTGCAAGAAGGCCTTCACCACAGTTCCTCACAAGAGATTAGTGCAGAAGCTAAGGGATCAGGCGCGTATAACAGAAAGGGCACTGCAATGGATCAGAGAATACCTGACACGGAGGCAACAACGAGCAGAGTCCTACAGAGGTCGGTCCTTGGACAACAGCTATTTTTGGTATATGTGAATGACATGATGGAAGGGTTAGACTCAGAAGTGTCCCTGTTCGCAGATGATGTGAAGTTAATGAGGAGAATTAAATCAAATGAGGATTAGGCAGGACTTCAAAGAGATCTGGACAGGCTGGACACCTGGTCCAGCAACTAGCTTCTCGAATTTAATCCCGCCAAATGCAAAGTCATGAAGATCGGGGAAGGGCAAAGAAGACTGCAGACGGAGTATAGGCTAGGTGGCCAAAGACTGCAAACCTCGCTCAAGGAGAAAGGTCTTGGGGTGAGTATAACACCGAGCACGTCTCAGGAAGCACACATCAACCAGATAACTCCTGCAGCATATGGGCGCCTGACAAACCTGAGAATAGTGTTCCGATACCTTAGTAAGGAATCGTTCAAGACACTGTACACCGTGTACGTCAGGCCCATACTGGAGAATGCTGCACCTCTTTGGAACCCACACTTGATCAAGCACGTCAAGAAATTAGAGAAAGTGCAAAGGTTTGCGACAAGGTTAGTTCCAGAGCTAAGGGGAATGTCCTATGAAGAAAGGTTAAGGGAAATCGGCCTGACGACACTGGAGGACAGGAGGGTTAGGGGAGACAAGATAACGACATACAAAATACTACGTGGAATAGACATTTTTGACAGAGACAGGATGTTCCAGAGATGGGACACAGAAACAAGGGGTCACAATTGGAAGTTGAAGACTCAGATGAGTCAAAGGGATGTTAAGAAATATTTCTTCAGTCATAGAGTAGTGTGGAAGTGGAATAGTCTGGCAAATGAGGTAGTGGAGGCAGGAACCATTCCTAGCTTTAAGATGAAGTATGATAAAGCTCATGGAGCAGGGAGAGAGAGGACCTAGTAGCACTCAGTGAAGAGGCGGGACCAGGAGCTGAGTTTTGACCCTTGCAACCACAATTAGGTGAGTACACACACACAGACACACACACACAGACACAGACACACACACACACACACACACCACACACACACACACACACACACACACACACACACACACACACACAAACACACACACACACACACACACAACACACACACACACACACCACACACACACACACACATACACACACACACACACAAACACACACACACACACACACACACACACACACACACACACAACACACACCACACACACACAAACACACACACACACACACACACACACACACACACACACACACACATACACACACACACACACACACACACACACACACACACACACACACACACACCACACACACATAACACACCACACACACACACACACACACACACACACACACACACACACACACACACGCACGCACGCGCGCACATTTTTTTGTGTATGAGAAACAATGGCAAGTCAAAGGCACTCTCAAGGGCGGGAAGAGAAAGTGTATGAATGAGGCGAGTTACACCACCTGGGAATGATAATGGAAGACCTGACGACTAGCCAAGAGAAAAGTTTGAGGGAAAGTTTAATTCCCTTCAGAGAGAAACTGTAGCAAGGAGTAAACTCATGGAAGACATAAATAAAGCAAATGTGGCATAGGAAAGGACCCTAAAACAAGAAGAGGAAATGGTAAGACTGACGAAGACTGTGGAAGGATTAATAATGAGGGAGATTTTTGAGAGGCAGTTTAATTTCCTTTGGGAGGAAACTGTCAGTTTGTATCAAAGTTAGATCAATAGAGCTAATTTAGCAGAAAATAGAGCCTGAAACTGGAAGAGGAAGTGAGAGAAATGGAGACCATGAAGGAAATGAAAGGGAGGTCAGTATAGGCAGAAACACTGAAGGAGAGAGAGCCCATTGACTAAGAGAGAACAATGAAGGAGAATCACTGGCAGTGATGATCTCTGAAGATAGGGAGGCTGTGAATATGATAAGAGAGATAGTGGAGGAAATGGTAAAAAACAAAATTATAAGTAGGGAGGAGAAAAAAGGAAGGTCATTGATGATCCAGGAGACTGAGGGTGACCCAGGTAGTAGATGTGAAAATGAGAAGCAAGAGATCACATCAATCATGGAGTACACAAGAAGGAGGAAGTGACAGAGCAAATGGCAAATTTTCGGAGGGTCGGGAGGACCTCCAGCAGACAACACTGCCTGATTTAATTAACTTTTTGGTCCAGTATATCTGTAGATAGGATCCTATGAGAGAAACATCTAAAGACTTTACAAAGCTACAGTCATGTCTACCTAGAAGAGCAAAAAGGCACAATATCGTGACTGGAACAATACACAGATAACCCGCACATAGAAGAGAGGAGCTTACGACGACGTTTTGGTCCGACTTGGACCATTTACAAAGTCACACTAACAGAAAACAGAGAAGGCAGTATATAGGCCAGCAGACAGGGATGAGACAAGAGAGGTAGTGGTAGTAGTAGGGGTAGTAGTAGTAGTAGTAGCAGTAGTAGTAGTAGTAGAAGTAGTAGTAGTAGTAGTAGTAGTAGTAGCAGTAGTAGTAGCAGCAGAAGTTGTAGAAGTAGTAGTAGTAGTAGTAGTAGTAGCAGCAGAAGTTGTAGAAGTAGTAGTAGTAGTAGTAGTAGTAGTAGTAGTAGTAGTAGTAGTAGTAGTAGTAGTAGTAGTAGCAGTAGTAGTAGCAGCAGAAGTTGTAGAAGTAGTAGTAGTAGTAGCAGCAGAAGTTGTAGAAGTAGTAGTAGTAGTAGTAGTAGTAGTAGTAGTAGTAGTAGTAGTAGCAGTAGTAGTAGTAGTAGTAGTAGTAGGAGCAGAAGTTGTAGAAGTAGTAGTAGTAGTAGTAGTAGGAGCAGAAGTTGTAGAAGTAGTAGTAGTAGTAGTAGTAGTAGTAGAAGTTGTAGAAGTAGTAGTAGTAGTAGTAGTAGCAGAAGTTGTAGAAGTCGTAGTAGTAGTAGTAGTAGTAGTAGTAGTAGTAGTAGTAATAGTAGCAGAAGTTGTAGAAGTAGTAGTAATAGTAGTAGTAGTAGTAGTAGTAGTAATAGTAGCAGAAGTTGTAGAAGTAGTAGTAATAGTAGTAGTAGTAGTAGTAGTAGTAGTAGTAGTAGTAGCAGAAGTTGTAGAAGTAGTAGTAATAGTAGTAGTAGTAGTAGTAGTAGTAGTAGTAATAGTAGCAGAAGTTGTAGAAGTAGTAGTAATAGTAGTAGTAGTACTAGTAGTAGTAGTAGTAGTAGTAGTAGTAGTAGTAGTAGTAGCAGAAGTTGTAGAAGTAGTAGTAATAGTAGTAGTAGTAGTAGTAGTAGAAGTAGTAGTAGTAATAGTAGCAGAAGTTGTAGAAGTAGTAGTAATAGTAGTAGTAGTAGTAGTAGTAGTAGTAGTAATAGTAGCAGAAGTTGTAGAAGTAGTAGTAATAGTAGTAGTAGTAGTAGTAGTAGTAGTAGTAGTAATAGTAGCAGAAGTTGTAGAAGTAGTAGTAATAGTAGTAGTAGTAGTAGTAGTAGTAGTAGTAGTAGCAGAAGTTGTAGAAGAAGTAGTAATAGTAGTAGTAGTTTACCTGGAGTTTACCTGGAGAGAGCTCCGGGGGTCAACGCCCCCGCGGCCCGGTCTGAGACCAGGCCTCCTGGTGGATCAGAGCCTGATCAACCAGGCTGTTGCTGCTGGCTGCACGCAAACCAACGTACGAGCCACAGCCCGGCTGATCAGGAACTGACTTTAGGTGCTTGTCCAGTGCCAGCTTGAAGACTGCCAGGGGTCTGTTGGTAATCCCCCTTATGTGTGCTGGGAGGCAGTTGAACAGTCTCGGGCCCCTGACACTTATTGTATGGTCTCTTAACGTGCTAGTGACACCCCTGCTTTTCATTGGGGGGATGGTGCATCGTCTGCCAAGTCTTTTGCTTTCGTAGTGAGTGATTTTCGTGTGCAAGTTCGGTACTAGTCCCTCTAGGATTTTCCAGGTGTATATAATCATGTATCTCTCCCTCCTGCGTTCCAGGGAATACAGGTTTAAGAACCTCAAGCGCTCCCAGTAATTGAGGTGTTTTATCTCCGTTATGCACGCCGTGAAAGTTCTCTGTACATTTTCTAGGTCGGCAATTT
The DNA here is from genome assembly GCF_026875155.1 of Cherax quadricarinatus. Classification (NCBI taxonomy): domain Eukaryota; kingdom Metazoa; phylum Arthropoda; class Malacostraca; order Decapoda; family Parastacidae; genus Cherax; species Cherax quadricarinatus. The sequence continues at coordinate 3,363,975 of NC_069476.1, read as the reverse complement.
CACCTGCCTTGAAAGGTGCTGTTAGAGTGCAGCAATATTCCAGCCTAGATAGAACAAGTGACCTGAAGAGTGTCATCATGGGCTTGTCCTCCCTAGTTTTGAAGGTTCTCATTATCCATCCTGTCATTTTTCTAGCAGATGCGATTGATACAATGTTATGGTCCTTGAAGGTGAGATCCTCCGACATAATCACTCCCAGGTCTTTGACGTTGGTGTTTCGCTCTATTTTGTGGCCAGAATTTGTTTTGTACTCTGATGAAGATTTAATTTCCTCATGTTTACCATATCTGAGTATTGAAATTTCTCATCGTTGAACTTCATATTGTTTTCTGCAGCCCACTGAAAGATTTGGTTGATGTCTGCCTGGAGCTTTGCAGTGTCTGCAATGGAAGACACTATCATGCAGATTCGGGTGTCATCTGCAAAGGAAGACACGGTGCTGTGGCTGACATCCTTGTCTATGTCGGATATAAGGATGAGGAACAAGATGGGAGCGAGTACTGTGCCTTGTGGAACAGAGCTTTTCACCGTAGCTGCCTCGGACTTTACTCTGTTGACGACTACTCTCTGTGTTCTGTTAGTGAGGAAATTATAGATCCATCGACCGACTTTTCCTGTTATTCCTTTAGCACGCATTTTGTGCGCTATTACGTCATGGTCACACTTGTCGAAGGCTTTTGCAAAGTCTGTATATATTACATCTGCATTCTTTTTGTCTTCTAGTGCATTTAGGACCTTGTCGTAGTGATCCAGTAGTTGAGACAGACAGGAGCGACCTGTTCTAAACCCATGTTGCCCTGGGTTGTGTAACTGATGGGTTTCTAGATGGGTGGTGATCTTGCTTCTTAGGACCCTTTCAAAGATTTTTATGATATGGGATGTTAGTGCTATTGGTCTGTAGTTCTTTGCTGTTGCTTTACTGCCCCCTTTGTGGAGTGGGGCTATGTCTGTTGTTTTTAGTAACTGTGGGACGACCCCCGTGTCCATGCTCCCTCTCCATAGTAGTAGTAGTAGTAGTAGTAGTAGTAGTAGTAGTAGTAGCAGAAGTTGTAGAAGTAGTAGTAATAGTAGTAGTAGTAGTAGTAGTAGTAGTAGTAGTTGTAGTAGTAGTAGTAGCAGAAGTTGTAGAAGTAGTAGTAGTAGTAGTAGTAGTAGTAGTTGTAGTAGTAGTAGTTGTAGTAGTTGTAGTAGTAGTAGTAGTAGTAGTAGTAGTAGTAGTAGTAGTGTTGTAGTGTATATTTGTTGTAGTGTAGTAGTAGTAGTGCAGCGAAGTTGTGAAGTAGTAGTAATAGTAGTATAGTATAGTAGTATTTGTAGTGTAGTAGCAGAAGTTGTAAAGTGTAGAAAATGTAGTAGTGTAGTAGTGTTGAGAAGGTAGTAGTATTTAGTGGAGTCAGTAAAGGAAAAAAAAGATGGGCACCGCAGAAAGGCTTGGCTGTGCCTCTTTCTCTTGTTAGTGTAACGTTGAAATGGCCCAAAGTCGGACCGAAACGGTTATAAGCTTCCCCTCTATGTGGGGGTAATTATTTGTTTTAATGTCTACATGGTAGAAAAGACTTTCCAGGTTAGGGGTATATTAGAGCAGAGGTTAAGGGAAACTCAACCTGAGGGCCGGAGGGCAGTAGGATGGAGGGACTGAAAGAGTATAAAAATATGAGGAATTGACATGGTGGAAAGGGCTTAAAATGTTTCAGAGATTGGAACAGGAAAAAGGGGAAAAAGGGAATTTAAAAAAAACGGTCACGGGATGTTGGAACCATTTCTTCACCCTTAGAGTTATCATAAAAATGAACAGTCTGGGAGTAAATGATTTATGGGAGGCAGGATCCATACTAGCTTTAGAAGAGTTCGAAAAAAGCTCTTGGAGGGAAAAGAGTGGACCTAGTAGCGACTAGCAAAGAGGGGGCCAGGAGCTATGAATCGCCCCCTGCAAAACAGGGTGCACGTGCACCCCCACACACCACAACACACACAACCCACACACACACACAAACACACACACACACCACACACACACAATACTCACTTAAAACCCACACACACCACACATATACACAACAATATTTATATACAACACACACATACCACACACACACACACACATCCCACACAAACATATACACACACACACTATACACACACACACATAACATAAAAACACAACACATAACACCCCACAACACAACCCCCACAGCATTGGCGCCTAGAAAAACCTCAGAAAACGCTTTCCCGACATCTTAATAAGGAATCGTTCAGGACCCTGTACCCGTATCGTTGGGCCCCATATTGGGGTATGCGGCCCAGTTTGGAACCCACACTACCCAAGCAGTAAAAAAACTAGAGAAAGTGCAAGGTTTGAACAAGACTAGCCCCGAGCTAAGAGGTATGCCCTCGAGGAGAGGTTTAAAGGGAAATAAACCTGACGACACTGGGGACAGGAGGATAGGGGGGCATTAACGACATAAAAATACGAGGGGAATTGACAAGGTGGACAAAGACAGGTTTCCGGGTTTTGGACCAGCAACAAGGGGACACATTTGGAAGCTAAAGAACAGATGAATACGGGATGTTGGGAAGTATTTCTTGCCACGAGTGTCAGTAAGGGGAATAGTTTGGGAACGATGTAGTGGGGCAGGACCCAACTAGTTTTTAAAGCAGAGGTATGATAAAGCTCACGGCTCGGGGAGAGTGACCTAGTAGCGATCAGTGAAAGGCGGGGCCCGGAGCTCGGATCCCCCCCCGCAACCAAAATGGTGATAAATAGGTGAGTAACACATAACACACACACAATACAACACAACATTAACACACACCCACAACACACACACACTACACAACAACACACACACACAACACCCACACAACACACACAACACACACACACACCCACACACACACCACAACACACCACACACACAGAGGGGTGGGGGATTGCATTTTTTTGGACTGCAAAAAGGGTTTGAACAGTTCCACACAAGAGATTGGTGAAAAAAACTGGAGGCCAAGAGGGAAAACAGGGAAGGCACTACAATGGATCGGGGAAATACTTGTCAGGAAGCCCGAGCGACTCAGGGTACGTGGCGAGGTGTCAGATGGGCACCTGGCCCAGCGGGGTCCCCCCAGGGGTCAGTCCCGGACCAGTGCTGTTTCTGGGTTTTTTGAACGACATGAGGAAGGAATGACTCTGGGTGTCCCTGTTTGCAATGACGTGAAGTTGAGAGAAGAATTCACTCGATCGAAGACCAGGCAGAATACAAAGGGATCTGGACAGGTGCAGACCTGGTCCAGCAAATTGGTCTGGAGTTCAAACCCCCCAAAGGGAAATCATGAAAATTGGGGAAGGGCAAAAAAAGGCCGCGACGGAGTCAGTTAGGGGGTCAGAGGGGCTACAAAATCACTCAAGGAAAAAAATCTTGGGGTGGTATAAACCAGGACATCTTGAAACGACATCAACAAATAATGGCAGCTATGGGGGCCTAGCAAATCAGAACGCATTCCGCATCTTAAAAAGGAAAAGTTCAGGACCCCGTAACCGTGTACGTTGGCCATATTTGGGGTATGGGCCCCGTTTTGGGAACCACCCTAGCCAAGCACGTGAAAAAATAGAGAAAGGCAAAAAGGGTTTGCAACAAAAGTCCCAGAGCTAAGGGTATGTCCTACGAGGAGGGTTAAGGGGAAAACAACCCGACGGACACTGGAGGACAGGGGGGATAGGGGGACTGATAAGAAACAAAATATGAGAGGAATTGACAAAGGGGGACAAAGACAGGTGTTCCCCGGATTGGACACATAAAAAGGGGACACAGTTGGAAGCTGAAGACACAGATGAATCAAGGGATGTTTGGAAGTATTTTTCAGCCCGAGTGTCAGTGAGTGGGAAAAGTTTGGAAGCGATGTAGTGGAGGCGGATCCAAATAGCTTTTAAAATAGGTAGATAAATCAGGCTCAGGGGAGTGACTTTTTGCGTCGTGAAAAGGCGGGCCCGGAGCTCGGACTCGACCCCGCAACCTCAATAGGTGAGTCAACTGGTGGTACACACACACCATCACACATCACACGCACAACACACACAACAACAACACAACACACAAAAACAAATACACACAACAACACACATATACACACACACAATACAAAACACACACACCCCCACACACACAACACTACACACACACACACACAAAACACAACCACATATACACACACACACATATACACACACACCACACCACACACAACACGCCCCTACACACACAACAAAACCACCACACACACACCCACACACACCCACATACCACACACACACACACACACACATACACACACACACACACACACACCCCAATACACACAACAACCCCAACACAACCATAAAACACACACAAACACACACACCACACACCAAAACAACACACACACAACAGACACCAACCACACCACACAACACACAATACAACACACAATACAACACAATCACACCACCCAACAGACAAACCCAAAACACACACAACACACACACAAACACCCCCACCACCACAAACACACCACACCACAACAAGATACACACATACACACGCACACAACACACCACACCTAACACACCAAACACCACAACCACCACAACCACACACACACACACACACCACACACACACACACACACACATCACACCACACACACACATTTAAACCCCACACACACACACAACACACACACCACCACACACCCAATACACAACACACACCCAAAGACACACACACACACACACAAACCCCACACACACCCCACACCATGGGCGATTTAACCAAGGGGGATCGACTGGGAAAAACCCGGAGCCCCGGGGGGTCCCCAAACATGAGAGCCAAGATGGGATGTGGACTTGGAAAAACCTCAGGGATCAAATGTCGGGGGCACAACCGAGGGGGAGGGGGGGATGAGCCCGCAAGACGGACTTGTGTTTACCCCGGCAGTTCAGACATTTAGGACATCACTTATGAGGGCCCCCGGATAGCGATCATGTGGTTCTGAGTTTTGACTATATAGTAGAGTTACAAATGGGAAGGGAAAAAGGAACTGAAGGGGGGAGGCCAAATATAAAAGGGGGGACTACCAAAGGGATGGAAACTTCCTGAGGAGGTTCAGTGGGGGCAGAGAAAAAGGTAGGAAAATCATAAAAGGATGTGGTATGTGGCAACAAAAGGGAAGGAGGCAGAGGAAAGTTTGTTCCCAAGGGAAAGGAAATATTGGAAGACCAAAACGGTCCTTTGGTTTACCCAAAGGGTGTAGGGAGGCAAAAACAAGGGGCAACAGAGATTGGAAAAGGTACAGGGGGCAAGGCCCGGAAAACAAGGAGATTAGTAAAAAAGTCGGGAACGGTAATGCACAGAAAAGGAGGGGGGCCCCAGGACAGTATGAAAACGAAAAGCATCAAAGTCAAATCTGACCCGAAACTGTGTATACCCCACTTTAGGGGGAAAGACAACAGAAAAGGAAAGGTGATAAGGCTGGGGAAAGAAGGGTGGAGAACTTCAAGAAACGATCAAGGGGTATGTGAGGAGCTAAACAAGAGATTTAAAAAGTTTTAAATTTTGAGACAGGAAGAACTCTGGGGGACAGACCAGAGGGGGACACCAGAAAAGGAAATACACCAACAATGTTTTGGACGACAAATACAGATGAGGAGGAGGTGAAGAAACTGCAAAGGGGACTCGTACCTAAAAGGGGCAATGGGACCAGACAACTTTCTCCCGTGGGTCTTGAGAGGGAGCGGATATGTTTGCGTGCCACTTACCACAATCTTAAACACACCCGGGAAACGGGGCAACTACCGGGGTATGGAAGAGGGCAAATGTAGTTCACATTTTTAAAAAAGGAGAAGAAAAGAGGCACAAAAACTATAGACCTGTTCTTTGACGTGTATAGTATGCAAATTATGGAGAAATTATCGGAGGAGAGGGTGGACCCCAGGGAAACGGAAGGGGAGTATAAATGCCAACCAGCACGGATTCACGGAAGGCAAACCCTGTGTCACAAACCTTTGGAGTTTTATGATAAAATAACAAAAGTAAGAAAAGAAGAGAGGGGGGGGTTGATTGCACTTCTTGGACTGCAAAAAAGGCCCCTTTGACACATTTCCTAACAAAGATTAGGCAGAAGCTGAGCATCGGCGCATAAAAAGGAAGGGCACTGCAATTGGATCAGAAATCCTGACAGGGAGGCAAAAACGATCATGGTCGTAATGATGTATCACGTGGGCACCTGTGACGAGCGGGTCCCCAGGGGTCGTCCTGGGCCGGCTATTTTTGGTATAGTGAACGAATGGACGGAAGGGTTTTTGCTCAGAAGTGTCCCCGTTTGCAGATGATGTGAATTTAATGAGGGATTAAATTGATGAGGGCCCGGCAGGACTTCAAAGAGCCTGGGCGATGGACACCTGGTCCACAATGGCCTTCTCGAATTTTAAACCTGGCCAAATGCAAAGTCATGAAGATGGGGGGGGGGGCACAGAAAACCCAGACAGAGTATAGGCTAGGGGGCCAAAAACGCCAAACCTCACTCAAGGAGAAAGATCTTGGGGTGATTTAAAACACCCGGCTGTTCCGGAAGCACACCAATCAGTAACTGCGCAGCATAGGGCGCCTGGCAAAACCCGGAACACATTCCGATACCTTAGTAAGGAGTCTTTTTAGAACTGTAAAGTGTTGCAGGCCCATACTGGGGTATGCAGCACCTTTTGGAACCCGCACTTATAAAGCACGTCAAAAACTAGAGAAAGTGCAAAAGGTTTCGCAAGGTTGTTCCAAGCTAAGGGGAATGTCCTATGAAGAAAGATTAAGGGAAAACGGCCTGACCACACTGGAGGGCAAGGGGGGTCAGGGGAGAAGATAACGACATATAAAAAATGGTGGAAAAAGAAAGGTGGACAAAGACGGATTTTTAGGGGGGGGACCGAAACAAGAGGCCACAATTGGAAGTTGAAGACCAAAAGAGTCAGAGAGATAGTAGGAAGTATTTCTTCAGTCTAAAGGGGTAAGGCAGTGGAATAGCCTAGAAAAAAGACGTAGGGGAGGGAGGAAACCCTACAATTTTAAGCGAGGTTTGAAAACTCAGGGGGGGAGGAGAGGGCCCCTAGTACAACCGGGGAAGAGGCGGGGGGCCCGGAGCTAGGCTCGACCCCGCAACCACAAAAAGGTGAGTAAAAAATAGGTGAGAAAAAACACACACACCACACACCAACCACAAAAACCCCACACACACACATTTCCGGCTCCATGACGCTGGAATTCTACCCCTGGTGCAACCTCTATAATCTGGTCGCAGGAACAAAAGACAGTTTTTCAAATTAGCCTTTGGTCAATGTAAAATTAAAAACCCCGCACAATGGGTATTGTCCCTGGGGGCCCGCAGGGATTGTACCCCGGAACAAAGGGGGTATTTTCCCCCTTTTGGGAAAACCAGTAGGTATTGTCACCCCGGAAAAACACCCTGTTTGTCACCCCCGGACACAAAAGGTATTGTACCCCGGAAAAACACCCAGGTATTGTCATGGAAAACAAAAGGGTTTTTTCACAGTGGGAAAAACGAGGTTTGTCCCCCTTTGGGAAAAACCGCGGATTGTCACCCTGGAGCACACGCAGGGATTGTCATGGAACACAGAGGGATTTCACCTGGAAAGGGTATTTTTACCCTGGAGCAAACGGGTTTGTCACCCCGGAAACAAGCAGGTATTTCACCTGGAACAACCCAGGTATTGCCCCCGAACACCGAGGTTTGTTTACCCTTGGGCCAGAGGTATTTGTCACCCGGAACACAGGATTGCCCCCAACACCGAGGTATTTTCACCCTGGAGACACGAGTATTGTCACCCCGGAAAAAAGTAGGTATTGTCACTGGGCACACGCAGGTTTTTTGCACCCCGGGAAAACACCAGGGTTTGTCACCCCGGAAAACCGTAGGGTTTTTCACCCCGGAAAAACCCAGGTATTTTCCCCCGGAAACAAGCAGGTATTGACCCTGGAAACCCCCGGGATTTTCACCCCGGAAACAAAAGGGGATTGGCCAGTGGGAAAATCGAGGTATTTTCACCCCCGGAAACACGCGGTTTGATGGAGAACGAGGTATTGTCACCCCGGAAACAAAAGGTTTGCACCCCGGAAAACGCAGGTATTGTCACCCCGGGAAAAAACGGATTGTGCCCTGGAAAACACGCAGGTATGTCACCCTGGAAAACCAGGATTGCACCCGGAACAACGAGGTATTGTCCCTTGGAGCAAACCCCAGGTTTGTCACCCCGGAACAACGCGGTATTGCACCTGGAAAACAAAAGGGATTGTCACCGGAACCAAGGGTATTGTACCTGGAGAACGCGGGATTGTATTGGACACCGCAGGTTTGTCACCCCGGAAAAACAAGCAGGTTTTTACCCTGGAAAACAAGAGGGGTTTTTACCTGGAACAAACCAGGTATTTTCACCCCCGGAACACAAGCAGGTTTTGTTCCCTGGAACACAAACAGATATTGTCACCCCGCAGCACCGCAGGTATTGTCACCCCGGGGCACACGGGTATTGTCACCTGGAACAAAGCAGGTATTGTATCCTGGGAAACACGCAGGTTTTTCCACTGGAGACACCAGGTATTGTCACCCTGGAGCACCGCAGGTATTTCACCCCGGAGCACAGCAGGTATTGTACCCCTGGGACAGGCAGGGATTTCCCCCCTTAAAAAAAGCAGGTATTGTCACCCCGGGAAAACAAGAGGTATTGTCACCCGGAACACACCAGGTATTGTCACCTGGGAAACATGAGGTATTGACACCCCTGGAACCAAGAGGTATTGTCTCCTGGAACCAAGAGGGATTGTCCCCCTGGAGCACACGGAGGTTTTGTCACCCTGGGCACAAGAGGTTTTTGCACCCTGGAACAACCCCGGTATTGTCACCGGAAACCCCGCAGGTATTGTTACCCTGGGCCCGAATATTGTACCTCGAGCACACGCCCTATTGTCACCCCGGAGCACCGCAGGTTTGCACCCCTGGAGCAAACCCAGGATTGTCACCCCGGAGCACACGCAGGGAGTCACCCTGGAGAAAGAGGTTTTGCACCCCGGAGCACATGCAGGTATTGGGCCCTGTAAAACAGAGGTATTGTCACCCCGGAACAACCCCCAGGGGGTTTTTCACCCCGGAATCAAACAGGTATTGTCACCCCGGGCACACGCAGGTATTTACCCCGGAAAACAGGGATTTTCACCCCGGGCACCGCAAGTATTTTCCCCCTCGGCACCGCAGTATTGTCACCGGAAAACATTTTAGGGTTTTTTACCCCGGAACACAACAGGGATTGGGGCCCCCGGAAAAACAAGCAGGTATTGTCACCCCGGGCAACCAGGTATTTTCACCCTGGAACACGCGGTATTTTCCCGGAACAACGAGGTATTGTCCCCTTAACAACGCAGGTATTGTCACCCCGGAGACACGCAAGTATTGTCACCCTCGAGACCGCAGTTTTGTCGCCCCGGAGACACCAGGTATTTCACCCTGGAGCACACGAGGGATTGTTCCCGGACACACGCAGGTATTGTCACCCCGGAACTCAAGAGGTATTGTCACCCCGGGGCCAGCAGGGATTTCACCCCGGACACAAGGATTTTCACCCTTGAGATAGAGTATTGTCACCCTGTAACCACACAGGGATTGCACCTGGAACACACGGGGATTGTCACCCCGGAACACACGCGGTATTTCACTTGGAGACAAGCATATTTTCACCCCGGGCACACGCAGGTATTGTCACCCCGGCCACGAGGTATTGTCACCTGGGGCAACGCAGGTATTGTCACCTTGGGCCCCCGCAGGCATTGTACCCTGGGGCACACGAGGGATTGTCACCCTGTAACCACGCGGTATGTCACCTGGGCCCCGCAGGATTGTCACCCCGGAGTACGGGATATTGTCCCCTTAACACACGCAGGGTTTTTTACCCCGGAAAACACGCAGGTATTGTCATTTGGAACACACGCAGGTATTGTACCCTGGGGCACAAGCAGGTTTTGTCACCCTGGAACACACGCAGGATTTGTCCCCCCTGGAAACACACGCAGGGATTGCACCCCGGGAACACCGCAGGTTTGTCACCTGGAGCACGCAGGTATTTTCACCCTGGGCACAGCAGGTATTTTCACCGTAAACCACGCGGATTGTCATCTGGAACAACGCGGCATTTACCCTGGAACACACGCAGGTAATTTTTCACCCTGGAAAACACAAGAGGTATTGTCACCCTGGAGCCCCGCGGGTTTGTACCCTGGGCACAGCAGGTAGTCCCCCGGAGCACAAGCAGGTATTGTCACCCTTTAGACCCAGGGATTTTACCCCCGGGCACAACGGTATTGTACCCCGGAGCACACGCAGGGATTGTTTTCCTGGAAACACCCAGGTATTGTCCCCTGGAACACAGCAGGGATTTGTCACCCTGGAGAAACGCAGGTATTGTCACCCCGGAGCCACGCGATAATGTCCCCCGGAACACACGAGGTATTGTCCCAGGAACCAAAAAGGTTTGTCACCCCGGAGCACACGAGGTATGTACCATGGAGCACCGAGGTATTGTAACCTGGAACACCGAGGGATTGTCACCCTGGAAACAGCAGGGATTTCACCTGGAAACAGAGGTATTTCCCCCGGAACAGCGAGGTATTGTCACCCCGGAGCACAAGCAGGCATTGTCACCCCGGAACACACGAGGTATTGTCACCTTGGAACACACGCGGTATTGTTTACCGGAGCAAACAGATTGTACCCCAACACACGCAGGTATTGTACCTGAAACAACGAGGGATTGTCCCCTGAAAGCACACGAGGTTTCCTCGGAAAACCCCGCAGGAAATTTCACCCGGAGCATAGCAGTATTTTACCCCCGGAACAACGCGGTACTTACCCCGGAACACACGCAGGATTTTCCCCTGGGCACATGAGGTATTTCACCCCGGAGAAAGCAGGTATTGCACCGTGGAGAAACGTAGGTATGTCACCCCGGAAAACAACGGGATTGTACCCGGAACACCCCGCGGTATTGCACCCCGGAACACTGGGGGTTTTTCCCTGGAAAACAAGCAGGTATTGTCACCCTGAAAAAACCCGAGGTATTTCACCCGGAGCAAACTAGGTATTTTCACCTGGAAAACAAGAGATTTTCCCCTGAACACACCAGGTATTGTCACCCGGAACCATGCAGGTATTGTCTCCCCCGGAAAAAGATTTGTACCTAAAAAACACGCATTAAATTTCCCCCCTGGAACACACCCAGGTATTGTCACCCGGAGCCCCGCAGGGATGTCACCCCGGGAAAACCGCAGGTATTGTTTCCCTTTTAAAACCAGTTATTGTCCCCCGGAACACACGCAGGTATTGTACCCCAAACAACGGGTATTGACCCCGGAACACACCAGGTATTGTACCTGGAGCCCGAGGTATTTCCCCCCCTGGAAAACACGAGGGATTGTTTCCTTGAAACACGCAGTTTTTTGTACCCTGGAAAACAAGCAGGTATTGTTTACCCCGGAGCAATACAGTTAGTCCCCCTTAGAATCACGTAGGTATTGTCACCCCGGAGCAATCGCAGGGGATTGTCACCCCCAAAACACGCAGGTTTGTCACCCCGGAGCAATCGCAGGTATTGTCACCCTAAACACACGCGGTATTGTCACCCTGGAACACACGCAGGTGTTGTCACCCCAAAAAACACGCAGGTTTTGTCACCCCCGGGCGCACGCAGGTTTGTCACCCCGGGGAAAAAAAACGCGGATTGGTCACCCTGGAAAAACCCCCAGGTATTGTCACCCTGGAACACAAGAGATTGTCACCCGGAACACACGCAGGTTTTGTCACCCTGGAAACACGCAGGTATTTTCGCCCCGGAACACAGCAGGTATTGCACCCGGAACAACGCAGGTATTGTCCCCTGGGGGAAAACCAAGCGTTTATTGTCACCCTGGAACACACGCAGGGATTTTTCCCTGGGAAAACACCAGGTATGTCACCCCGGAACACACGCAGGGATTTTCCCCCTGGGCACACCCCGGTATTGCACCCTGGAGCACACGCGGTATTTCACCCGGAACACAGCAAAGGGTTTTTTTTTCCCCGGACCCAAACGGGGATTGTCACCCCGGAACACCGCAGGTTTTCACCCGGAACACACGCAGGTATTGTCACCCTTTGGGAAAACACGGGAGGTACTGTCCCCCGGGAAAACCCCGCAGGTATTTACCTGGAAAAACACACAGGATTTTCCTGGAACAATCCATAAGCGGCGACATATCCAGGAAAAATATAAATAAAGCCCTTTTTAATAATAAAGTTTTTGACTACTTAACTGAAGCGGCAAGTTTTTTTTTTTTTAGTGTATCACCGAGGGGTCACTGAGCCCGGTCACTAGGGGAAATTTGGTTTAATTAAACTCATATAATTTTACAGAGGGTACACATTCATTTTTATACCCGTAAAGGACTTAAAAGATTATTTTTTTAAGGGGGTGAAAAGCCTAAGTGGGACATATCAGCAGCCAGCGGCGCATTGAGGCTGTGCAGTGTTTTTGTTGGTTTTAAGAGGAGGGGGTGTTGAGCTACACTCTCCCTGCTGGGGTGTTGAAGTGTTCTTTCTGGGAAATTTTTAACACCTGTACTGCCATATGAAAACAAGATAATTCTCACTTTATACACGTAAGGTTGGTGGGGTTTTGGGAAGGCCCGTTAAAACGTTTTTTGCATGTGTTTGGAAAGATTTACTGTTTAAGGTGTAGTGACCACATTGTGGGTTATGACCCTGGTGGGTGTTGTGACACTGGTGTGGTTGTGACAACTGGTGTGGGTGTAGTGACCACTATTGTGGGTGTAGTGACCACTGGTGTGGGTGTAGTGACCACTGGTGTGGGTGTAGTGACCACTGGTGTGGGTGTAGTGACCACAAGTGTGGGTGTTGTGACCACAAGTGTGGGTGTTGTGACCACTACTATGGGTGTAGTGACCACTAGTGTGGGTGTAGTGACTACTGGTGTGGGTGTAGTGACCACTGATGTGGGTGTAATGATCACTAATGTAGGTGTTGTGACCACTGATGTGGGTGTTGTGACCACTGGTGTGGGTGTAGTGACCACTGGTCTGGGTGTAGCAGCCACCACTGGTGTGGATGTAGCAGTCAACACTGGTGGGGTGTAGCAGTCACCACTAGTGTGGGTGTTGTAGTGATCACTGGTGTGGGTATTGCAGTGACCACTGGTGTGGGTGTAGCAATCACCATTGGTAGGGTTTAGCAGTCACCACTGGTGTGGGTGTAACAGTCACCACAAGTGTGAGTGTAGCAGTCACCACAAGTGTGAGTGTAGCAGTCACCAATGGTGTGAGTGCAGCAGTCACCAGTGGAGTGAGTGTAGCAGTCACCAGTGGTGTGAATGTAGCAGTCACCAGTGGTGTGAGTGCAGCAGTCACCAGTGGAGTGAGTGTAGCAGTCACCAGTGGTGTGAGTGTAGCAGTCACCAGTGGTGTGAATGTAGCAGTCACCAGTGGTGTGAGTGTAGCAGTCACCAGTGGTGTGAGTGTAGCAGTCACCAGTGGTGTGAGTGTAGCAGTCACCAGTGGTGCGAGTGTAGCAGTCACCAGTGGTGTGAGTGTAGCAGTCACCAGTGGTGTGAGTGCAGCAGTCACCAATGGTGTTAGTGCAGCAGTCACCAGTGGTGTGAGTGTAGCAGTCACCAGTGGTGTGAGTGTAGCAGTCACAAGTGGTGTGAGTGCAGCAGTCACCAATGGTGTTAGTGCAGCAGTCACCAGTGGCGTGAGTGTAGCAGTCACTAGTGGTGTGAGTGTGGCAGTCACCAATGGTGTGAGTGTAGCAATCACAAGTGGTGTGAGTGTAGCAGTCACCAGTGGTGTGAGTGTAGCAGTCACCATTGGTGTGAGTGTAGCAGTCACCAGTGGTGTGAGTGTAGCAGTCACCAGTGGTGTGGGTGTTGTAGTGACCACTGGTGTGGGTGTTGTAGTGACCACTGGTGTGGGTGTAGCAATCACCATTGGTGGGGTGTAGCAGTCACCACTGGTGTCGGTGTAGCAGTCGCCACTGGTGTGGGTGTAACAGTCACCACAAGTGTGAGTGTAGCAGTCACCAGTGGTGTAAGTGTAGTAGTCACCAGTGGTGTAAGTGTAGCAGTCACCAGTGGTGTGAGTGTAGCAGTCACCAGTGGCGTGAGTGTAGCAGTCACCAGTGGTGTGAGTGTAGCAGTCACCAGTGGTGTGAGTGCAGCAGTCACCAGTGGTGTGAGTGCAGCAGTCACCAGTGGTGTGAGTGCAGCAGTCACCAGTGGTGTGAGTGTAGGAGTCACCAGTGGTGTGAGTGCAGCAGTCACCAGTGGTGTGAGTGTAGGAGTTACCAGTGGTGTGAGTGCAGCAGTCACCAGTGGTGTGAGTGCAGCAGTCACCAGTGGTGTGAGTGTAGGAGTCACCAGTGGTGTGAGTGCAGCAGTCACCAGTGGTGTGAGTGCAGCAGTCACCAGTGGTGTGAGTGTAGGAGTCACCAGTGGTGTGAGTGCAGAAGTCACCAGTGGTGTGAGTGCAGCAGTCACCAGTGGTGTGAGTGCAGCAGTCACCAGTGGTGTGAGTGCAGCAGTCACCAGTGGTGTGAGTGCAGCAGTCACCAGTGGTGTGTGTGTGCAGCAGTCACCAGTGGTGTGAGTGCAGCAGTCACCAGTGGTGTGAGTGCAGCAGTCACCAGTGGTGTGAGTGCAGCAGTCACCAGTGGTGTGAGTGTAGCAGTCACCATTGGTGTGAGTGTAGCAGTCACCAGTGGTGTGAGTGCAGCAGTCACCATTGGTGTGAGTGTAGCAGTCACCAGTGGTGTGAGTGTAGCAGTCACCAGTGGTGTGAGTGCAGCAGTCACCAGTGGTGTGAGTGCAGCAGTCACCAGTGGTGTGAGTGCAGCAGTCACCAGTGGTGTGAGTGCAGCAGTCACCAGTGGTGTGAGTGTAGGAGTCACCAGTGGTGTGAGTGCAGCAGTCACCAGTGGTGTGAGTGTAGGAGTCACCAGTGGTGTGAGTGCAGCAGTCACCAGTGGTGTGATGTAGAGTCACCAGTGGTGTGAGTGAGCAGTCACCAGTGGTGTGAGTGTAGGAGTCATCAGTGGTGTGAGTGCAGCAGTCACCAGTGGTGTGAGTGCAGCAGTCACCAGTGGTGTGAGTGCAGCAGTCACCAGTGGTGTGAGTGCAGCAGTCACCAGTGGTGTGAGTGTAGGAGTCACCAGTGGTGTGAGTGCAGCAGTCACCAGTGGTGTGAGTGTAGGAGTCACCAGTGGTGTGAGTGCAGCAGTCACCAGTGGTGTGAGTGTAGGAGTCACCAGTGGTGTGAGTGCAGCAGTCACCAGTGGTGTGAGTGTAGGAGTCACCAGTGGTGTGAGTGCAGCAGTCACCAGTGGTGTGAGTGCAGCAGTCACCAGTGGTGTGAGTGCAGCAGTCACCAGTGGTGTGAGTGCAGCAGTCACCAGTGGTGTGAGTGTAGGAGTCACCAGTGGTGTGGGTGTAGCAGTCACCAGTGGTGTGAGTGTAGGAGTCACCAGTGGTGTGAGTGCAGCAGTCACCAGTGGTGTGGGTAGTGTTAGAGTATCAGGCTGCCACACCTTGTCAGGGAATTATCACATTTCCTGCTATGAGAATTAATATGAAAAATTAAAATAACAGTAATAAAAGCGTTAATGTCTCTAAATACACAACATTATTAATATAAGTAATTAAAAATAACTGTACTCAGGATGGCACTTACTTTTGTGCCCATTATAGCTAGATGATGTAGCGGTGTGGTATGGTGAACCACGTCGAGTTTTGTCTGGTGGAATATGTCTCAGGCGAGGAGCATATGGTGAGTGATGACAGAAACTGCTACCTGGAGTCTACCTGGAGGGTATTCCGGGGATCAACGCCCCCGCGGCCCGAGCCATGACCAGGCCTCCCGGTGGATCAGGGCCTGATCAATAAGGCTGTTACTGCTGGCCGCACGTAGTCCAACTTACGATGTTGGACTGTGTTGGTGCACAGGTTGAAGGGATGGTGGTAACTGACGGCACCTACCTTCTGTATATTAGACTCTCTTTACACAATGTATACAGACTAATACTCTTAACTGTTATAATTATAACCATTATTTTTAAAGGGGTGGACCGGTAAGCCAGCGGAAGTCCTCCGTCAGATGACCATAAGCTCAAGCTGTGGTTCATTATATGACTGATACCCGCGTCAGGAAACACTTGTCCTGACAAACATAATACGTACCTTCGGAGCCTTCAGTATCACACTGTGATATTGAAACCTCCGTCACCGTCACATAGCACCTGTTATGTGACGGTGTGTGATGGAGGCACGGAGACACCTCCAGTAAAATTACGTTGATTTCCTTCCACGCGACTCAAGGCGCTGTCAACGCTGACCAGGCAATTGGGGCAGGCGTGAGGAATAATATTAAAGAATTAAAAACCGTACAGGAGAGCTGAGAAAAATGGCCGAGGACCACAACAGTTGCTGATTACTAATTGTCTGCTGTACGTATGGTCATTGTTATCACCTGTTAAACAGAAAAGCGTGTAGTCTTACCGGAGCAAGTTGAGCCCGTAACGGAGTCTCAACAGGTGCCCAGCTTACCAAGTAAGCATGCTAGATGGCCACGGTGCTGGCGCCCAACTTACCAAGTAAGCATGCTAGATGGCCACGGTGCTGGTGCCCAGCTTACCAAGTAAGCATGCTAGATGACCACGGTGCTGGTGCCCAGCTTACCAAGTAAGCATGCTAGATGGCCACGGTGCTGGTGCCCAGCTTACCAAGTAAGCATGCTAGATGGCCACGGTGCTGGTGCCCAGCTTACCAAGTAAGCATGCTAGATGGCCACGGTGCTGGTGCCCAGCTTACCAAGTAAGCATGCTAGATGGCCACGGTGCTGGTGCCCAGCTTACCAAGTAAGCATGCTAGATGACCACGGTGCTGGTGCCCAGCTTACCAAGTAAGCATGCTAGATGGCCACGGTGCTGGTGCCCAGCTTACCAAGTAAGCATGCTAGATGGCCACGGTGCTGGTGCCCAGCTTACCAAGTAAGCATGCTAGATGGCCACGGTGCTGGTGCCCAGCTTACCAAGCATGCTAGATGGCCACGGTGCTGGTGCCCAGCTTACCAAGTAAGCACGCTAGATGGCCACGGTGCTGGTGCCCAGCTTACCAAGTAAGCATGCTATATGGCCACGGTGCTGGTGCCCAGCTTACAAGTAAGCATGTTAGATGGCCACGGTGCTGGTGCCCAGCTTACCAAGTAAGCATGCTAGATGGCCACGGTGCTGGTGCCCAGCTTACCAAGTAAGCATGCTAGATGGCCACGGTGCTGGTGCCCAGCTTACCAAGTAAGCATGCTAGATGGCCACGGTGCTGGTGCCCAGCTTACCAAGTAAGCATGCTAGATAGCCACGGTGCTGGCAGTCAACTCTTAACTCTAGTAAACTACCATTCTAAACTACACTTCGATGTTTTCCTTTACATACCTGACTACCATACCTAACTCTAACACACCTGAACCCTATCCCATTACACCTGGACTCCATCCCTTTACACCCGTAACCCTCCCCATAACACATTGACTCTACTCCATTACACCTGGACCCGCCACTATTGCACCTAGACTCCACCACATCACACCTGAACTCACAAGAACATAACACAAAAATAAAGGAATACTGCAGTAGGCCTATGGGTCCATTCTAGGCAGGCCTCATCCACATCTATTGATGTGCCTGTCCAACTTATTTTTTTAAACTACCCAGGGTTCTCGTTTCACTGCCTCTACCTGGCAGTTTGATCCTCTCGTCTACTGTGTTTCTAAATTAGTACTAACCTATATTAAACCTCAACCTCACGCCTCTACGCCACTTGGACTCTACGCCACCTGGACTCTCCACCTGGAATTCACCTGGACTACTACACTTGGACTCTCCACCTGGACTTCACCTGGACTCTTCCATACAATAACGCTGACACTAAGTTCTTTGAGCAACACAAATCAACAGTGACATTTTAAGTACGCTACACTGCAGGTTTGGAGAGAAACTTAAAACACTAGTAGGAAAGAATACTGGCATCAAGGTCAGTATACAAGGTTGTTCTGCATTATGGTCATCAGATCTCTCATTGACTACCTTCCCCTGACCTTGAGTAACTTTCCACATGCTGTGCTTAAACATGAAGTAATCCAGAACAAGACTATGAGGATAATTCTTAGTGCTCCAATGTACTCTAGAATCATGGACATGAGGGAAGAATTGAAGCTTCCTACTGTACATGAAAGAACATAAGAAAGAAGGAACACCCACCCACACTCACTCGTGTATTTATCTAACCTATTTTTAAAATTACACAACGTCTTAGCTTCTATGACGGTACTTGGGAGTTTGTTTCACTCATTCACAACTCTGTTACCAAAACAAATCCTTCCTGAATCTGAATTTTTCTAACTTAAAACCATTGCTGCGAGTCCTGTCTTGGCTAGATGTTTTTAGCACGCTGTTTACATCCCCTTTATTTATTCCTGTTTTCCATTTATACACCTCAATCATATATTCCCTAATTCTACTTCTTTCTAGAGAGTGCAGATTCAGGGCCCTCAGTTGAATACAATTTTCTATGACAAGATTGTGAAGGTTCCGACACTGCCAGCAGAGGGTCTACGTATGAACAGGTTGAAGGAAAATGTGAGTAGTCAAATTGTAGTACGTCTGTCAACAACATCCCTGGTTGGTAAGACACACAGGCAACATTTAGGCATCTTTATTCCTGAACGTTTCGCCTACACAGTAGGCTTCTTCAGTCGAGTACAGAAAGTAGGCAGGAGCAGTAGAGATGTGAAGACGATATAATTAGTCCATCACCCTTGAAAACGTAGATTTGAGGTTGTCAGTCCCTCAGTCTGGAGAAGAGTTCTGTTTCATAGTCTGAAACAATGTGAAGAATAGGCATGTATGTATGTATGTATAATGTTGGCCAAGACCAGGGTCCTGGCACAGGTCTTAATCTTGAGATGACCCGCCTCTGGCTCCTGAAGGAGAATTGATTCTTTGTTGCAGCATATGTTGCTCCAGCACTGTTCTGGACAGTTCAGCTAGAGTGCCTCATAAGCGACCATGATTTGGTACTGAGGTTACTCCATCTCTGCTGTTTACTGAGCTGGGGACTGGGCTCTGTCCGCTCTGATAATCTGCAGATTCATGGCATCCACTGTCTCCTCCTCCTCTGTCAGTAGGCAAACCCTCAGGAGTGTGCTGACCATCTGCCGGAACATGTTCTGTTGTTCCTTGGAGGTGACTGTGTTGCAGATAATATTCGTGAATGCCTTGATGAGTGTTAAGAGATCCTCCTTGTTGAGGGCCTGCGTTGTCGGTGGGTTCGAAGCAGTGGATATTATCTGGGCTGTTGTAATCTGTGGGGACTGCTGAGGGTTGTATTTCTTCACTGTGCACACCGTGGCCTGTTGCTGTATGCGAATATGTGACATGGTTATTTTCCTGTCCAATGTTTAGAACTTTGCATTTGTCTATATCAAACTGCATCTGCCACTTCCCCGACCACTGCATCAGTCTATTCAAATCTTGCTGGAGTGCTCTAATGCCCTCGTCAGAATGAACTGGACGGCCTATTTTGGTATCATCGGCAAACTTGCTTATGTCGCTGTTTATTCCCTCATCTATGTCGTTTATGTAGATTGTGAACAAGGGGCTCGACACTGACCCCTGTGGAACACCGCTCGTGACGCTTCCTCAATGTAATTTCTCCCCATTTATGCAAACTCTCTGCTGCCTATTTGTCAACCATGCCTCTATCCAGGAAAAAATTTCTCCTATTCCGTGTGCCTTAATTTTCCTCAATAGTCTCTGATGTGGGACTCTATCAAAAGCCTTACTGAAGTCCATATACACAATATCATATTCATTACCATGATCTACCTCCTCAAATACCTTAGTGAGAAAAGTTAATAAATTCGTAAGGCATGAACGCTCTTTTGTAAAACCGTGCTGTTTCATGAAGCTAATCTGTCATGATGACACTGTTCATGAAGCTAATCCTCTATTATTAAAACCTTTCTGCTGAAGAATATCAGCTCTGGTAGACGATGAAACAGTCACCCAGAGGTCTGACAGCACCGGTATTCAGCACTAGGATCTATTTCCGTCAGAAAGTTGTGTGTATAAGAACATAGTAACATACGGAGCACTACAGCAGGTCTACTGGTAAATGCTAGGCAGGTACAAGTTACCTTCTGGCCCAATTCAATCAGATCCAACTCACACCCCACCCACACCCATTTTTAAAATAACACATTTTAGCTTCGATAATATCTGGAGTTTGTTCCACTCTTCCACAACTCTGTTGTCAAACCATTGATTTTCTATATCCTTTCTAAATCTAAATTTTTCCAGCTTGAAACCATTGCTGCGAGTCCTGTCTTGGTTATATAACTGTAGTGCGTTATTTACATCCCCTTTATCTATTCCTGTTTTCCATTTATACACCTAATCACATCCCCCCTAATTCTGCGCCTTTTTAAAGAGTGCAGATTCAGGGCCGTCAGTCTATCCTAGTAGGAAACATTTCTGATACATGGGATCAACTTTGTCATTCTTCTTTTACGTTTTACAGCGCATTTAAATCCATTTTGTAATACGGTGACCAGAACTGTTCAGCATAATTTAAGCGAGGCCTAACCAGCGATATATAGATGAAAAAATGAACACAAGTACAGTATAATGCGAGCCATTATTGACTCCGTTTCGCCCGTACAGTGGGCTTTATCAAGACACAAAGAGATCTCGCTGGTTAAGAGTCCATGAGTACTCTTCATCCAGGTAGATTTGTTTGGGTAAAGAGTACATGAGTGTATATATAGGGTGGAGGGTCAGGTGGAAAATGCTGGATAGGTTGGATTTGAGACTGGCCTGCAAGGGACTGGCGGGTGTGTATGCTGTTATGTAGGATAATGATGAAGGTTCCCATCAAGTGGTTCAGCTATGTTGTATAAGCCGTTGTTCTGGTTGAAATTCTTAAATATAAGGATAAGTGATGATTCCAGGATTCTGCGGTATTGAGTATTCTTCCCTGACGATGAGTCTTGCATTTCTGTAGTTGGTTAAATGGTTGTGGAAGTTTCGGTGTAGAACGCGGGCATTCCTTAAGTCGGCCGTTCTGCCTGCTTATTAGTGTTCAGAAATACAAGTTTGGAGGTCTCTGGATGTCTCACCCACGTATAATTGGCTGCAATCGTTGCAGAGGATTGTGGTGTCTCTTACTGGTGATGTCTTTGTTGGTGGTGGATGTGGAGATAGATACTTGGAGTGAGGTATTGGAAAAGTGTGTGGCAACGGAGTTGCTGGGGAGGACTATGTATCTCCTCTCGGTAGTATCTTGTCTGGGTGAGTTAAAGATTTTATATGCACGGTGTCTGCAGTCTCTTGTGAAGTAACGAGGATAGTGAAGTTTAGAAAATACGTCTTCAAGGAACTCATTACTACATATCCAGAGTGCACGAAGGAAAAAGCTTATGATTACACTAGGGTTAGTCTTGGTGTCAGAGTGCGAGCAGAAGTGGAGAAGATTGTGTTGGCTGCTAAGTTTTCTATAGACTTTAAAACGAAGTTCTTGGTCAGCTTTACAGAGAGGAAGCTGCAGTGTCTGACAGGATTGTAGATGAATGGTTCAGTGAACCGACTTGTTGATAAATTAGACACATGTGCAACTCTTGGGTATCTTTATTGAGGAAAGGTTTCGCCACACAGTGGTACCAGCACTGTGGTGGTGGTGGTGTTCAGTGATACCAGTACTGTGGTGATGGTGGTCAATGGTAACAGCACTTTGGTGGTGGTGTTCAATGGTACCAGCACTTTGGTGGTGGTGTTCAATGGTATCAGCACTGTGGCGATGGTGTTCAGTGGTACCAGCATTGCGGTGGTTGTGGCGTTCAGTGGTACCAGCACTGTGGTGGTGGTGTTCAGTGATACCAGCACTGTGGTGGTAGTGGTATTCAGTGGTACCAGGACTGTGGTGGTGGTGGTGGTGGTAAGTGATACCAGTACTGTGGTGGTGCTCAGTGGTACCAGCACTGTGGTGGTGCTCAGTGGTACCAGCACTGTGGTGGTGTTCAGTGGTACCAGCACTGTGGTGGTGATGGTGTTCAGTGGTTCCAGCACTGTGGTGGTGGTGTTCAGTGGTTCCAGCACTGTGGTGGTGGTGGTGTTCAGTGGTACCAGCACTGTGGTGGTGCTCAGTGGTACCAGCACTGTGATGGTGTTCAGTGGTACCAGCACTGTGGTGGTGATGGTGTTCAGTGGTTCCAGCACTGGTGGTGGTGGTGGTGTTCAGTGGTACCAGCACTGTGGTGGTGCTTAGTGGTACCAGCACTGTGGTGGTGCTCAGTGGTACCAGCACTGTGGTGGTGATGGTGTTCAGTCGTTCCAGCACTGTTGTGGTGGTGGTGTTCAGTGGTACCAGCACTGGTGGTGCTCAGTGGTACCAGCACTGTGGTGGTGCTCAGTGGTACCAGCACTGTGGTGGTGCTCAGTGGTACCAGCACTGTGGTGGTGCTCAGTGGTACCAGCACTGGTGGTGCTCAGTGGTACCAGCACTGTGGTGGTGCTCAGTGGTACCAGCACTGTGGTGGTGCTCAGTGGTACCAGCACTGTGGTGGTGCTCAGTGGTACCAGCACTGGTGGTGCTCAGTGGTACCAGCACTGTGGTGGTGCTCAGTGGTACCAGCACTGGTGGTGCTCAGTGGTACCAGCACTGGTGGTGCTCAGTGGTACCAGCACTGGTGGTGCTCAGTGGTACCAGCACTGGTGGTGCTCAGTGGTACCAGCACTGTGGACTTAAACAGGTCAAAACAAGATACATTTACAAGGTGAATCAGGTGAAGTACACTTAAGTATTCAATTCAATACTGAATTAGATAAATCATAAGAACAAGAAAAACCAGAAGAGGTCATGAGTTGAAAGTCACAAGAGAATCAAAGTCCATCACAAAAGTTTTCTTCCAGGTATATAGGAGGAAGATAAGGGATAAGATAAGCTTCTTGGAAGTTACTGAGTTCAACTCACTGATAGTGACGAAGAATTGTGTACAGTCGTCAACACTTAGTTCCTTCTCTTTTTTTTTTTTTTTTTTTTTTTTACACAGGAAAATAAAAGTGAAATTCCAGAAATCACTAATTATACGAGTCAGTATGAAATTAAGTTATGCAAGATCAGTCACTGTGACATGATTGTCACTGTGACATGATTGTCACTGTGACATGGTTGTCACAGTGACTGAATCAAGAAGAAACTTAGCAAATCATTATCTAGCCTTCTCAACAGATCACTACGTTGGGTATCGGACTGGATATGTGGAAAATGGTAAATGTGATGCCCGTTTACAAAGTGGCAGATGGGCCTGAGCTTCGTGTTGTAGAGAAATCAGCCTAACCTCATCTGTGGAAATATTGATAGAATCTTTAATTGAGGAGGCACACGAAGCCAGCTTGAAAGATATTAATTAATCAATGAGTCTCAGCGTAGTTTTTCAAAGGCATTGCCTGCCTTACGAATTTACTAACTTCTTTTCACTAAGGTATCCTCTCCAAGGAAGCTCCTAGATACCGATGAGAGGCTCTCAATCCAAGGAATTGGACCTGCTCTCCTCTTAGATCTTACCTAAATGCCTTCCATTCTCGAGTTGCTGTATAACCCCTACGAGGTTAGCTCTCCTTTCCTAAATAATAATAACATTAATAACAATCATAAATTGCTAGGATGTTCGAGGCAGTAGATCCTCGATGCTACTTATATGATCTTCAGTAAAGTCATTGATAATTTCACTCAGGAGACTCTTAATTAAAACAGCGGCACGAATAGGAAAGAATTTTTTTCCTGGATTGAAGTATAGTTAACTGATAGTCAACAGTGAGTTCATAAATGAGGAGAAATCAGAATGGGGATAAATTAAAAGTGGTGTTCCCCAGAGGTCAATATTGGGTCCCTCCTTGTTCACAATATACATGAGCGACATTTATGAGGGAATGAATAGCTACATAATCAAGTTGGCCTATAACACTCAGGCTGTCAGATAAAATCCGAGGATACTGCAGCGTTATAGGATGATCTAGATAGGCTGATGTCGTGGTCGGAGAAGTGGCAGATGCAGTTTAATGCAGACAATTGTAAGGTTCTAATCCTGGGGGAAAGAAAATAACCATGACGCTTATAAACTAATTATAGATCTCAATCTGAATGTGAAAAAGACTTTGTGTTCTGGTTAGCAGTAATGTACAAAGAATGCAACAGTGCATAAATATTCGCAATAAAACCAATAAAATTCTTGGCTTTATATGAAGATATCAATCATTTTCCTATCCTCATTACCTCTCATTCATATTCTGGCTCTCCTAGCCCACGTTGGCAGTTTGAACAGGCGATTGGGCCCTTCACTGGCGTCAAACCGTTTTCAGTTAGGAACCTTCTCCTTTGTCCTCCAGTAATGAGATATTACAACTATTTTTGGGCTCTGTTTTAATTTCATCTTCAAATACAATCCTTCGAACCTCGAATAGGTTCTCTCAGAAGTGTGTGCCTTGATCTCCTGCTTGTGTTCGTGCAGTGCGTTTCAAACGTGCTGCATGGGGGCCGATATCGTTACAATAGAGCCACAGAACGGCTCCTTGATTTTAAGCACGCGAGAACGGTTTCCCGACGCGTAATCCGTGAAGCACAACATACTTGGTGGGGGATTATGTTTTTACCGTTACTTCCACTTCCTCTATGAGCACACTTTAAAAGAAAATACGGAAACTGAGTGGCAAGTATTCGCCAGTCCCTGCTACTGTTCTTAGGGTTGCCGGTATTAAGCCCTATTGAAGTTGCCTCAGCAACTGGAAATCTTGTCCGTATCTCTCACTGACTCCATCTATGTCCCTCGTTTCTTTCCTCCAAGTCTGCAAGAGAGTTGCCGCCTTTAGATTTTACTTCTATGAGAGCAGTGTCTTATGTGCCTTTTACTCTTGAACTTCAGTCAATACTTTCTGCTTGCAGATCGTCAGCAGCTGGCCCTGATGGCATTCATATTAGTATGCTTCAGCATTTACATCCTTCAGTCCTCCTAGCCCTCTTGTTTGGTCGCAAAGAAAACTGCCATTGTTCTGATTTTTTATAAATCGTGTACTTCGGGCCATGATGTTTACCACTCTTGATCCATTGCATTTACTAGTGTAGTTCGCAAGTTGCTGGAGGAACGGCTAGTGAGCTATTTAGAGACACAATAGTCTTTCCACTCGTCAATTTGGCTTTCGTAAGGGCTGCTCCATTTAGTCCGCCTAGATACCTTTGTTCGTAACGGTTTTACTAGTGACCACTTGGTTATCGCAGTCTTTTTCGATCCTGAAAAAAACTTATGACACTACTTGGAAATATAAAATCTTGGCCCAAGCTCACTCCTTAGACCCCTCTCCAGGTACACTCCAGGCCTCTGGAGGAATCTGTCACTTTTCTTTAAAAAACGTCTTGTCTGAGAGTCAGTTCCGTGTCTGGGTTAATAACATGCTTTACTCTGATTATATCCAGGCTGAAGATGTCCCTCAGGAATGTGTCCTTAGCATCACTCATTCTTTTCTTCTTCTAGCTATTAATGATCTGGCTTTTGTTCTCCCATGTAATATTTGGTCTTGACTTTATGTTGATAACTTTGCTATAACTTGTGCAGGACCTGACTGCCAACTAGTCGCAGCCTCTCCCCAAAATGCTGTTAACCGTATTTTCCATTGGACCACTAATCATGGGTTTAAATTTTTCTGGTACTAAAATGCACCAGATTGCTTTTTCTAGATGTTCTGTTGTCTTTGATACTCCACTGTACCTGTATGGTTTCCGTATCCATGAACGCGATATCGTCAGATTTCTCGTCCTTCTGTTTGATCGCCGACTGTCCTGGAAACCTCACATTAAAACCCTCACTCGTTTTTCTTGGGGGCGGATCGAGGAACTCTCCTTCGACTTCATTCTGCCCTAATCTTATCGAAACTAGATTATAGCGACAAATTTACTCTCCGGCCTACCCCGCAACTCCTAAACTTGATCCTATTCATCATCAGGGATTACGTTTGTGTCTAGGTGCTTTTCGTTCCTTCCCTTTTGAGATCTTGTATGCAGAGGCGAATATTCCATCTTTGCACGATCGGCGTGATGCTCATTGTCACTGATATTTTGTGTACTTTTATAATCTTCACGATCCTTCTACATACAGGATGGTAACTGACATTAGTAGAGGTCCATTATTTGTTCACTGCCCCTGTTTACACTGTCCCTTTTTGTATTCATTCTTGGCTTCTCTTCAATTGCATCCTTTGTATGTTCATTTGGCATATAACTTTTCTCTTTACCCTTCGGAGGTTCCGTCAATTCACGCCTGTTCTTCCCCACTGTTGTGAGTGAAAGCTTAAATACTTTCAGTTGCTTCTCGCTCCCTATTTCATAACCACTTCCGATCTCATGTCACTGCAGTTTACACTGATGGATCTAAGTCCTCTGACGGTGTTGGGTTTGTAGCAGTGTTCTTGGACAGTGTTATACTAGATCATTTATTAGACTCAGCTAGCATTTTCACAGCTGAACTGTATGCAATTCTCATCACGATTATCTGTATTGCATCTATGGTTACCTCAACATTCGTGGTAGTTTCATACTCCTTTATGCTCTGCAGGCTATAAAAAAAATTAATTTGCCTCATCCTCTAGTTCTTGGTATACTGCTTTGGTTGCACCGCATTTCTAGCAAAACCAGATATTGTTTTCTTCGGTGTGTCCTTGCTGATGCGGATGTTCAGGGCAACGAGCAGGTAGACTCTGCTGCACTGTCGGCTGTACTTGACCTCCTTGTTTCATATAGGGGTAATCAATTCTCAGAATATTTTGCTGTGATCTCTAACCATCTTTTCAACCATTGGCAACAACATTGGTCTGAGTTGATTCATAACAAATCATAGTCTGCCAAACTGCATTTAGGTTTTTGGTGTTGTTATCAGTGTCGTGGTTGGGAGACTGCGCTGTCCCGTCTTCGCATTGGGCACACACGTCTCATTCATGGTGTCTCATGGAGAGGCGCCTAGTACCACTCCATGAGAACTGTCAAGTTCCAATATCAGTTTGCCATATTTTATTAGACCGTCCTGTCTACCAATGAGCACTCAAAATTTACCTCCGACGTCGACACCGCTCTAACACCCTTCATCTTCCCTCCTCGCTGACGGCCCCACCTTTGACACAGACTCACTCTTTGACTTTTTTTTTTGACAGCAACAGCTTTATTATACCAACTTTGATTATTATACCAACTTTGATTATTATACCAACTTTGATTATTATACCAACTTTGATTATTATACCAACTTTGATTATTATACCAACTTTGATTATTATACCAACTTTGATTACACTTTCTTTAGCATTCCTCATCACCCTTACTAACTCTATTTCTGTTATACTCTTCACCCTCGCTGATCTCTGAACGTATTACTCCTTTTAGCATACCCTGCCCAGCAGTGCTGTTTGACCTTTACAGGTTTAGCGCTTGGTTATGATTATAATTTATAATCATAGATTAATTGTTATGTGTCTTCGCGTTTTACTTTATATATCCTTTATGTAGGTAAATGATTTCGAAAACCAACAGGTTGGAGACTGATGGGCTGAACACATCTTTAGGCTGAGGGACTGACTACCTCAAACTACTCTTCCACCATTTTTCCTTGTATTATACTGATGAAGCCTCTGGACCAGAACGAAATGTCTCCACAATATATATACCCAAATGTTGCACAAGTATCTCATTCCTTACATATCATTGGTAAGGTCTCATTTAGATTATATTTCTCAGTTCTTCCCTCCATATTACGGAATGAACATAAATGAGCCGGGAATCGGAAATATTTCCTATCAGGATAGGCAGAGAACAGTGAATTTTTACTCTGAAGAAACAACATTAGGGGAAGATGTAATTGAAGAATACAGATGGAAATCAGGAATAAATAAAGGAGATATAAATAATGTTCTGAAAATATTTAACTAAAACAGGACTCGTAACAGCGGATGTGAGATGGAGAAGTTTAACTTGAGAAAAGATTTAAGAAAGCAGTAGCTTGGCAGTAGAGTTAATGATGAGTGGGACAAACTGCCGAGTAGCGTCACTCAAGCAAGAACTAAAGTGGCTTTAAAAATGTGTTCGACCAGTACATGAGTGATGCGTGGGTCTAACTACGTACCGTGGGTCAGTACATGAGTGGTGCATGGGTCTAACTACGTACCGTGGGTCAGTACATGAGTGATGCGTGGGTCTAACTACGTACCGTGGGTCAGTACATGAGTGGTGCAGGGTCTAACTACGTACCGTGGGTCAGTACATGAGTGATGCGTGGGTCTAACTACGTACCGTGGGTCAGTACATGAGTGATGCGTGGGTCTAACTACGTACCGTGGGTCAGTACATGAGTGATGCGTGGGTCTAACTACGTACCGTGGGTCAGTACATGAGTGGTGCGTGGGTCTAACTACGTACCGTGGGTCAGTACATGAGTGGTGCATGGGTCTAACTACGTACCGTGGGTCAGTAGACCTGCAGTGCCCTCCTCTCATATATATATATATATATAATATATATATATATATATATATATATATATATATATATATATATATATATATATATATATATATAATGTGCCGAATAGGCAGAACTTGCGATCTTGGCTTAATTAGCAACACTCATCTTGCCATATAGGACAAGTGAAAATTTGCGTATGCAATAATTTCGCCAAAATCATTCTGAACCTAACGAAAAAAATATATTTCACTGGGTTTGTTTATTATTAAATTATTGTAAACAAATCTAAAATATATTTAGTTGGGTTAGGCTAAAATAAATTGCTCTTGTTATAATAAGGTTAGGTAAATTTTCTAAGATACTTTTGGTGCAAAATTAAAAATTTTTACATTAACATTAATGAAAAAATTATATCTTTAAACGTATAAGAGAAAATTTCAAAAAGGATTTAATTTTAAATGAGTTCTTGCTAACTGACCAGTTTTACATATTCCGCACGACATATATATATATATATATATATATATATATATATATATATATATATATATATATATATATATATATATATATATATATATATATATATATATATATTTAAAGGCATAAGAGTAAATTTTAGAAAGGACTTAATTTTAAATGAGTTCTTGCTAACTAAGTTTACTTATTCGCCCCCCCCCCCCCACACAAAGGATTAAACTACAAACAAGTGTCACTGACATGCAGAGTCGTGGAGAAAATTATCAGAAGAGTGTTGAAGCACCTAGAAAGGAATGAGCTTATCAATAACAGCCAGCACAGTTTGAGGAACGGGAAATCCTCTGTCACAAACCTACTGGCGCTCTATGACAGGATGACGGCAGTAAGGCAAGATAGAGGGGGGTGGGTAGATTGCATTTTCTTGGACTGTACGAAGGTGATTAACACAGTTCCACACGAGATTAGTGCAAAAACTGGAGGACCAGGCAAGGAAAACAGGGAAGGCACTGTAGTGGATCAGGAATACCTGTCAGGAAGACAAGAGCGAGTCATGGTACGTGGCGAGGTGTCAGAGTGGGCGCCTGTGACGAGCGGGGTTCCACAGGAGTCAGTCCTAGAACCTGTGCTGTTTCTGGTATTTGTGAATCACATGGCAGAAGGAATAGACTTCAAAGTGTCCCTGTTTGCAGGTGATGTGAAGTTGATGAGAAGGATTCAATCAGACGAGGACCAGGCAGAGCTACAAAGGAATCTGGACAGGCCGAAGGCCTAGTCCAGCAACTGGCTCCTGGAGTTCAACCCTACCAAGTGCAAAGTCATGAAGATTGGGGAAGGGCAAAGAAGACCGCAGACGGAGTACAGTCTAGGGGACCAGAGACTACAAACCTCACTCAAGGAAAAAGATCTTGTGGTGTGTATAACACCGGGCACATCTCCTGAAGCGCACATCAACCAAATAACTGCTGCAGCATATGGGCGCCTAGCAAACCTGAGAACAGCATTCCGACATATTAATAAGGAATCGTTCAGGACCCTGTACACTGTGTACGTTGCGCCTATATTGGAGTATGCAGCACCAGTTTGGAACCCACACCTAGGCAAGCACGTAAGGAAACTAGAGAAAGTGCAAAGGTTTGCAACAAGACTGTTCCCGGAGCTAAGGGGTATGTCCTACGATGAGAGGTTAAGGGAAATAGATCTGACGACACTGGAGGTCAGGAGAGATAGGGGGGATATTATAACGACATATAAAATACTGAGAGGAATTAACAAGGTGGACAGAGACAGAATGTTCTAAAGATGGGACACAGCTACAAGGGGTCACATTTGGAAATTGAAGACTCAGATGAATCACAGGGATGTTAGGAAGTATTTCTTCAGTCACAGAGTTGTCAGGAAGTGGGATAGTTTGAGAAGCGATATAGTGGAGGTAGGATCCATACATAGCTTTAAGCAGAGGTATGATAAAGCTCATGGTGCGTGGAGAGTGACCCAGTAGCTGCCAGTGAAGAGGCGAGGCCAGGAGCCATGAATCGACCCCTGGAACCACAAGTAAGTGAGTACAACTAGATGAGTACACACACACACTCACATGAAGAGGCGAGGCCAGGAGTTATGAATTGACCCCTGCAACCACAACTAGGTGAGTACAACTAGGTGAGTACACACACACACACACTCAAACACACACACACACACACACACACACACACACATACACACACATACACACACATACACACATACACACATACACACACACACACACACACACACACACATACACACACACACACACACACACACACACACACACACACACACACACACACACACACACACACACATGGGGGCCAAGATACATGGAGGACTAAGATGATGGAGGTGGTACTGGAAAACTTCATGTGCCAACACGTAAGGGACACTACAAGAGAAAGAGGAGAGGATGAACCAGCAAGGCTGGACTTAGTATTCACCTTGAGTAGTGCAGATATCGAGGACATCACATATGAAAGACCCCTTGGGGCCAGTGACCATGTGGTTTTAAGCTTCGAATACACAGTAGAGCTACAAGTGGAGGGAGAAGCAGGAAGGCCAGGACGAATGAAGCCAAACTACAAGAAAGGGGACTACACAGGAATGAGGAACTACCTGAACGGGGTTCAGTGGGACAGAGAACTGGCAGGGAAGCCAGTTAATGAGATGGAATATGTAGCAACAAAATGCAAGGAGGCTGAGGAGAGGTTTGTACCCAAGGGTAACAGGAATAATGAAAAAGCCAGGATGAGCCCATGGTTTACCCAAAGGTGCAGGGAGGCAAAAACTAAGTGTGCTAGGGAATGGAAGAAATATAGAAGGCAAAGGACCCAGGAGAATAAGGAGAACAGTCGTAGAGCCAGAAACGAATATGCACAGATAAGAAGGGAGGCCCAAAGACAATATGAAAATGACATAGCAGCGAAAGCCAAATCTGACCCGAAACTGTTGTACAGCCACATCAGGAGGAAAACAACAGTCAAGGACCAGGTAATCAGGCTAAGGAAGGAAGGAGGAGAGACAACAAGAAATGACCGTGAAGTATGTGAAGAACTCAACAAGAGATTCAAAGAAGTGTTCACAGAGGAGACAGAAGGGACTCCAGAAAGACGGAGAGGTGGGGCACACCACCAAGTGCTGGACACAGTGCACACAACCGAGGAAGAAGTGAAGAGGCTTCTGAGTGAGCTAGATACCTCAAAGGCAATGGGGCCAGATAACATCTCCCCATGGGTATTGAGAGAGGGAGCAGAGGCGCTATGTGTACCCCTAACAACAATATTCAATACATCTATCGAAACAGGGAGATTGCCTGAGGCATGGAAGACAGCAAATGTAGTCCCAATCTTTAAAAAGGAGACAGACATGAAGCATTAAACTACAGACCAGTGTCACTGACATGTATAGTATGCAAAATCATGGAGAAGATTATCAGGAGAAGAGTGGTGGAACACCTAGAAAGGAACGATCTCATCAACAGCAGCCAACATGGTTTCAGGGACGGGAAATCCTGTGTCACAAACCTACTGGAGTTCTATGACATGGTGACAGCAGTAAGACAAGAGAGAGAGAGGGGTGGGTGGATTGCATTTTCTTGGACTGCAAGAAGGCGTTTGACACAGTTCCACACAAGAGATTGGTGCAAAAACTGGAGGACCAAGCAGGGATAACAGGGAAGGCACTACAATGGATCAGGGAATACTTGTCAGGAAGACAGCAGCGAGTCATGGTACGTGGCGAGGTGTCAGAGTGAGCACCTGTGACCAGCGGGGTCCCACAGGGGTCAGTCCTAGGACCAGTGCTGTTTCTGGTATTTGTGAACGACATGACGGAAGGAATAGACTCTGAGGTGTCCCTGTTTGCAGATGACGTGAAGTTGATGAGAAGAATTCACTCGATCGAAGACCAGGCAGGACTACAAAGGGATCTGGACAGGCTGCAGACCTGGTCTAGCAATTGGCTCCTGGAGTTCAATCCCACCAAGTGCAAAGTCATGAAGATTGGGGAAGGGCAAAGAAGGCCGCAGACGGAGTACAGTCTAGGGGGTCAGAGACTACAAACCTCACTCAAGGAAAAAGATCTTGGGGTGAGTATAACACCAGGCACATCTCCTGAAGCGCACATCAACCAAATAACTGCTGCAGCATATGGGCGCCTAGCAAACCTCAGAACAGCATTCCGACATCTTAATAAGGAATCATTCAGGACCCTGTACACCGTGTACGTTAGGCCCATATTGGAGTATGCGGCACCAGTTTGGAACCCACACCTAGCCAAGCACGTGAAGAAACTAGAGAAAGTGCAAAGGTTTGCAACAAGACTAGTCCCAGAGCTAAGAGGTATGTCCTACGAGGAGAGATTAAGGGAAATCAACCTGACGACACTGGAGGACAGGAGAGATAGGGGGGACATGATAACGACATACAAAATACTGAGAGGAATTGACAAGGTGGACAAAGACAGGATGTTCCAGAGATTGGACACAGTAACAAGGGGACACAGTTGGAAGCTGAAGACACAGATGAATCACAGGGATGTTAGGAAGTATTTCTTCAGCCACAGAGTAGTCAGTAAGTGGAATAGTTTGGGAAGCGATGTAGTGGAGGCAGGATTCATACATAGCTTTAAGCAGAGGTATGATAAAGCTCACGGCTCAGGGAGAGTGACCTAGTAGCGATCAGTGAAGAGGCGGGGCCAGGAGCTCGGACTCGACCCCCGCAACCTCAACTAGGTGAGTACAACTATTTGAGTACACACACACACACACACACACACACACACACACACACACACACACACACACACACACACACACACACACATACACACACAAAATGCAAAATAACCACTATGAAAAAATAGCGAAATTTCAAGCACTTTCGTGACTTCTCACAACTTCCAAGCGAATTCATGATTTCTCACATTATCATTACATATATATATATATATATATATATATATATATATATATAATATATATATATATATATATATATATATATATATATATTCAACAAGTCGGCCGTCTCCCACCGAGGCAGGGTGACCCAAAAAAGAAAGAAAATCCCCAAAAAGAAAATACTTTCATCATCATTCAACACTTTCACCTCACTCACACATTATCACTGCTTTTGCAGAGGTGCTCAGAATACAACAGTTTAGAAGCATATACGTATAAAGATAGACAACATAACCCTCCACACTGCCAATATCCCAAACCCCTCCTTTAAAGTGCAGGCATTGTACTTCCCATTTCCAGGACTCGAGTCTGACTATATGAAAATAACCGGTTTCCCTGAATCCCTTCACTAAATATTACCCTGCTCACACTCCAACAGATATATATATATATATATATATATATATATATATATATATATATATATATATATATATACATATATACATATATATATATATATATAATATATATAATATATATATATAATATATATATATATATATATATATATATATATATATAGGGAAGCTGTGATTTCGTGTATAGGGCAAGGAGGAATAACATCTTGTAGGAGTGAGGAAGAGCCAGTTGTGAGTGTGGGGGAAGTTCGTGAGGCAGTAGGTAAAATGAAAGGGGGTAAGGCAGCTGGGATTGATGGGATAAAGATAGAAATGTTAAAAGCAGGTGGGGATATAGTTTTGGAGTGGTTGGTGCAATTATTTAATATATGTATGGAAGAGGGTAAGGTACCTAGGGATTGGCAGAGAGCATGCATAGTTCCTTTGTATAAAGGCAAAGGGGATAAAAGAGAGTGCAAAAATTATTGGGGGATAAGTCTGTTGAGTATACCTGGTAAAGTGTATGGTAGAGTTATAATTGAAAGAATTAAGAGTAAGACGGAAAATAGGATAGCAGATGAACAAGGAGGCTTTAGGAAAGGTAGGGGGTGTGTGGACCAGGTGTTTACAGTGAAACATTTAAGTGAACAGTATTTAGATAAGGCTAAAGAGGTCTTTGTGGCATTTATGGATTTGGAAAAGGCGTATGACAGGGTGGATAGGGGGGCAATGTGGCAGATGTTGCAAGTGTATGGTGTAGGAGGTAGGTTACTGAAAGCAGTGAAGAGTTTTTACGAGGATAGTGAGGCTCAAGTTAGAGTATGTAGGAAAGAGGGAAATTTTTTCCCAGTAAAAGTAGGCCTTAGACAAGGATGTGTGATGTCACCGTGGTTGTTTAATATATTTATAGATGGGGTTGTAAGAGAAGTAAATGCGAGGGTCTTGGCAAGAGGCGTGGAGTTAAAAGATAAAGAATCACACAAAGTGGGAGTTGTCACAGCTGCTCTTTGCTGATGACACTGTGCTCTTGGGAGATTCTGAAGAGAAGTTGCAGAGATTGGTGGATGAATTTGGTAGGGTGTGCAAAAGAAGAAAATTAAAGGTGAATACAGGAAAGAGTAAGGTTATGAGGATAACAAAAAGATTAGGTGATGAAAGATTGAATATCAGATTGGAGGGAGAGAGTATGGAGGAGGTGAACGTATTCAGATATTTGGGAGTGGACGTGTCAGCAGATGGGTCTATGAAAGATGAGGTAAATCATAGAATTGATGAGGGAAAAAGAGTGAGTGGTGCACTTAGGAGTCTGTGGAGACAAAGAACTTTGTCCTTGGAGGCAAAGAGGGGAATGTATGAGAGTATAGTTTTACCAACGCTCTTCTATGGGTGTGAAGCATGGGTGATGAATGTTGCAGCGAGGAGAAGGCTGGAGGCAGTGGAGATGTCATGTCTGAGGGCAATGTGTGGTGTGAATATAATGCAGAGAATTCGTAGTTTGGAAGTTAGGAGGAGGTGCGGGATTACCAAAACTGTTGTCCACAGGGCTGAGGAAGGGTTGTTGAGGTGGTTCGGACATGTAGAGAGAATGGAGCGAAAACAGAATGACTTCAAGAGTGTATCAGTCTGTAGTGGAAGGAAGGCGGGGTAGGGGTCGGCCTAGGAAAGGTTGGAGGGAGGGGGTAAAGGAGGTTTTGTGTGCGAGGGGCTTGGACTTCCAGCAGGCATGCGTGAGCGTGTTTGATAGGAGTGAATGGAGACAAATGGTTTTTAATACTTGACGTGCTGTTGGAGTGTGAGCAAAGTAACATTTATGAAGGGATTCAGGGAAACCGGCAGGCCGGACTTGAGTCCTGGAGATGGGAAGTACAGTGTCTGCACTCTGAAGGAGGGGTGTTAATGTTGCAGTTTAAAAACTGTAGTGTAAAGCACCCTTCTGGCAAGACAGTGATGGAGTGAATGATGGTGAAAGTTTTTCTTTTTCGGGCCACCCTGCCTTGGTGGGAATCGGCCAGTGTGATAATAATAATATATATATATATATATAATATAGCGAGGTACCACCTCTAGAACTGTTCTGGGACCCTCATCCTCAGAGAAAAGAATAAACTTGCTTCAGGGAAAACTCAAGGTTCTCCCTGAAGGTTTTTGAGAATTTTCTCCTAGCACCCCCTATATTTCAAGTATGTTTTATTTAAAGACAAAATACATTGGCCAAACATTCACAAAAATACAACACAAAGTAAAACAACATAGGTAACTCAGAGCTACATCTCGAATACTTCGTCCAGCTCCCCTGCGGTGGGCCACGTGCCCAGAATGCTGCAGGCATTTCCTCTCTGGATCGCAACGCTGAGTCTCTGAAAGAGGAAGCTGGTTGCTGTGTGGCCCTTGGTTTCTGTGATGAGCTTTTCACCCAGCTCTTTGAGGAACTTTAGAGTACACTTGCCCCATGCTCCAAGGGTCTCCGACCCTATTGGAATGAAGTTATAGCAAGGGAAAGGTCTTCATATTTTCGAATCTTCTGGGTGTTCCTGTGGCTGGCAGCTCCACCCCCTTCCACTACAGAGTATGGCAAGTAGGTGTCTGCCAATGTGGCGGCACAGGTGTAGTCCCAGGCAATCCGCTTTCCATCCTTCCAGGGTAGCATAGTCATTGACTTCATCATGTCTGGCATACTTCCCTTCTGCTGTGTGACACATGAGA
Source organism: Cherax quadricarinatus (assembly GCF_026875155.1). Taxonomy (NCBI): domain Eukaryota; kingdom Metazoa; phylum Arthropoda; class Malacostraca; order Decapoda; family Parastacidae; genus Cherax; species Cherax quadricarinatus. The sequence continues at coordinate 3,327,281 of NC_069476.1, read as the reverse complement.
CCTTGAAGTCCGAATTGATCAGCTGTCGCCCTGCCGCAAATGCACCTATGTTCGGTGAGGATGGGGGCGGCTAGGCGAAGAGCAACACCAATCTGAATGGCCTCTGGGTCGAGACGGGTGCCCAGGGAGGAATTGGGAACAGCTAACAGGAAATCTCCTGAGTGTGGTGCCTTCACTGCCAGGAGACGAGCTTTGTCCTTTCCTGAAGCATTGGAGAGCATTGTGTTGGCGACTTTTTCCATGATCGGTTTGTCCCAGTGGGACTGTTTGTGCTCTGGTCTAATGGAGGAGTCTGTAAGGGTGTCCCACCGAATCGCTGTTTCAGTAAACCTGGGGTCTTGAGCTCCTACCATGTGTCTCAAGCGCTCGGGGACGATCTTCTTGGCTAATGCACTGGAAGCCAAACACGAAGACAGAAAGCAAAGCAACATGCGTTGCTTTGCGCACCCCTATACCTCCCAGTCGCACTGGGAGGGTTGCCTGATCCCATTGCTCATCCTTTAGTGACAGGTTCAATTCAATTCAAGTTTATTCTCTATAAGGGTTACAATGTGGGGTTTACAGGTTTTGGGTATTGTGTGGTTTACATGTTATAAAATACTAATTACAGAGTGGGCCACTAGGACACCTAGCATGGCTAGGCATTTCGAGCAGATTTAGATTAATTCTTAACATTAAATCCTTACAGATTATGGTATTAAGGCTAAGTGACTACATCATAATTTGTGAGTTTAGCAATGTGAATGCTTTTGTTTTGGCACAATACAAAGTGTCTATATTGGAGTATCATAGGCAAACTAATGACTAGTTAGGATTTATTATTTTAAGATTAAGATTAGTATTTCTGGGTTTATAGTCAGTGGGTGAGTGAGTGTAATTTTGAACCACCAGGTGGTTATCATGTAGTTAGTTGTCGGGGTGGATCAGGGAGATAAGATGTTTTCTAACTGTAGTTTTGAAAGTGATGAATGTGTCTGCAGTTCTAGAGTTTTCAGGTAGGGTGTTCCAGATTTTAGGTCCTTTGAAATACATTGAATTTTTGTAAAGGTTTAGTCGAACACGGGAATGTCATAGAGATGTTTGTGTCTGGTGTTTTGCCTGTGGATCCTGTCACAACTATCAAGAAAGCGTTTTAGGTCAAGGTTAATATTGGAATTTAAGGTCCTGTAGATATAGATTACACAGTAGTAAGTGTGGATGTTCTGAACAAGGAGTAAGTTTAGATCTATGAAGAGTGGGGGGGGGGTTGTTGTTGCCAGGAATGGGATTTAGTGATTATTCTTACTGCGGCTTTTTGTTGGGTTATTATTGGCTTTAGGTGTGTTGCTGCAGTTGAATCCCAAGCACAGATAGCATAGGTGAGGTATGGATATATAAGTTAGTGAGAAGGGCAGTTTGCGGCACGTAGTATCGTATCTTGGAGAGGATCCCCACCGTTTTGGATACTTTTTTTTGTTATGTGTTGGATATGGGTGCTGAAAATTAGGTTGTTGTCGAGGTATAGGCCAAAGAATTTGCCCTCATTATGTCTGGCATTTAGAGTGTTGTCGATCTTAATGTTAAGTTGCACAACACCTGCTCTGCTACCAAACATAATATAGTAGGTTTTGTAAGTGTTAAGTGTAAGTTTATTGGCTGTCATCCAAGTCGATATTTTGATCAGCTCCTCGTTAACAATGGTGTTGAGGGTGGTAAGATTAGGGTGGGAGATGTCATAAGTCGTGTCGTCAGCAAAGAGAATGGGTTTCAGGTGTTGGGATATGTTTGGAAGATCATTGATGTAAATGAGGAAGAGCAGGGGTCCAAGGTTCAGTGCCTTCTTAAAAGTTGATCTCAGGTGTGGGTCATATTCATCGAGTGTTGGGTTGTCAAAAGAGGGTGCACACCTCAGGAAGTAAGTGAGTCTTGGCATAGTAAGACATCTTGTGAGGAGATACAGAGCATCATGGACATCAAGATCACTTATTCTCTCCTCCATTCTCATCAGGTCATTCAATTTGTCCCTGACGACAATTACTAGTACAAGTGTCAGGTCATACTTTGTGCATTGTCAGAAAAGTAATATCTAGATAAATTAGAAAAGGCGTTGTGAGGGAAAACGAATGATGTAGAGATGAGAAAGGAAGAGAATCAAGGAAGGGAAGGAGAGACAAGAACGAAACGGAAGGTTCAGAGGCAAAATGAATATAGGTAAAGGAATGAGGAAGAGACTAAAAGTATATTAGAAAGAAACTGTTGGGTGAAATGGAAAAGACAATAATGGCGGTAAGGTGAATGTTTTATCATTGCGTCAGATTATAAATAATTTCAAAATAGAATGCGCTCTGAAAGGCGCAGTAATTAAGGTCATATATAGTATGTGGCAACTGCGTCACCACTGCGGGAATCCCGCTATACCTGTGCTGGTTGGTGGGAAGGTAGGGGGGGGTGTGGTAAGTTGGGGGGGGGGGGGAAGCAAGGGGGATGGTGATTGGGGGAAGATAATTGGAAGGGGTATGGATAGTAAATGGGATGGTAAGGGGAAGCAAGGGTAGATACTGCAGTACTAGGGGAAACAGTGACGAGAGGAGGAAAGGGGTGGGGAGGAGGGGTAGCCAGTTAGAGGGGAAAGAATGGGATGATGAACAAGGCAGAAGACTAACTTAAAGGCTACGCAAGTCAGGATTTCCAGCTGTGAGGAACGGAACTGTGTAGGTAGTCGACCTTGACAGCAGCCGGGGAGCCCTGGTGTAGTCCACCAGCTTCTCAGTCAGGAAATAACACTCTTTTGTCCAGCGGGATCTTAATGCAACATAATTTCCTCTTAGCTGTTTGAAGACAGGTTATCTGAAAAAAATAGGAAAATTTTTATTGCCTCGTCTATTGTGTGTGTAATTAATTATAATTGATCCGTTCTAGTTGTTTGTTGGAGGTTTCCGGCGCGCCCTCTACCATGACACTTGTTATGGCTGTTGTAACTGACACCTGTTTGTCTCTCACGTTGACTCCTACATTCCTGATCTCATCCCCTCCCTCCCTCTTTCCCGAACACCACCACCACCACCACAACGCTGTCTTTACCTCCCTCACCAACACACTGTCCCCTTCTCCACCACCACACTATCATTACCTCCCTCACAAACTCATTAGCTCCTTCACCATTGCCACATTGCCCTTACCTTCTTCATCAGTGAGACTGATGGTCTGAGCACCTATCCCCATCACCGTCCCCCCAACAGTGTACCCATTTTCACCCCACCTCCACTAGTGTCTCCATTTCCACCTCATCTCCACCACTGTCACCTTAGCCAAATACTCCAAACTCAAACTTTGGGATTTTTAGCGGCTTTAAAACAAAGTTATGGATGACCAGTGGTCCCCAAGGGATCGGTGCTCGACCTCTGCTGTTTGTTGTTTACACGAATAACCCGCACATACGAGGAACACACGACAACGTTTCGGTCCGAATTGGACCATTTACAAAGTCATACTAACAGAAAAGAGGTTAGGTAAGGTACGTCAGGAAACAGGACAAGTGTTTCCTAACGCGGGTCTTAGTCGGATGATGACTTGCCGTTGAAGCTTTTGGTCATCTGACCGAAGCCTTCCACTGGCTTACTGATCCGCCAGTATATATAGGCAAGCTGGCAGGGACGAGGCAAGAGAGGTGGGAGGAGTATTAGTAGTGGTAGAGGTAAGGCTAGTAGTAGAAGTAGAAATAATGGTAGTGTAAAGTAGGGAGAGTGGTTGGTGGGACAAGAAATAGAAAGAGGGAAAGAAAAAGGAGGCAGAAATGAAAGTAGGAGCCAAAGACAGCAAGGAAGGTAGTAGTAGTAGTAGTAGTAATAGTAGTAGTAGTAGTAGTAGTAGAGTCAGTTCAAGGCCATGAAAGAGGTAAGACCAAAAACACGGCGGGAGGAGGGAGAATATAAAGGATAAAACATCTAAGACAGAAAGAAACCCAAAACAAGAAAAAGGAAAAAAAAAAAAAAAGGAAAGAAGAGATAGAAAGAGGAGAAAAAAGAAGAATCAGGTTAAGTTACGGGTATTCTGAAGTTTGGAGCATTTGACAATGTAATGGTAAAGGAAGGTATATACAGAAACAAGGCCAATACGAAGATTCATATAAGGAAAGTTATGTATAAGAGAGGATTCAACAAGAGAGTGACTGAGAAAGTTAGAAGTAGGATAGACAGTTCTAGCTGCAGACAGGTCAGTAGGATGACTGTGATCTCTGAATGTTTGGTACTAATGTTTGCCAGTGTGGGATTACAGGAGGAAAGTACAACCCAGGAGGAGAGGGAGAGAAAAGGTTCAGGAAGATGAACACACTACAAACAAGATCAGAAAAGTGGCTACTTAAATTCAGTATTCATTTTTTATAAATTGCAAAGCATTATAAGAAAAAGATAATTATGTTAACATTATGTCCAGTATCTTCCCAGAAATTCACGTACATTGAAGAACTTCATCGCTACAGGTAAACTAGCTTACCTTATAAGTGCTTTCAGGAACGTTTATTAGTCAGCTTACTGTACACGACGTCCAGGTAAACTTCCCACTTGATCAAGTGTATAGTGAAACTACGGTAATATTCAAACATTCATGAGAAGATTAGTGACAGAACTGAGGTGGATGTGTTACACAGACTTAATCAGTAACTATATTATAAGAGACAACTGATGGGCACATGAAAATGATATAAAAAATACCCAGAGGATTAATGTAAATGGACGGGGTATTTCAGATGCAAGGAGGAAACTTACTAACAGGTAAACACGCAGACGAGGCATAGGGACATCAGGAACTACTTTTTCAGTATAAAGATGGTAAGTGGAATACAGTATACAGGAGATAGAGGAAGGAATGGTAGAAACTATACACACAAAACTAGATATAATCTCTCCCTAAGGACCAGAACAGTAGTTCCTTTCAGTAACAGTTCAGAGACGGGGCCCAGGAGCTGTGACTAGAAACTTGCAACCACAACTAAGTACTGTGTCCCAGTACACCTGCCACAATATTCAAGGAGCGCTCTTGTTCAAGGTATAGAGCTCTTAAATTAAAAACTAATAGCTGATTTTAGTATTGCCACGTATTAAGTAGATTACCCACTACCTCTGTGGTATTTACATTGTGATTTGTAAAGTGATTATGGCCCCTCGGACGGTATAAAATATATGAATATGGAAAGCCACTAATGAACCTTGATTTGTGTTGACTGTATTGTAATGTTAAATATAATAGTAAATTGGTCATGGAAAAGGTCAAGTGCTTGTAGCAAATAATGATAGTGTTAATGACAGTTACAAATTGTTAATGGTAATGTCATTGTTAAAGATAACAACAAAGTAACAATTTAGTGGGTAACTGTTTACGTTCAAGGCTGTGCATAACCAATGTGTGATGGTGCTGTCTAAGTCATACTGAGTCTCTTAAACACACACACACTGGAGGACAGGAGAGATAGCGGGGACATGATAACGACTTACAAAATACTGAGAGGAATTGACAAGGTGGGCAAAGACAGGATGTTCCAGAGACTGGACACAGCAACACGGGGACACAGTTGGAAGCTGAAGACACAGATGAATCACAGGGATGTTAGGAAGTATTTCTTCAGCCACAGAGTAGTCAGGAAGTGGAATAGTTTGGGAAGTGATGTAGTGGAGGCAGGATCCATACATAGCTTTAAGCAGAGGTACGATAAAGCTCATGGTTCAGGGAGAGTGACCTAGTAGCGACCAGTGAAGAGGCGGGGCCAGGAGCTTGGACTCGACCCCTGCAACCTCAACTAGGTGAGTAGGTGAGCACACACAAGGAGAAAGATCTTGGAGTGAGTATAACACCGAGCATGTCTCCGGAAGCACACATCAACCAGGTAACTGCTGCAGCATATGGGCGCCTGGCAAACATGAGAACAGCGTTCCGATACCTTAGTAAGGAATCGTTCAAGACACTGTACACCGTGTACGTCAGGCCCATACTGGAGTATGCAGCACCTGTTTGGAACCCGCACTTGATAAAGCACTTCAAGAAACTAGAGAAAGTGCAAAGGTTTGCGACAAGGTTAGTTCCAGAGCTGTGGGGAATGTCTTAAGAAGAAAGATTAAGGGAAATCGGCCTGACGACACTAGAGGACAGGAGGGTCGGGGAGACATGATAACGACATATAAAATACTGCGCGGAATAGACAAGGTGGACAAAGGCAGGATGTTCCAGGGAGGGGACACAGAAACAAGAGGTCACAATTGGAAGTTGAAGACACAGATGAGTCAGAGAGATATTAGGAAGTATTTCTTCAGTCATAGCGTTGTCAGGCAGTGGAATAGCCTAGAAAGTGACGTAGTGGAGGCAGGAACCATACACAGTTTTAAGACGAGGTTTGATAAAGCTCATGGAGCAGGGAGAGAGAGGACCTAGTAGCAACCGGTGAAGCGGCGGGGCCAGGAGCTAAGACTCGACCCCTGCAACCACAAATAGGTGAGTACACACACACACACACACACACACACACACACACACACACATACACACACACACACACACACACACACACACACACACACACACACACACACACAAACACACAAACACACACACACACACAAGCACACAAACACACACACACACACACACACACACACACACACACACACACACACACACACACACACACACACACACACACGCACACGACCAAGAAATATGCGAGATCAACATGAGATTAAAGGAAGTATTTACAGTGGAGATAAAAAGAACTCCAGGAAGTCAGAATAGGGAGGAAGGGGGGGGGGGTACACCAACATGGGATATACCAACAAGTGCTGGATGAAATGCACACAACCGAGGAGGAGGTGAAGAAGCTGCTAAGTGAATTTGATACCTCAAAAGCGGTGGGACCGGACATCTCTCCGCGGGTCCTTAGAGAAAGAGCAGAGATGCTGTGTGTACCACTAACAACAATTTTCAACACATCCACTGAAACTGGGGAACTACCTGAGGTATGGAAGACGGCAAATGTAGTCCTCATTTTCAAGAAAGGAGAAAGACACTAGACACTAAACTACAGACCAGTGTCACTGACGTTTATAATATGCAAACTCATGGAGAATATTATCAGGAGGAGAGTGGTGAAGCACCTGGAATGGAATGAGCTTATAAACGACAGCCAGCACAGATTCAGGGAAAGAAAATTATGTGTCACAAACCTACTGGGGCTTTATGACAAGGTAGCAGAAGTAAGACACGAGAAAGAGGGGTGGGTAGCTTGCATTTTCTTGGACTGCAAGAAGGCCTTCGACACAGTTCCTCACAAGAGATTAGTGCAAAAGCTAGAGGATCAGGCATGCATAACAGGAAGAGCACTGCAATGGATTAGAAAATTCCTTACAGGGAGGCAATGAGTCATGGTACGTGATGAGGTATCACAGTGGGCACCTGTGACGAGCGGGATCCCACAGGCGTCAGTCCTGGGACCAGTGCTAGTTTTGGTATACGTGAATGACATTATGCAAGGGATAGACTCAGAAGTGTCCATGTTTGCAGATGATATGAAGTTAATGAGGAAAATTAAATCGGATGAGGATCAGACAGGACTGCAAAGAGACCTGGACGGGCTGGAAGCCTGGCCCAGTAACTGGCTTCTCGAACTTAACCCCGCCAAATGCAAAGTTTTGAAGATCGGGGAAGGGCAAAGAATGCAAACCTCACTGAAGGAAAAGGATCTTGGAGGTGAGTATAATACCGAGCACATTTCCTAAGGCGCACATCAATCAGATAACTGCTGCAGCATATGGGCGACTGGCAAACCTGAGAATAGCGTTCCGATACCTTAGTAAGGAATCATTCAAGACACTGTACACCGTGGACGTCAGGCCCATACTGGAGTATACAACACCAGTTTGGAACTTGCACCTGGTCAGGCACGTCAAGAAATTAGAGAAAGTGCAAAGGTTTGCAACAAGACTAGTTCCAGGAGGGTCAGGGGAGACATGATTACGACATACAAAATATTGCGTGGAATAGACAAGGTGGACAGAGACAGGATGTTCCAGAGATGGGACACAGACACAAGGGGTCACAATTGGAAGTTGAAGACTCAGATAGTCAAAGGGATGTTTGGAAGTATTTCTTTAGTCATAGAGTTGTCAGGAAGTGGAATAGTCTGGCAAATGACGTAGTGGAGGCGGGAACATACATAGTTTTAAGACAAGGTTTGATAAAGCTCATGGAGCAGGGAGAGAGAGGACCCAGTAGCGATCAGTGAAGAGGCTATTCCAGGAGCTATGAATCGACCCCTGAAACCAGAGTCGAGTGGAGCAGAGTACTCAAAAACCCACAAAAGCACTCTCAGAACCCTACAACCAAACTATCCCACCACACCCCACACTCACAGCCCCACCCCACAATATGCAGTAGAATCTCATAGCACCCTGCCAGGCCATCCCCATCAATCGCAACCCTCCCCCACATAATACAGTGTTGGAGAGGGAACTGAAGGTATGGCACACCAACGCTGATGGAATAACTAATAAGTGCGAGGAGTGGTACGAAAGAATCAGAGGCATCATGAGACATCATAGCTCTCACAGAAACCAAGCTCTCAGGAATATAACAAACACCATCTTTCCAACTGGATATCAGATCCCGAGGAAAGAGAGAGGGAAAACGGGGGGGGGGGGGGAGGGGGTGGAGGAGTGGTATTGCTCATCAAAAACCAATGGGATTTTGAGGAGCTGGAGAGAGGTGACAGAGTAGAAGCAAGGAACTACATAACAGGAACACTTCAGACTGGATGTCTTGCAGTTCTTGATGATCACGGAGTTCCATGAGTCTGGGCCTGGGGCAGAGTGCATGGGCATGTCATTTATTAGGTAAAAGGACACAAGTGCAATTAATGTGACATTTAATTGTGGCAACGTTTCGCTCTCCAGGAACTGTATCAACGGTATCAACTAGATATATTTCTAGAAATATACCTAGTTGGATGAATCTTATTGTGGCTAGCTGGCCCAATGGCTAACGCGACGGTCTGGAGTTTTGAGACTCTCTGATCGCGGGTTCTATTCCCGTTCGTGGTATGGTTTCTTTAGACCTGTTTTCTATGTTCACCCACTAGTAAAATGGGTACCTGGGTGTTAGTCGACTGGTGTGGGTCGCATCCTGGGACACTGACCTAATTTGCGGGAAATGCTCAGCATAACAAGCGGCTTTCTATAAAGTAGTATGTCACTGATGTCAGCTAGGGTTGTATACCTTGTACATGTACTTATAGTAAATAAAGATAATATTATTATATATTATTATTATATATGTATGGTACCAAACCTGCACACGAAAATCACTCCATATGAAACCCAAAGACTCGGCAGGAGATGCGACATTCCCTCGATGAAAAGCAGGGGCGCCACGAGTACACTAAGAGACAACACAATAAGTGTTCGGGGCCCAAGACTGTTCAATTGCCTCCCAACATACATAAGGGGGATTACCAATAGACCTCTGGCTGTCTTCAAGAAGGCACTGGACAGGCACCTAAAGTCAGTACCTGACCAACCGGGCTGTGGTTCGTACGTTAGTTTGCGTGCGGCCAGCAGTAACAGCCTGGTTGATCAGACCCTGATCCATCATGAGGCCTGGTCTCAGAACGAGCCGCGGGGGCGTTGACCCCCGAAACCCTCTCCAGGTAATGCTTGTGGAAGTTTCCCTGGTGCCAGTCAGGGGCTCTGAATTCATGGACGTTGACCTGTACTCTCTTTGGATCGAACCTGATTGCTATCCTCTATGTAGGCACTATATAACCCCTTTGGGTTTAGTGCATCCCCAGGATATAATAATTATAATTTTGAATAATGGAACTCAGTTCCACTATTCACTAATTATTGAAAATTAAAACTTGTGACGATGTTTTGCCCCGTCCAGGACGGATCAAGACGTTGTGGGTGGGTGTACTCATCTATATGTGGTTGCAGGGGTCGAATAGCAGCTCCTGGTCCCGTCAGTTCGCTGGTCGTTACTGGGTTCACTTTCCCGGCTCCAAGATCATTATTGTTCCTGAATCCTGCCTCCACTGTTACACACTTCACATTGTTCCACTTCCTAACAACTCTAAATCTGAAAAAATACTTCCTAAGATCCCTATGACTCATCTGAGTTTAAAGCTTCTAGTTGTGTCCTAATGTTCCCGTGTGCTGTCCTTGAAACATTCTGTCGCTGCGTGCGCGCGCGTGTGTGTGTGTGTGTGTGTGTGTGTTTTTGTGTGTGTATGTGTGTGTTAGTTAGTTACCATTTTGTCCTAGGCACAGTGTGTGTGTCTGTGTGTGTGTGTGTGTATGTGTGTATGTGTGTGTGTGTGTACTTACCTAATTGTGGTTGCAGGAGTCGAGACTCAGCTCCTGGCCCCGCCTCTTCACTGATCGCTACTTGGTCCTCTCCCTCTCTGCTTACTGAGCTTTGTCATACCTCTTCTTAAAACTATGTATGGTTCCTGCCTCCACTACTTCACTTGCTAGGCTATTCCACTTCCTGACGACTCTATGACTGAAGAAATACTTCCTAACGTCCCTGTGACTCGTTTGAGTCTTCAGCTTCCAGTTGTGACCCCTTGTTTCTGTGTCCCCTCTCTCTAACATCCTATCTCTGTCCACCTTGTCTATTCCCCGCAGTATCTTGTATGTCGTTATCATGTCTCCCCTGACCCTTCTGTCCTCCAGTGTCGTCAGTCCGATTTCCCTCAACCTTTCCTCGTACGACATTCCCTTGAGCTCTGGGACTAGCCTTATTGCAAACCTTTGTACTTTCTCTAACTTCTTGACGTGCTTGACCAGGTGTGGGTTCCAGACTGGTGCTGCATACTCCAGTATGGGCCTAACATACACAGTGTACAGTGTCTTGAACGATTCCTTGTTAAGGTATCGGAACGCTATTCTCAGGTTTGCCAGGCGCCCGTATACTGCAGCAGTTATTTGGTTGATGTGTGCCTCCGGTGACGTGCTCGGTGTTATGGTCACCCCAAGGTCTTTCTCCCTGAGTGAAGTCTGTAGTCTTTGTCCACCTTGCCTATACTCTATCTGCGGTCTTCTTTGCCCCTCCCCAGTCTTCATGACTTTGCATTTGGCAGGGTTGAATTCGAGAAGCCAGTTTCTGGACCACATGTCCAGCCTGTCCAGGTCTCTTTGCAGTCCTGCCTCATCCTCATCTGATTTAATTCTTCTCATCAGCTTCACATCATCTGCGAATAGGGACACTTCAGAGTCTATTCCTTCCATCATGTTGTTCGCATATATCAAAAATAGCACTGGTCCTAGAACTGACCCCTGTGGGACCCCGCTCGTCACAGGCGCCCACTGTGATACCTCTTCACGTACCATGACTCGTTGTTGCCTCCCTGTCAGATATTCCCTCATCCATTGCAGTGCCCTCCCTGTTATATGCGCCTGATCCTCCAGCTTCTGCACTAATCTCTTGTGGGGAACTGTGTCAAAGGCCTTCCTGCAGTCTAGGAAAACGCAATCAACCCACCCCTCTCTCTCGTGTCTTCTGCTACCTTGTCATAAAACTCCAGAAGGTTTGTGACACAGGATTTGCCTCCCATGAACCCATGCTGGTTTTCATTTATAATCTTGTTCCGTTCCAGGTGTTCGACCACTCTCCTCCTGATAATCTTCTCCATGACTTTGCACACAATACATGTCAGAGACACAGGTCTGTAGTTTAATGCCTCATTTCTGTTTCCTTTCTTAAATATGGGGACTACAATTGTCTTCCATTTCTCAGGTAGTTGCCCAGTTTCAAGGGATGTGTTGATGATTGTGGTTAGGGGCACGCACAGCATCTCTGCTCCTTCTCTAAGGACCCATGGGGAGATGTCCGGTCCCATCACCTTTGAGGTATCAAGGTCACTTAGCAGCTTCTGCACCTCCTCCTCGGTTGTTCGTATGTCATCCAACACTTGTTGGTATATTTCCTCTTGATGTTCCCTTCTGTGCTGTCTTCCCACAGCCCTTCCTGTCTTTACTGTAAAAACTTCCTTAAATCTCCTGTTTAGCTCCTCACATACCTCCTGATCATTTCTTGTGAGTTCTCCACCTTCAGTCCTCAGTCTGATCACCTGGTCTTTGACTGTTGTCTTCCTCCTGATGTGGCTATACAACAGTTTCGGGTCAGTCTTGATTTTCGATGCTATGTTATTTTCATACTGTCGCTGGGACTCCCTCCTTACCTGTGCATACTCGTTCCTGGCTCTGCGACTGATCTCCCTATTTTCATGTGTTCTCTGCCTTCTGTACTTTTTCCATTCTCTATTGCACTTTGTTTTTGCCTCCTTACACCGTTGGGTAAACCAGGGGCTCGTTCTGGTCTTCCCATTGTTTCTGTTACCCTTGGGAATAAACCTTTCCACTGCCTCCTTGCATTTTGTTGTTACATATTCCATCATTTCATTTACTGGCTTTCCTGCCAGTTCTCTGTCCCACGGAACCTCCTGCAGGAAGTTCCTCAACCCTATGTAGTCCCCTCTTTTATAGTCAGGCTTTTCCCATTCAACTCCTGTTACTCTCACCACTTGTAACTCTACTATGTATTCAAAGCACGGAACCACGTGGTCACTAGATTCTAGGGGACTCTCATATATGATGTCCTCAATGTCTGAACTGCCCAGGGTGAACACAAGGTCCAATCTTGCTGGTTCATCCTCCCCTCTCACTCTGGTAGTGTCCTTAACATGTTGGTGCATGAGGTTTTCCAGCACCACATCCAACATCTTGGCTCTCCATGTTTCGGGACCCCCATGTGGGTCCAGGTTTTCCCAGTCAATCTCTCTGTGGTTGAAATCCCCCATAACCAGCAACTTTGCTCTGCTGGAGTGAGCTCTTCTTGCCACCTCAGCAAGTGTGTCCACCATTGCTCTGTTGCTCTCTTCATATTCCTTTCTTGGCCTCCTGCAGTTCTGTGGTGGATTATACATCACTGCAATGACCACCTTGTGTTCCCCAGACTGAAGTGTACCTACTATGTAGTCCCTTTCTCCTGTCTCGTCTATGCCTCCCATTTTCTCGAATTTCCATCGGTTTTTTTACGAGCAGAGCAACCCCTCCTCCCCCTCTGCCCCTTCTATCTTTCCTCATGATCCGGTATCCTGGTGGGAAGATTGCATCTGTTATTGTCTCCGTAAGTTTTGTTTCTGTAACTGCTATGATGTCTGGGGACTTCTCATTGATTCTTTCTTGCCATTCCTCATATTTATTGGTTAATCCATCCGCATTTGTGTACCAAACCTTCAACTTCTGTTCTAATACTGTAACTGTGGTCCTGGGGAAATGCTGGGGTTGGGAGAGCAGGAGCCCTGGTGGGGGCCTGTGGGGGGTTGCAGTGGAGGTGGAGGAGGAGCTCCCATAAGGGGTTACTGTAGGGGTAGGGTTCATGGTGCGGGGGGATGGGAACAGAGGGATCGGTGAGAGAGAGAGAGAGAGAGAGAGAGAACAAATGGTACATCAAATTTTAACTTGTTCATTTTTGTATGGATGTTGACTAGGTTATATATGGAGGCTGGCTGGGTTGTACTATTTTCCAAACTTTTCACTTGTGACTTTCTTTTTCGAAAGATCCAGGAAGGTAGTGTCCTCCTGTCTCCTTGACTCCTGCCAACCCAAGCGTATTATTATTATTATTATTATTATTATTATTATTATTATTATTATTATTATTATTATTATTATTATTATTGTTATTTACAGTATTGTTAGTCAACACCTCAGGAAAATATTATACTTCCATCTTTCCGTATGTATTAATAATACCCCCAATATTCTTGTATCAAATGTATAATACAGCAAATTGATGAGTAAGACACGTGCAACACCTGGGCAGCTGTGAGAGGGACTCCACCTCCACAGTGGAATTTTTCAGTTGATGTAGAAACCTGAGCCTTAAGCCCAAGAAGAAGTGCAGTAATCTTTGTTATGTTGATAGCGCCTGTTGTGCAGACGATACCTCTCTCTCTCTCTCTCTCTCTCTCTCAAGCTACCCAGGTGTTATACATGTTTTAATCAAGTACTGCTAATATTCCTACACCCGTCATGGTTCCTTTATGCAGGTTGTTTCAACTTAGTGTGGCAGTGTTGGTTTTCTCCGTAAAAGTCTTCGTTGGTCTTGCCTGCGTTGTATTGTCAGGACCTGGTAGTACTCTCGCATGTCACACCGCCATGCATAAGGCCTTATGATTATAGGATCACCGAGATGCATATGTAACAGAATAGCATCTTTATTGATGAGACGTTCCGCCTACTCAGCAGGCTTCCCTAGTCATAAAATAATACAAATGAGGCACTAGAGGTCGTGGAAGTGTATATGAAATGGTCGGTCCCTCAGTCTTGGTGTGTGTTCAGCTTAATAGCTTCGATGAATGTGAAGATGTCTTCCTCTGTATATAGACTGAAGAAACCTACTGGGCAAGTGAAACATCTCATCAGTAAAGATACCCGACTGTTTGACACGTGTCTTACTGATACACTTGTCAGTACTGTGTATATTATAATGAGAGGATCAACCTTGGCAGGTACAACACACCCAACACTTCCCTCCTGTATTTAACGTCCTCTTGAGTTTCGTCCTGCTACGTTCAGGGTATTTGTGTATTGTTCCACTCCCAGGGTGTTAGCTTCACTGACCTTACTTAAGAGTGTGTTTCATCTACAATTCTATTGCCAAATCACTAATTTTCGATGTCGTTCCTAAATCTGAATTAATATAACTGGATCTCATGTTAAAGAGTTCTTGGTTATATATCTTCAGTACATGTTTACATCTTACATCTGTCTTAAACTTTTATACCTCAATCATATCTCCTTCATTCTGTGTCCGTCCTCTTAAAATATTTTTCGCATAAAAAATTATAACTTATTATATGTGAGAAGAATAGAGAGTAATGCAGGCGGAACTTCTTAGAATTTAAACAGTGATGAGGTAAGTGTATTGAGAGGCAGGAAGGTGGGCGGGTCAAGGGTCAGCCTTGAAAACAAGAGAATCAATGGTGTCCCGTAGCTCGATTACTAGCGCACTCAACTCACAGTTAGTTCCGGGGGTCGATCCCCAGTACGGGTGGAAACATTAGGACATGTTTCCTTAAGGCAGCCGCTGTCCATATTCACCTATCCGTAAAATAGGTACCTAGGTGTTAGCCAACTGGTGTGGGTCGCATCCTGGGGACAAATTTGGCCTAATTTGGTCAAAATACTCTGCATAACAAGGGGCTTTCTATGTCAGTGCTGTCAGCTATGGTCTGTATAACTTGTACATGTACTTGTAAAAATAAAGATTGTTATTATTATTACTATTATTATTATAACACATTGGTTATCGAACTGTGTTCTCACGCCTTTAACAATTGTTCTGCACTAACAACTCCAGTCGAGAGAGAGGAAAGTTGTAGAGGCCGTTCACTGTCTGCCTTTAATACAACAATATAACATTCCAGCAGGTAATGGAGTGTCTTACACAGTATAACATTCCAGCAGGTACTGGAGTGTCTTAAACAATATAACATTCCAGCAGGTACTGGAGTGTCTTACACAATATAACATTCCAGCAGGTAATGGAGTGTCTTACACAATATAACATTCCAGCAGGTAATGGAGTGTCTTACACAATATAACATTCCAGCAGGTAATGGAGTGTCTTACACAATATAACATTCCAGCAGGTACTGGAGTGTCTTACACAGTATAATATTTCAGCAAATGCTGGAGTGTCTTACACAATATAACATTCCAGCAAATACTGGAGTGTCTTACACAGTATAACATTCCAGCAGGTACTGGAGTGTCTTACACAGTATAACATTCCAGCAGGTACTGGAGTGTCTTACACAATATAACATTCCAGCAGGTACTGGAGTGTCTTACACAATATAACATTCCAGCAGGTACTGGAGTGTCTTACACAATATAACATTCCAGCAGGTACTGGAGTGTCTTACACAGTATAACATTCCAGCAGGTTCTGGAGTTTTCTAACATTTTTCCCCTGGATGCAGACCGTAGGAGTGTGCTAACGCACTGGTACCTATTTTCACTGCTACGTGGGCAGGGGCAGCAGGGGTGTAAGAAAACTTGCCTGAATGTTACACGGTGTCTTGGAGTCGTACCCGGGTCCCAGGTGAGGGTGTGGGTATTGAGGGTGAGGGTCGTGAGGGTGAGGGTCGTGAGGGTGAGGGTTATGAGGTTGGTTTCACCTGCTACTCTCACACTGGTCTGGACTGCTGCATTTCTCTCGTTTTCTATTTACGTACCCAACAACCCCGGCCACGTAGCTGCGTATTTTATTTCCTTAAAAAACACACCACTGGTTGTTGGGTGTGAGTCTGGATGAGGGTCGGGTGTGGGCTTTTAGGGTATCTATCTATTTTTTTTGAAACTGGAGATGGCTGAATAAAAAACTAACGAAATTGTCTAAGTATTTCACTGTAGCTAGTGTTCAGCTAGGTCTGGCCCGTGGCCTGGTAGGTATAACTCTTGCTTCACACACTGAGAAGTCTGTGGTTCGATTCCCGGCAAGTGTAGAAACATTGGGCGTGCTTCCTTACACCGGTTGTCCCTGTTCGCCCATCTGTAAAATGGGTACCTGGTTAGTCAACTGGTATGGGTCGCATCCTGGGACAAAACTGACCTAATTTCCCCGATAAGCTCAGCAAAACAAGCAGCTTTCTATATAGTAGTATGTCATTGATGTCAGCTAAGCCTGTATACCTTGTACTTGTAGAAATAAAAATTATGATGAGCCATCCCCCTGCCATTCATGCTCTGAATTATTTATCTCAGGAGAGATTGATCAGTTTGAGGGATGATGTTCCTGAGCAATGTTAACTTCTGCTCTACTGGGACGAACATTTTGTTGATGCCGTGGCTAGTGAACTACAGTGGAACGCTGGTCAGTACCTGGCAGCAGCGTGCTGGGCTCACCCACCTGAGAGGACATAGGGTCCGACCCCACTACGAGGCTGGACGTATGGGCAAGTCTCTAAACACGTATTGCGCTTTTTATCTATCAGTAAATACATATCTCTGTGTTTGTATACTGTTGTGAATCTCATCCTGGGAAAAAATCTAAACAGGACCCACTGGAATAAGCCACAATTATTGACTTTATTTGTTGCGTTATCCTGGTTTGTCATCCCTCCAGTGTAATTAATCTGGATACAGTCCTTATCGTTCTGCTGAAGTCTTCCAGCTCAGCCTGATATTTTTATTGTATAAAAATCACATCCCCTGTATTGAAATATGACTGGGGAAACACCGCTAGCTTTCGTTCCGACTTGTAGCTAGCTTATAAACTATGAAAACTGCACAATGCAGGAGTTCCCACCATGTAAGTGTCGTACAGCGTAACCGCACAGTACTGGTGTTCCCACGATCCAGTTCTCGTAGAGTTTTAGAAGTGTGTAGCCACACACTGTACGTAAGTTCGACTATACGTTGTATTCAAAGCGAGCATGGGTTAACATTCTTTAAAACAGGACTGAGAATGTTATGTAATATATAATATATATATAATATAATATAATCTTTATTTACTACAAGTACATGTACAAGGTATACAGCCCTAGCTGACAACAATGACATACTACTACATAGAAAGCCACTTGTTATGCGGTGCATTTCGGACAAATTAGGTCAGTGTCCCAGGATGCGACCCACACCAGTCGACTAACACCCAGGTACCCATTTTACTGATGGGGAACATAGACAACAGGTGGAAAGAAACACGCCCAATGTTTCTACTCTGGCTGGGAATCGAACCCAGGCCCTCGCCGTGTGAAGCGAGAGCGTTAACCACCTTCATTGCTGTCAAGTAAGTGAACAAGACCAACACCATGTGGAGTTAGTTACCAGTGATGGAATTGTCAGTTTTAGGTGTAAGTTGATAAATTAGATACATGTAGCACTTGGGTATTTTTAATGTGGAAATGTTTCGCCACACAGTAGCTATATCAGTCCAGTACGAAGAATGGTGAAGACCGGGAGTTTAAGGTAATCAGTCCCTCAGCTTGGAATTGATGTGATAGGACCATCTATCTTTCAAATGTAGCCATGTTTGCCAGAGCTCCTACCCCTCCCTGCACCCACCCCTTCCTCCCAGCTCTCTCCCTGCACCTACCCCTTCCTCCCAGCTGTCCCCCTGCACCTACCCCTTCCTCCCAGCTGTCTCCCTGCACCTACCCCTTCCTCCCAGAACCTACACCTCCCAGCTCTCCTCCTTCCTTTCCTAATTCCCCGACGCTGACACCCACTGCCAGGCTCCAAACTCAGCAGATGCAACAAGCGTGTCTGCCGCTTAATAGTGGGTTACATGAAGCCTGTGTTCAGCACATCGAGTGTTCATCCTTTTGGTGGCCTTGTTAAGTGTTCCAGTGAGGAACACCCAGCAGTGTTCATCCTTCTGTTGGCCTTGCTAAGTGTTCCAGTGAGGAACACCCAGCAGTGTTCCATTTGTCTTTATCACTAAAACCGACTGTGTCTAGCTCTAGAACCAGCTGTTTGTAGAAATAGAACCAGCCGTGTATAGCACTAGAACCAGCTGTGTGTAGCTCTAGAACCAGCTGTGTGTAGCTCTAGAACCAGTTGTGTGTAGCTCTAGAACCAGCTGTTTGTAGAAATAGAACCAGCCGTGTGTAGCACTAGAACCAGCTGTGTAGCTCTAGAACCAACTGTTTGTAGAAATAGAACCAGGCGTGTATAGCACTAGAACCAGCTGTTGTTGGGAGGGTTCGTGGAGATGTGATGATTGGAGTTAAACACACTTGTTGGATGGTAACTTATATTAGCAGAGTGTGAAAGGAGAGGGAGCCCAACTGCCTGTCCTGTTGCCTGATAGGTCTACAGGGAACTGAGAGAACATAAGAACATAAGAAAGAAGGAACACTGCAACAGGCCTACTGACCCATGCGGAGCAGGTCCATGTCCTCCCCTCGGATTAACCCAATGCCCCTCCCCCCTCGGATTAGCCCAATGACCCACCCAGTCTGGTCACCTCCATTCAAGGAAGGATCACGACGCCAGACCCAGCAGCACAAGCTAGTTAGGTCCAACTCACACCCACCCACACCCACTCATGTATTTATCTAACCTATTTTTAAAACTACACAACGTTTTAGCCTGAATAACTGCACTCGGGAGTTTTTCCACTCATTCACAACTCTCTTACCAAACCAGTGCTTTCCTATGTCCTTCCTGAATCTGAATTTTTCCAACTTGAAACCATTGTTGCGAGTCCTGTCTTGGCTGGAAATTTTCAGCACGCTATTTACATCCCCTTTATTTATTCCTGTTTTCCATTTATACACCTCGATCATATCCCCCCCTAATTCTACGCCTTACGAGAGAGTGCAGATTCAGGGCCCTCAGTCTATCCTCATGGGGAAGATTTCTGATACATGGGATCAACTTTGTCATCCTCCTCTGTATGTTTTCCAGAGCATTTATATCCATTCTGTAATACGGTGGCCAGAACTGAGCAGCATAGTCTAAATGAGGCCTAACCAAGGATATATAGAGTTGAAGAACAACCTGAGGACTTCTATTATTTATACTTCTAGATATGAAGCCAAGAATTCCGTTAGCTTTATTGCGAACACTAATGCACTATTGTCTTGGTTTTAGATTACTGCTAACCAGAACTCCTAAATCCTTTTCGCAAGCAGTACTATTAAGATCCAATTATTTGGTTTATATGTGACATGGGTATTTACCTGTCCAACATTTATAACTTTGCATTTATCAATATTAAACTGCATCTGCCACTTCTCCGACCATTGCATCAGTCTATTCAAATCATCCTGGAGTGCTCTAGTGTCCTCATTAGAATGAATTGGACGGCCTATTTTGGTGTCATCAGCAAATTTGCTTATGTCGCTATTTATTCCCTCATCTATGTCGTTTATGTAAATTGTGAACAACAACGGGTCCAACACTGACCCCTGAGGAACACTGCTTGCGACGTGCCCCTATTCTGATTTCTCCCCATTTATGCAAACTCTCTGCTGTCTATTTGTCAGCCATGCCTCTACCCAGGAAAATATTTCTCCTATTCCGTGTGCCTTAAGTTTGCTCAATAGCTTCTGGTGTGGAACTCTATCGAAAGCCTTACTGAAGTCCATATACACAGTATCATATTCATTACCATGATCTACCTCCTCAAAAACCTTAGTGAAAAGTTAGTAAATTCGTAAGACAGGAACTCCCCTTTGTAAAACCGTGTTGAGATTCATTGATCAATCTGTACCTATCAAGATGGCTACGAATTGCTTCGGCAATTATTGATTCCATAAATTTTCCCACTATAGAGGTAAGGCTTATTGGTCTATAGTTCAAAGCCAAGGACCTGTCACCTGCCTTGTAAATAGGTATTACATTTGCCATTTTCCACTTATCAGGCACTATGCCAGTTTGTAGTGATATGTTAAAAAGATTAGCGAAAGGTATGCTAAGTTCCTCTTTACATTCCTTTAACACCCTTGCAAACAGTTCATCAGGACCTGGGGACTTGTTAGGTTTTAGTTTCTTTATTTGTCTGAGAACCATGTCACTAGTTACTGCAATCATACATAGTTTATTATCATCCTGTTCTACTAAATCTATTATTTCAGGAATATCGCTAGTATTTTCCTGGGTGAAAACTGAGAGGAAGTAGGTACTGAGAATTTCACACATATCCTTATCGCTGTCAGTGATCTGACCAGGTTACTCTTAAGTGGGCCTATCTTGTCCCTAATCTTACTTCTGTATACCTGAAAGAACCCTTTTGGGTTAGTCTTTGAATCCCTTGCTACCTTAGCCTCATAATCCCTTTTTGCTTTTCTTATTTCTTTCTTTATTTCTCTCTTTAACTGAATATATTGATTTCTTAACTGCCCATCCCATCTTTTGATACGCCTATATATGCCTCTCTTTTGACCAATGAGATGTTTTAATCTATTGTTCATCCATTTGGGATCATATTTGTTAGATCTAATTTCCCGACTCGGAACAAAAGTTGTCTGGGCAGCTAGAACTATGTTCTGAAAAACGTCATATTGGCAACCAAGATCACCTACCTGACCCATAGTCAGGACATCTCAATTTAGCCCACCCTGGTAATTTTTCAGTCCATGAAGTCGGCCAAGCGATAATCTGGGACAGAGATTTGATTGCAATTATCTGGGTAATTCCATGATATATTGAAACTAAGTGATTTGTGATCACTTTCCCCAAGCTCATCATTAACCTCAAGATTATTAATTAGTGAATCCTTGTTGGCAAGAACTAAGTCAAGCAGATTGTTTCCTCTAGTTGGTTCTGTCACAACCTGTTCTAAAAAGCATTCCTGAACCGTATCAAGACAGCCACTAGATTCAAGATTTCCTGTCATATTGTTCCAATCAATTTGTCTAAGTTAAAATCTCCCATTAACACAACATTTTCATGTCTAGATGCCTTATGAATTTCGCCCTATAACAGCTAACTGCCCTCCCTATCAAGGTTTGGGGGCGTATAAATCACACCCAAAATTAATTTGTCACGTCCCTCGAGAAACTGTAGCCAAACAGATTCTGTGTTCGATGTTTCTAATCTTATATCATGTCTAAGACAACAATTTAAATTTTCTCTGACATACTTCGACACTCCACCACCCTTCCTGTTGACCCTATCAGTGTGGAATAGTTTATAACCCTGTATGTTGCATTCAGAAGGCATTTCTCTATCTTTCAGGTTGAACCAGGTCTCTGTTATACCAATAATATCTATATTACCTACACTTGCAAGTAATCTTAGCTCATCTATCTTATTTCTTAGACTCCTACTATTTGTATAGTAAACCTTAAGGGAGCTAGTCACTTGTTGCCCTCTAGGGATTCTCATGCACACATGCGCATCACGTGACGTCACACATGGTAGTCGCTGAGCCTACTGAAAGGGAGCCTAAATATATACATAGATGATACGATCTTCAATATACTACACAAGTATAAGTATAGGGAATTCAGTAGCTATACTGACAGCTCGGTCATGTTGCGTATGTCGTCTCGACATACAATACTATGCTGTAGGCTGAACAGGCAGGTGGGTCTGGGCTGATTCTATACAATGGCAAAGACATATGTAACTTAGAACTAATGGGTGGTATCGTAATGGATGTTAACGTAATGTATTATTAATTATAAGAACAAATCATGGTATAATAAAGGATGGAATTGATCGATCGATCTGTATTCATGCACTCTACGGATTCTGAGGAAGAATAAATATATATTTACAAAGGTGAAAGTAATTAACAGCAAAGGCAGATCTGGAATAGTCTTCGCATTTAACTTCCTCAAGTCAATCACTGGGCGCCAAGTACCGTCCTTCTTAGGTACTAGGATCAAGGGTGCATTCCAGGGTGAATTGCTAGGTGCAATAACTCCATCATCGAGCATTTGATTAATCAATTCTTCTGCGACAGCAACTTGGGAATGAGGCATTCTGTACGTAGGTATATAGACAGGTCTAGTACCAGGTTCAAGTGGAATACGATGAGACAATAAGTTCGTTATGCCCATCTTCTCACCTGGTAAGGCAATGGCTTTACGACGTTTGTTCAACAGAGTCAACAAACGCTTGACCTCATCTGGGAAGTCAGTGGGAGCTAAGTCTTTCTCCTCAACTGGTGGGATGGATTGATCCAGTGAAGTGGATGAGGTCTCCCCTGTTGAAATAGCACCGACCCACTGGTCAGGTGGCAAGACATCCTGTACTTGAACAGGGTAAGGATAGTGAACCAGGTCAACAAGATTGGTATTTGCTCTGAGACGAACACAGTGACCAGAAATGTTAGCAAGGAATAAATGGATCTTACTGTCTCTTACAAAATGTAAGGAGGGTTCAACAAATAAACCCTTGACTGCAGGAATCACTATCAACTAGGACGTTATCACCATCTGGAACACTAGGAACAACAACAGACACTCTAGTGAGGGCACTAGCCACGGCAGAGATGTCTTTCTGCAGACGGCATGTGACATCAACAAGAGATGGCATTACTAGTTTCAAATAATCGTTCTCTGACAAGGCATCCCGTGGAGAAACTACTACTTAAACTGGCAGACATTGCAGGGATAGGCTGAGCACTCAAGGCAGTCTGAGTGTCCTCGGACACTTGAGGCAACGGAACACTATCCTGCATGTCTGAAGGTGTAGGTGGAACACAGATGGGAGTACGCTTGGATACGCTACTGGAAAATGCATT
>NC_069476.1:3124043-3301543 GCF_026875155.1 Cherax quadricarinatus | reverse complement strand
TTCATCCCCAAAATCATCTACGCCAGAGACGTGTGAAGCAACATCATCAGAGGGATTGTCATTCTCGAGACTGCTTAAGGCTTCAAAGGAATTGTGAAAGGGGATGGTGTACTCATTATCACCTACTGTCACCACGGGATGGGTTGACTGAGGCGCTCGAATTCCCCCGAATTGGAAGAATGAGGCTGGTTCTGGCTAGTCTGAGAACCCCGACCTCTATTTCCTCTCCTGGCTCTGTGGTTGGAACGGCCACGGAAGGATCTAGAGTACTGCAGGTTGTAGAGAGCATTGCACTCGGATGTGTCATGACCATGAATTCTGTGATAAGTACAGTAAAACAGATCGGACTGGTACCCATCAGCATTACGACTATCAGGGCGACTATCAGGACAATTTACAGCGATATGGACACGGTAACCACAATTATAGCAGGTTCTTTGGCTAGGGGTGCTGTACATACTACGAGTGCTACGGGAATGATGACTCTTGACACTAGCTTTGGATGACGGTCGCGAGTGATTTTCGATCGGGAGTTTTGGTTGTATCACAAACAAGAGGAGGTACGGGATTAGAGGAAGCGGCTGACGTAGGCCTTCGATAGGGAAAGGTTCCCTCGGGACCCAAGTCACGCACATGGATGAGGGCTGCAAGCAGTCAAATTGCGGCAGTTAGAGGACTGGAATTATACACATACATGGAAGTTGGTGGCATTAACTGTGTAATAACTCCAAATGCTGCTAATTTGGCAAACCCTTTAAGAGCTCGTTTATCATCGTCTGCAAGGTATTTGGAATTTTGACCGGCCCTAACGAATGAGGTCATGTTATTTAAACAAAGAGCAAACGCATCTAATGATTCCTCTGGCCTCGGCGCTGTGCACACTAATTCCTTAAGGACCACGAAAGGATCAGTCACTCTCACTGGGTCAAGATAGTTACGTGTTAATTGCTCATAATCTTTACATTTGGTGAGATCCTGAAAGTCCTTCATCCGGATCAGGTTAAAGACATTCGAGGCGGCTGGTGAACGAGCTAAACTCTCCTTTCCGATACTAATTATACAACTCTCAGATGGGGGCCATCTACTGAGGCATTTGCTCTAGCACGAACAGCCGTAAACCATGCTTCCAGGTTGTCTGGATTCCCATTGAACAACGGCATAGCAACATAAGGGTCACGACTAAAGTTGCGAAGGCTCGAAGTCTGAGTGTGTCTATCGTTTGATAAAGAATTACTCGAATTTTGGATTGACACATTGGACTAGAAGGATGTACTGAGGCATCGCTCGAGAAGACTTGAGACATGCTTGCAAAGTTTGAAACAAGAATTTAAAGAAACAAAAAAAAATATATATATAACTGAAGAGCACACAACACAGTAAACTTAAATGAGAGGAAATTACTTAACTATTCTGCATAAGTAAAGAAAAAATAAAAAGTCACACTGTGGAGCAAGGAAAACGCACACAGAAAAAAATACTCAATTGGATAAGCAACACAGATAAATCAAGAGAAATTTTACTTTACTCAAATCAAATTTACTCAGATTTACTTTAATTTGAATTAATGGCACAGTGAGTTGTCTTTACTCTCAATTCAATAAAGAAATTCAACAATAAATGGTAAATGAGGATTGAGACACTTATGCACCATATGGGAATCTTTATTTAGGAAATGTTTCGCCACACAGTGGCTTCATCAGTCCAATACAAAGCAGAGAGGTGCAAGAAGAGGAGATTGAGGTAATCAGTCCCTCAGCCTGGAGTCGATGTGTTCAGTCCATCAATCTTGTAGAATGTACAACATAGGGCCGTAGACGTGGCTTATGTACTGTAGTCAGGTGAGGCGAAGCAGGAGGAGGCGGGGTCATAGTGGTACCATCCACTAGTCGAAGTAGGTCTTCGTCCAAAGGTAGGACAAGTTGGAGAATTCTTTGTATCAAGATCCCATGATGATGCAGTGTCTGACAGTTGTGATGAATGGTTTTGAAAACCGACAAGTTGAAGATTGAGACACTTATGCACCATATGGGAATCTTTATTTAGGAAACGTTTCGCCACACAGTGGCTTCATCAGTCCAATACAAAGCAGAGAAGTGCAAGAAGAGGAGGAGATTGAGGTAATCAGTCCCTCAGCCTGGAGTCGATGTGTTCAGTCCATCAATCTTGTAGAATGTACAATATTGGGCCGTAGACTACAGTATATAAGCCACGTCTACGGCCCTATGCTGCACATTCTACAAGATTGATGGACTGAACACATCGACTCCAGGCTGAGGGACTGATTACCTCAATCTCCTCTTCTTGCACCTCTCTGCTTTGTATTGGACTGATGAAGTCACTGTGTGGCGAAACGTTTCCTAAATAAAGATTCCCATATGGTGCATAATTGTCTCAATCTCCAACTTGTCGGTTTTCAAAACCATTCATCACAATAAATGGTAAATCAATAAAAAATGATAAAATGGAATCAATAAATCTTGTGCAAAATTAAATTAGACTGGGAAAGCAATTCTCTCTCTAAAAAAGAATAAAGTGACACACAAAGAATAAATTATTAAGCACAGAACAAGAAATGTAAAACTGAAATCACAGAATATTGCACTGAAATAAACTGTAGCAATATTGCAAATAATTACTAATCAAAAATTACTGCACAACACAACACTACATAAAGAAAAAATTCTGAAAGAAAAAATTTAATGGCAGCACAATATTTACACAAGAATCATTGCAAATGAGTCAATAATGCAATAATAAAAATTGCACACACAAGAAAATGCAGTTTACAAAAACAATAAATAATTATCAAGGAATGAACTGATTGAACATTTTAACTCTTAACTGCAGCTTAAGTAACACTGAACAAGTAAAAGAATGATTTACTTAAAAAAAAAAAAGTTAAAAATTGCACTAAGAGTGAATTTGTTCAATGAAATATGAAAAATGATAAAGGGCAAAAAGATACAAAATATAGAAAGGTTAACACTCACAATAATGCAGGAACACATCAATATATGAACAATATTATGAGAATTTTCTTGCAATGAGGCTTGGGGTGACAAAAATAGGAAAATAATTGTCTTGCTTCAAAGAAAATAATGGTACTATTGTCTGTGGAGATAAGACAAATTAGACACTGCCTAAATGAAAATAATTAACACAAGAATGTTCAACACACAGAAAAAAATGGCAAATGAATGAATAAAAAAAAATCAGCAAGTACAAATGCTGGGAGAAAAAAATATCAGACAACACTGAGCTGTGATGCAGAATATAAGATAACAAGTTACTGAATTACTTCACTGTATAAATTACTAGGCAAGGAACACAGTACTGTGAACATAAGATAATTATGAAGTGTAAACACAAGTTTATACTGTTTATATAGTTCACACAACAAGGAAAAATGGAAAAGTAAGCACTTCACGTATATAAAAAAAATGAACACAATACAACAGACAAAAATAAAGCACGAAAATTTAAACACTGAAGAAAGTAAAAAAAAAATATTGCAAACAGAATGTAATGAACACAGCCTAATCAAGAGTCACTGAATAACACTAAAATCACTGAAAAGAAATGTCACTCAGAAATCACTGAAAAATTGTCTCAACACTCGCAAATGTCTCTGTAAAAAAATATTATTTATTATCACTGTAGCGACGGTGAAGAATTGAGGGTGATGGTGGAGGAAAGGTTAGTTGTAGCTTGCGCGGCACTCCACTACTCTCAAACACGTTGAATTTGTGTTTAAATCAATGATAGACACACACAGGAGGCTTTTTCGTTGGCGCACAGGGACGAAGGAACAATCTTGTGTCTTGACCCCCTATGTGGTCCGTAAAATAAGGTGCCAGGACCTGTTATAAAGGTAAAGAAAACAACAGTGGCAGTGAGATGTGGGTGAGTGAGGCAGTGCGGTGAGACACTGCGTGGTGTGGCTAGGCCTACGGGATGGGATAAGTGGCATAAGCCACTCTGGGGACGCCCACTCTAGGCACGAAAATATTCTAAGCCAGGCTGGCTTAAAAAACCCCACAAAATGCCACACCACAGGGATGGTAAAGCACTCAGAACAGCTAAAAGTGGAAGTACAAAGCGACGGTGAAGGCTGGAACTCACGTGGCTTGCTTGAGTACTGGGTTAGTCACCTGGGTTAGTTGGCTGGCTGGCTTGGCTGGCTTAACCTGTCACACAGACTGGCTTGAGAACTTGTAACGATGAGCACAGCAGGGATGGAAAGCTGGCTTAGCGGGCAACGCTGGTACTTAAGACAGGCTGAATGGTGTAGGGCTGGACTCCCCCCCCCAGACTGGCTTGGCTTAATTTGCAAACCCAGGTCAACCCCTCGGAAGTAATGCAAATAAGCAAATAAAACACTAAGACAAAGACTGACCAGGAAGTAGTGCAGAGAGGCTGGTGAGTGCTGGGTCGGAGTAGCTGGCTGTTTAGCTAGGCCGCCATGCGTCACACACACAATGTCCTCGTCGGCTGAGAGAATTTATCTCCAGACATCGGCGTAATTAACAATTTTACGCCCACACCGCTGGCACCATTTGTTGGGAGGGTTCGTGGAGATGTGATGATTGGAGTTAAACACACTTGTTGGATGGTAACTTATATTAGCAGAGTGTGAAAGGAGAGGGAGCCCAACTGCCTGTCCTGTTGCCTGGTAGGTCTACAGGGAACTGAGAGAGTTACAGGGATTCTCATGCACACATGCGCATCACGTGACGTCACACATGCTAGTCGCTGAGCCTGCTGAAAGGGAGCCTAAATATATACATGGATGATACGATCTACAATATACTATACAAGTATGAACCAGCTGTGTAGCTCTAGAACCAACTGTTTGTAGAAATAGAACCAGCCATGTATAGCACTAGAACCAGCTGTGTGTAACACTAAAACAAGCTATGTGTAGCACTAGAACCAGCTTATAGGTTCACTTGTAGGTTAGCTTACTTGTAGTCGTTTCCCGGGGTCTCCGCCCCCTCTTGGTCCGGTCCCAGACCTGGTTGCTGGCCTGATCGTTCAGGGTGTTGGTGCTCGCCGCCTGTAGTCTAACCTATGCACCATAGCCCGGCTGATCAGAACTTGTCTTGAGGAACTTGTCTAGTTCTTTCTTGAAGACAGCGAGGAATTTTGTTGGTAATTCCTCATATTCATGATGGGAGGGCGTTGAAGAGTCTTGGTCCCTTTACAATTAATGAGTTCTCTCTGCACCTGTCAAGCCTCGTGCTTTCCTATGTAGTGATTTTGGTGTGCAGTTTTGGGACCAATCACTCCAGAATCTTCCAGGTATTAATTATGATGCATCTTTCTCACCTATGCCCTGAGGAATACAGCACTAGGGACTTCAAGTGCTCCCAGTAATTTAGGTGGTTGATTGAGTTTATACGAACTGTGAAGGTCCTGTGTACCTTCTCCGGTTCTGAAATTCTGTCTACCTTGAAGGGAGCTGTTAGTATTCCAGTATAAAGGGCGAGTGACCTTATGGGTATTATCATTGCTTAGCTTTGCCTTTTTTGAAAGTTGTTATCCAATTGATTCTTTTCCTTGTGGTTGCGAGTACCAACATTGTACTTCTTGAATGGGAGATCTGATATTGTTACTCCCAGGTCTCTCACATTAGACTTCCAGTCTGTTGATTTCAGTTTGACTTGTAGTCTGAACTTTATTTTTTTCCTTAATTTATCGTGACGTTGCAACTGAAGATCGTCCTCACTGAACATCATAGCGTCAGTGACACATGTAAAACTCGCTTGTATCTTCTAGAGATGCCACTCTTACAAATTGTATTAATATTGGTAGTATTACCGACAATATGTTAAGTAAAAGGACACAAATGTAATTAATGTGACATTTTATTATGACAACGTTTCGCTCTCCAGGAGCATAACAGGAGCATAACAGGACCTGATACTAGATCCTTTTTTTCCTGGTTTTTATATATAAGAAAAAAGTATTTTGGATTTGTTTCAATTTCGCTCCCTCCGTCTCTCCTGGGTCCCTTTATGATGTATTCAGATTGAACTCAACGGTATCTCTTACTCTAACCAATGTTGCTCAGTTCTGAAAGTCTGCAATCCTGAAGAATTTCATCGATCCTCTGTATTCGCGTATAAGGCGCATAACTTCCTTTCCAAGTTGCCTCTTCACCTTCGTGATGGAAGTTGCTTGGATCATATACCTCTACTGCCTTTGACACATCCACTCAAGTACTCTGTCAAGTCCATGTTAGTCACAGTGTTCCCAGTATATTTCAGTAAGATCACGATTTATTTAATCAGTTGATGTGAGGACCCGTCAGTATGTTAATCTGAACTTCTGTTAGGATGTGTCCTGAGTTTATCGTCTTGGACACTGTGGTGTTATATACCAGGTTTTCATTGTTAGTGATACAAGATCAAGAGTATTATTAACCTGGTGGTCTAGTGGGTTCCGCTATTTGCTACTCTAAGGCAAATTTATAAGTTTTAGTAGATCATCGGAGTGAGAAAGTTACCTGGTACTTTCGCTCTCAGTCTTCGCTACATTCCGTCACTTTCAGTGTCGTTCATTAAACTCGCTAAGCAAAAGGATAATTTGGCCGGGTTTAGAGGACTTTCTAAACGGTGCTTGATTTGCAATAGTTCATCTTTAAACTGCTGGAAGTTGCAGCTGGTGATTTACATACCAAAACAACACAGATACTAATTATCAGGTTTTACCACCAGAACTTCAACTACGTTGTTTGTAACTCTCTCTAAATTGAGTCATTGACATACAGATACTTTACAAGGAAAACTTTTACGAAAAACAACTATTGCTGATTATTTTAAGAACTAGTACAGGCGCAGCATCTGAGTCCCTGTATTTTGTAGAGGTTATACCAACCAGTGATTTTTTCAATTCATTACCTGGATATAAACGGAAGAGGAGGTAATCTGTCCCTTAGTCTCGATGATGTGCTCAGCACCTGCTCCTGGGCTCAGGGACTCGTTATGTTCCTGTACTATATTAATAAATCACTGGTTGGTCAAACATCTACAAAATAAAGGTACCCATGTGATGTTACACACATGACAACGTCATCAACTTGTCGGTATTGATTACCACTGATATATTACTGTTTGACCTTAACCTGACTTAATGAATCCCACAGAAGGTCTTGTGGAAGAGACAGTAATGAAGAATGACGATAATAACAAGAATACTTGCGCCATTAATTCCAAAAAATATCTTTTGCTTGTGTCTAATTTTAAGTGAAAAAGCGTGGCTTGCCTGTGACTGGCCAATGAACCAAGTTACGGATTTAACGATGGGTACCCTATTGATCGTTAAACCCTTAGCGCCTGGTACACCGGTTGGGAGGCTGCCTATATGGGAGTGTGACATATGGAGGTGAGGGGTAAGGATAGAGATGTAATGGCAAGCGTGGAGGTGCGATGGTAAGCGTGGAGGTGTGAGGGGCAAGCGTGAAGGTGTGAGGGCATGGGTGGTGTGGGTCAGGGAGTGAGGTGTGGGTCAGGGAGAGAGGTGTGGGTCAGGGAGAGAGGTGTGGGTCAGGGAGAGAGGTGTGGGTCAGGGAGAGAGGTGTGGGTCAGGGAGTGAGGTGTGGGTCAGGGAGAGAGTGGTAGTAGTAGTAGTAGTAATAGTGGTTGCAATAATAGTTTTAGTAGTAGTAGTAATAGTGGTAGTAATAATAGTGGTGGTAGTAGTAGTAATAGTGGTAGTAATAATAGTGGTAGTAGTAGTAATAGTGGTAGAAGTAGTGGTAGTAGTAGTAGTGATAGTGGTAGTAGTAGTGGTAGTAGTAGTAATATTCGTAGTAGTAGCAATATTGGTAGTAGTAATAGTGATAGTAGTAACAATAGAAGTAATAATAGTATTGGTGGAAGTAGTAATAGTGGTAGTAATAATAATAGTAATAATAGTAGTGATAGTTGTGGTCGTAGTAGTAGCTGTAGTAGTGGTGGTAGTAGTAGTCGTAGTGGTAGTTGTGGTAGCAGTGGTAGTAGTAGCAGTAGTAGTGGTAGTAGTAGCAGTAGTAGTGGTAGTAGTAGCAGTAGTAGTGGTAGTAGCAGTAGTAGTGGTAGTAGTAGCAGTAGTAGCAGTAGTAGTGGTAGTAGTAGCAGTAGTAGTGGTAGTAGTAGCAGTAGTAATGGTAGTAGTAGCAGCAGTAGTGGTAGTAGTAGCAGTAGTAGTGGTAGTAGTAGCAGTAGTAGTGGTAGTAGTAGCAGTAGTAGTGGTAGTAGTAGCAGTAGTAGTGGTAGTAGTAGCAGTAGTAGTGATAGTAGTAGCAGTAGTAGTGGTAGTAGTAGCAGTAGTAGTGGTAGTAGTAGCAGTAGTAGTGGTAGTAGTAGCAGCAGTAGTGGTAGTAGTAGCAGTAGTAGTGGTAGTAGCAGTAGTAGTGGTAGTAGTAGCAGTAGTGGTAGTAGTAGCAGTAGTAGTAGTAGTGGTAGTAGTAGCAGTAGTAGTGGTAGTAGTAGCAGTAGTAGTAGCAGTAGTAGTGGTAGTAGTAGCAGTAGTAGTGGTAGTAGTAGCAGTAGTAGTGGTAGTAGTAGCAGCAGTAGTGGTGGTAGTAGTAGTGGTAGTAGTAGCAGTAGTAGTGGTAGTAGTAGCAGTAGTAGTGGTAGTAGTAGCAGTAGTAGTGGTAGTAGTAGCAGCAGTAGTGGTAGTAGTAGCAGTAGTAGTGGTAGTAGTAGCAGTAGTAGTGGTAGTAGTAGCAGTAGTAGTGGTAGTAGTAGCAGCAGTAGTGGTAGTAGTAGCAGTAGTAGTGGTAGTAGTAGCAGTAGTAGTGGTAGTAGAAGCAGTAGTAGTGGTAGTAGTAGCAGTAGTAGTAGTAGTGGTAGTAGTAGTAGTAGTGGTAGTAGTAGTGGTAGTAGTAGCAGTAGTAGTGGTAGTAGTAGCAGTAGTAGTGGTAGTAACAGTAGTAGTGGTAGTAGTAGCAGTAGTGGTAGTAGTAGCAGTAGTAGTGGTAGTAGTAGTAGTAGTGGTAGTAGTAGTGGTAGTAGCAGTAGTAGTGGTAGTAGTAGTAGTAGTAGTGGTAGTAGCAGCAGTAGTGGTAGTAGTAGCAGTAGTAGTAGTGGTAGTAGTAGCAGTAGTAGTGGTAGTAGCAGTAGTAGTGGTAGTAGTAGCAGTAGTAGTGGTAGTAGTAGTGGTAGTAGTAGCAGTAGTAGTGGTAATAGTAGTGGTAGTAGTAGTGGTAGTAGTAGCAGTAGTAGTGGTAGTAGTAGTGGTAGTAGTAGTGGTAGTAGTAGCAGTAGTAGTGGTAGTAGCAGTAGTAGTGGTAGTAGTAGCAGTAGTGGTAGTAGCAGTAGTAGCAGTAGTAGTGGTAGTAGCAGTAGTAGTGGTAGTAGCAGTAGTAGTGGTAGTAGTAGCAGTAGTAGTGGTAGTAGTAGCAGTAGTAGTGGTAGTAGTAGCAGTAGTAGTGGTAGTAGTAGCAGTAGTAGTGGTAGTAGTAGCAGTAGTAGTGGTAGTAGTAGCAGTAGTAGTGGTAGTAGCAGTAGTAGTGGTAGTAGTAGTAGTGGTAGTAGTAGCAGCAGTAGTGGTAGTAGTAGCAGTAGTAGTAGTAGTGGTAGTAGTAGCAGTAGTAGTGGTAGTAGCAGTAGTAGTGGTAGTAGCAGTAGTAGTGGTAGTAGTAGTGGTAGTAGTAGCAGTAGTAGTGGTAGTAGTAGTGGTAGTAGTAGTGGTAGTAGTAGCAGTAGTAGTGGTAGTAGTAGTGGTAGTAGTAGTGGTAGTAGTAGCAGTAGTAGTGGTAGTAGCAGTAGTAGTGGTAGTAGTAGCAGTAGTAGTGGTAGTAGCAGTAGTAGCAGTAGTAGTGGTAGTAGTAGCAGTAGTAGTGGTAGTAGCAGTAGTAGTGGTAGTAGTAGCAGTAGTAGTGGTAGTAGTGGTAGTAGTAGTGGTAGTAGTAGCAGTAGTAGTGGTAGTAGTAGCAGTAGTAGTGGTAGTAGTAGCAGTAGTAGTGGTAGTAGTAGCAGCAGTAGTGGTAGTAGTAGCAGTAGTAGTGGTAGTAGCAGTAGTAGTGGTAGTAGTAGCAGTAGTAGTGGTAGTAGCAGCAGTAGTGGTAGTAGTAGCAGTAGTAGTGGTAGTAGTAGTGGTAGTAGTAGTGGTAGTAGTAGCAGTAGTAGTGGTAGTAGTAGTGGTAGTAGTAGTGGTAGTAGTAGCAGTAGTAGTGGTAGTAGTAGCAGTAGTAGTGGTAGTAGCAGTAGTAGCAGCAGTAGTGGTAGTAGTAGTGGTAGTAGTAGCAGTAGTAGTGGTAGTAGTAGCAGTAGTAGTGGTAGTAGCAGCAGTAGTGGTAGTAGTAGTGGTAGTAGTAGCAGTAGTAGTGGTAGTAGTAGCAGTAGTAGCAGTAGTAGTAGCAGTAGTAGTGTAGTAGCAGTAGTAGCAGCAGTAGTGGTAGTAGTAGTGGTAGTAGTAGCAGTAGTAGTGGTAGTAGCAGTAGTAGCAGCAGTAGTGGTAGTAGTAGTGGTCGTAGTAGCAGTAGTAGTGGTAGTAGCAGTAGTAGCAGCAGTAGTGGTAGTAGTAGTGGTAGTAGCAGTAGTAGTGGTAGTAGTAGCAGTAGTAGCAGTAGTAGTAGCAGTAGTAGTAGCAGTAGTAGCAGCAGTAGTGGTAGTAGTAGCAGTAGTAGTAGTAGTGGTAGTAGTAGCAGTAGTAGTAGTAGTGGTAGTAGTAGCAGTGGTAGTAGTAGTGGTAGTAGTAGCAGTAGTAGTGGTAGTAGTAGCAGTAGTAGTGGTAGTAGTAGCAGTAGTAGTGGTAGTAGTAGCAGTAGTAGTGGTAGTAGTAGCAGTAGTAGTGGTAGTAGTAGCAGTAGTAGTGGTAGTAGTAGCAGTAGTAGTAGTAGTGGTAGTAGTAGTAGTGGTAGTAGTAGCAGTAGTAGTAGTAGTAGCAGTAGTAGCAGCAGTAGTGGTAGTAGTAGTGGTAGTAGTAGCAGTAGTAGTGGTAGTAGTAGCAGTAGTAGTGGTAGTAGCAGCAGTAGTGGTAGTAGTAGTGGTAGTAGTAGCAGTAGTAGTGGTAGTAGTAGCAGTAGTAGCAGTAGTAGTAGCAGTAGTAGTGGTAGTAGCAGTAGTAGCAGCAGTAGTGGTAGTAGTAGTGGTAGTAGTAGCAGTAGTAGTGGTAGTAGCAGTAGTAGCAGCAGTAGTGGTAGTAGTAGTGGTCGTAGTAGCAGTAGTAGTGGTAGTAGCAGTAGTAGCAGCAGTAGTGGTAGTAGTAGTGGTAGTAGTAGCAGTAGTAGTGGTAGTAGTAGCAGTAGTAGCAGTAGTAGTAGCAGTAGTAGTAGCAGTAGTAGCAGCAGTAGTGGTAGTAGTAGCAGTAGTAGTAGTAGTGGTAGTAGTAGCAGTAGTAGTAGTAGTGGTAGTAGTAGCAGTGGTAGTAGTAGTGGTAGTAGTAGCAGTAGTAGTGGTAGTAGTAGCAGTAGTAGTGGTAGTAGTAGCAGTAGTAGTGGTAGTAGTAGCAGTAGTAGTGGTAGTAGTAGCAGTAGTAGTGGTAGTAGTAGCAGTAGTAGTGGTAGTAGTAGCAGTAGTAGTAGTAGTGGTAGTAGTAGTAGTGGTAGTAGTAGCAGTAGTAGTAGTGGTAGTAGTAGCAGTAGTAGTAGCAGTAGTAGTGGTAGTAGTAGCAGTAGTAGTGGTAGTAGTAGTAGTAGTAGTAGTGGTAGTATTTGCATCGTCATTATGAATCATATTTTCGTTAGTATTGAAGACAAGTATGCTCTCTCTCGCTCTTGCGCGCGCGCACATCCTGAGGATACTGGAGGACAGGAGGGATAGTGTGTGTGTGTACTCACCTAATTGTACTCACGTAATTGTGGTTGCAGGGGTCGAGATTCAGCTCCTGGCCCCACCTCTTCACTGAGTGCTACTAGGTTCTCTCTCTCCCTGCTCCATGAGCTTTATCATACATCATCTTAAAGCTGTGTATGGTTCCTGCCTCCACTACATCACTTGCCAGGCTATTCCACTTCCTGACAACTCTGTGACTGAAGAAATACATCCTAACATCCCTTTGACTCATCTGGGTCTTAAACTTCCAACTGTGACCCCTTGTTTCTGTGTCCCATCTCTGGAACATCCCGTCTCTGTCCACCTTGTCTATTCCACGCAGTATTTTGTATGTTGTTATCCTGTCTCCCCTGACCCTCCTGTCCTCGCACGTACGCACACACACACACACACACACACACACACACACACACACACACACACACACACACACAGTCATGGTACGTGACGAGGCGTCAGAGTGGGCGCCTGTGACAAGCGGGGTTCCACAGGGGTCAGTCCTAGAGCCTGTGCTGTTCTTGGTATATGTGAACGACATAACGGAAGGGATAGACTCAGAAGTGTCCTTGTTTGCAGATGATGTGAAGTTAATGAGAAGAATCAAATCGGATGAGGATCAGCCAGGACTACAAAGAGACCTGGACAGGCTACAAGCCTGGTCCAGTAACTGGCTCCTTGAGTATAACCCCGCCAAATGCAAAGTCATGAAGATTGGGGAAGGGCAAAGAAGACCTCAGACACAATATAGTTTAGATGGCCAAAGACTGCAAACCTCACTCAAGGAAAAAGATCTGGGGGTGAGTATAACACCGAGCATATCTCCTGAGGCGCACATCAATCACATAACTGATGCAGCATACGGGCGCCTGGCAAACCTACGGATAGAGTTCCAATACCTCAGTAAGGATTCGTTCAAGACTCTGTATACCATTTACGTCAGGCCCATACTGGAGTATGCAGCACCAGTTTGGAATCCACACCTAGTCAAGCACGTCAAGAAATTAGAGAAAGTTCAAAGGTTTGCAACAAGCTACGGGGATTGTCCTACGAAGAAAGGTTGAGGGAAATCGGCCTGACGACACCGGAGGACAGGAGGGTCAGGGGAGACATGATAACGACATATAAAATGCTGCGCGGAATAGACAAGGTGGACAAAGACGGGATGTTCCAGAGAAGGGACACAAAAACAAGGGGTCACAATTGGAAGTTGAAGACTCAGATGAATCAAAGGGATTTTAGGAAGTATTTCTTCAGTCATAGAGTTGTCAGGCCGTGGAATAGCCTAGAAAGTGACGTAGTGGAGGCGGGAGCCATACATAGTTTTAAGGCGAGGTATGATAAAGCTCATGGGGCAGGGAGAGAGAGGAACTAGTAGCAATCAGCGAAGAAGCGGGGCCAGGAGCTATGAATCGACCCCTGCAACCACAAATATGTGAGTACAAATAGGTGAGTACACACACACACACACACATGCATGCACGCACACACGTACGCATAAACACACACACATAAACACACACACACACATACACACACAAACACACACTCCAGCCACAGACAATGGGACTGTAGGGATCCAGGAAAAGATGTGCACAATTGAGAGACCTGTAGACAATGAAGGAGCTATGACATATGCAGAGACTCCAACAGACAACTGCAGTGGCAAGGAGCAGGTGAGCAGGAAAGACAGTCCACTGAGCATAGGGGCTGCAGCAAGGGCAGGGAATGAAGGCAGGAACGTTTTGATGGAAGGAACTAAAACACCTCAGAGGGAGACACAGTGAGAGGAGAGGAAAAGGTCAGTGTTTGTCTATGGGCTCCGAGAAGTCGAAGGGGAAACATACAACGAATGAAACCAGGAGGAGAAGAAAGCGATCGAAGGTATCGTGAAAGCAATAGGTGAGGGAGACATGACCCAGGTGACAAATTTTCGGAGAATTGGGTGGTTTGCGAGAGGAATGAAACGGCCTGTCAAAGTAATTTTCAAGGTGGAATCAGCTCGAACCAGGATCCTGCAGGGGAAAGCACGACTGAGGGACAATCCCGAGTACTGGAGAGTGCACCTCGATCGCGATAGAACACAAGAGGAAAGGATGATACTGAGAGAGAGAGGGTGCAAAGACTAAAGGAAGAACAAGATGCATTGATGAAGATGAGCAGAACCCAGACTCAGATGGAAGGGGAAACACACCTTTCAGAAACACCCACGGAAGGACTCCAACCATGACAACCCCAAAGCAACTGACCAATCTAAACCAAAACTCACACACTGTTCCCTCTGCCTCTACCCCCACATCACAAACCCCACCCCTACAGCAGCCCCCTATGGGCACTCTGCCCCCATCCCCCCATCACAAACCCCACCCAAACTGCAACAACCCCAATGCAACTGAACAATCTAAGCCAGAGCCCACACACTGTTTCCTCTCCCCCACCCCCCATCACAAACCCCACCCACACTGCAAACGCCCATAGGCTCCTTCCAGGGCTCCCGCTCCCCCAACCCCAATATTTTCCCAGGACCACCGTGATAGAAAAGAAGTTGAATCTGTGGTACACAAACACAGTTGGATTATCAAATGAATATGAGAAGTGGCATGAAAGAATCAACGAGAAGTCCCCAGACATCATAGCAGTCACAGAAATGAAACTCACTGAGACAATAGCAGATGCAGTCCTCCCACAGGGATATCAGATCCTGAGGAAAGACAGAAGGAGCAGAGGGGGAGGAGGGGTTGCACTACTCATAAAAAACCGATGGGGTTTTGAGGAAACGGAAGGCGTGGGCGAGATTGGAGAAAGGGACTACATAGTAGCTACAGTTCAGTCTGGGAACATATGGTAGTCATTACAGTGATGTATAACCCACCACAGAACTGCAGGAGGCCAAGAGAGGAATATGAAGAGAACAACAGAGCGATGGTGGACACACGGGGGTCCTGACACATGGAGAGCCAAGATGATGGATATGGTACTGCAAAACCTCATGCATCAACACGTCAGGGACACTACCAGAGAGGGGAGGATGAACCAGCAAGACTGGACCTTGTGTCTACCCTGAGCAGTTCAGACAGTGGGGACATCACATATGAGAGGCCCCTTGGAGCTAGCGATCACGTGGTTCTGAGTTTTGATTACATAGTAGAGCTGCAAGTGAAGAGGGCAACAGGAGTCGATTGGAAAAAGCCAAACTATAAAAGGGGGTACTACACAGGTATGAGGAACTTCCTGTGGGAGGTTCAGTGGGCCAGAGAGCTGGTAGGAAAGTCAGTGAACGAAATGATGGAATATGTAACAAAATGCAAGGAGGCAGAGGAAAGGTTTGTTCCCAAGGGCAACAGAATTAATGGGAAGACCAAAGTGAGTCTTCGGTTTACCCGAAGGTGTAGGGAGGCAAAAACTATGTGCATTAGAGAATGGAAGAAGTACAGAAGGCAAAGGACCCAGGAAAATAAGGAGATCAGTCGAAGAGCCAGAAACGAGTATGCACAGATAAGGAGGGAGATCCAGCGACAGTATGAAAACGACATAGCTTCGAAAGCCAAGTCTGGCCCGAAACTGCTGTATAGCCACATTAGGAGAAAGACAATAGTCAAAGACCAGGTGATCAGGCTGAGGAAAGAAGGTGGGGAACTCACACGAAACGATCAAGTCGTATGTGAGGAGCTCAACAAGATTTAAGGTAGTATTCACAGTGGAGACAGGAAGGACTCTGGGAAGACAGGACAGAGGGGGCACCAACAGGGAATACACCAACAAGTGCTGGATGACATACACACAACTGAGGAGGAGGTGAAGAAGCTGCTAAGTGACCTTGATGCCTCAAAGGCAATGGGACCGGACAACACCTCCTCATGGGTCCTTAGAGAGGTAGCAGAAATACTGTGTGTCCCATTAACCATAATTTTCAACACATCCCTTGAATATCAAAATGGTATACAATACCGACAGGTTGGTAGGTAAGACACATAGGCAACAGTTAGGCAACTTGTATACCATTTTGATATTCACCCTGTCAGACACTGCAACAGAATGGCATCTGGGTACAGTAATCGTCACATAAAGTTAACCAGTTAGTCGGGTAATTTAATATAGAAAACGACTGCAGGTGACAAGTCTGGCTGGATTAAATATAACTGTTAATACCCGTAGTATATTCCACACTAAAATTTTGTCATTGTATATATACCAGTATCATCATAGTGTCCAGGGGATTCTCCTCTTAATGTTGTTTTTCTAATTCAAACAAGTTTTGCCCCTGCAGTGAGGGGTTTCAGTTAAGTGTTATAAACCATATGGGTTATAACACTTAATTGTAGGGGTCAGAGTTTGGGAAATGGGAGGCAATCATATTTGATCCGTGGATGCTGATATCAAAGGGTGATTGTGATCCTGTATATCAACAGTGAATCACATGCAATTCATAAAAGTGAACCACTTGGTGAACTTGGCACGCTTGGCACACTTGGTACACTTGGCACACTTGGTACACTTGGCACACTTGGTGCACTTGGTACACTTGGTACACTTGGTACACTTGGCACACTTGGTACACTTGGTACACTTGGTACACTTGGCACGCTTGGCAAACTTGGTACACTTGGCAACCTTGGTACAC
This sequence comes from Cherax quadricarinatus, assembly GCF_026875155.1. Lineage (NCBI taxonomy): Eukaryota > Metazoa > Arthropoda > Malacostraca > Decapoda > Parastacidae > Cherax > Cherax quadricarinatus. The sequence goes on along the minus strand of NC_069476.1, from coordinate 3,285,163 downwards.
TCGGCATACTTGGTACACTTGGCACACTTGGTACACTTGGTACACTTGGCACACTTGGTACACTTGGCAACCTTGGTACACTCGGCATACTTGGTACACTTGGCACACTTGGTACACTTGGTACACTTGGCACACTTGGTACACTTGGCACACTTGGTACACTTGGCACACTTACTACACTTGGCACTCTTGGCACATTTGGTACACTTGACATATTGATATATTTGGCACACTTGGCACACTTGATACACTTGGCTCACTTGGTACACTTGGCACACTTGGTACACTTGGCATACTTTGTTCACTTAGCACACTTGATACACTTTGCACACTCGGTACACTTGGCACACTTTGCACACTCGGTACACTTGGCACACTTTGCACACTCGGTACACTTGGCACACTTGGTACACTTGGCACACTCGGTACACTCGGTACACTTGGCGCACTTGGTATACTTGGCACACTTGATACACATGTCACTCTCGGTACACTTGGCACACTTTGTACACTTGGCACACATGGCACACTCGGTACATTTAGTACGCTTTGTACACTTGGCCCACTTTGCACACTTGGCACACTTGGTATACTTGGCACACTTGGTACACTTGGTACGCTTCGTACACTTGGCCCACTTTGCACACTTGGCACACTTGGTACACTTGGCACACTTGGTATACTTGGCACACTCGGCACACTTGGCACACTTGGTACACTTGCCACACTTGGTACACTTGGTTCACTTGGCACACTCGGTACACTTGGTACACTTGGCACACTTGGTACACTTGGCACACTTGGTACACTTGGTACACTTATCACACTTGGCATACTTGGTACACTTGTCACACTTGGCATACTTGGTACACTTGGCACACTTGGTACACTTGGCACACTTGGTACACTTGGCACACTTGGCACACTTGGCACACTTGGCACACTTGGCACACTTGGTACACTTGGCACACTTCGTACACTTGGCACACTTGGCATACTTGGTACACTTGGCACACTTGGCACACTTGGTACACTTGGTACACCTGGCACACTTGGTACACTTGGTACACTTGGTACACATGGTACACTTGGTACACTTGGTACACTTGGCATACTTAATACACATGGTACACTTGGTACACTTGGTACACTTGGCATACTTGGTACACTTGGCACACTTGGTACACTTGGTACACTTGGTACACTTGGCATACTTGGTACACATGGTACACTTGGTACACTTGGTACACTTGGCATACTTGGTACACTTGGCACACTTGGTACACTTGGTACACTTGGTACACTTGGTACACTTGATACACTTGGCATACTTGGTACACTTGGCACACTTGGCATACTTGGTACACTTCTCACACTTGGCACACTTGGCACACTTGGTACACTTGGCACACTTGGTACACTTGGCATACTTAGTACACTTGGCACGCTTGGCATACTTGGCACACTTGGCACACTTGGTACACTTGGTACACTTGGGACACATTTTACACTTGGTACACTTGGCACACTTGGTACACTTGGCAAACTTGGTACACTTAGTACACTTGGTACACTTGGCACACTTGGTACACTTGACACACTTGGCACACTTGGTACACTTTGCACACTTGCACACTTGGCACACTTGGTACACTTGCCACACTTGGTACACTTGCCACACTTGGCACACTTGGTACACTTGGTACACTTAGCACACTTGGTACACTTGGTACACTTGGTACACTTGGCACACTTGGTACACTTGGTACACTTGGTACACTTGGCATACTTGGTACACTTGGCACACTTGGCACACTTGGTACACTTGGTACACTTCGTACACTTGGCATACTTGGTACACTTGGCACACTTGGTACACTTGGCACACTTGGCACACTTGGCATACTTGGTACACTTGGTACACTTGGTACACTTGGCACACTTGGTACACTTGGTACACTTGGCACACTTGGTGCACTTGGTACACTTGGCACGCTTGGTACACTTGGTACACTTGGCACACTTGGTACACTTGGTGCACTTGGCATACTTGGTACACTTGGCACACTTGGCACACTTGGTACATTTGGCACACTTGGCACACTTGGCACACTTGGCACACTTGGTACACTTTGCACACTTGGCACACTTGGCACACTTGGTACACTTGGCATACTTGGTACACTTGGTACACTTGGTACATTTGGCACACTTGGTACACTTGGCACACTTGGTACACTTGGCACATTTGGCACACTTGGTACACTTTGCACACTTGCACACTTGGCACACTTGAAACACTTGGCACACTTGGCACACTTGGTACACTTAGCACACTTGGTACACTTGGCATACTTGGTACACTTGGCACACTTGGTACACTTGGCATACTTGGTACACTTGGCACACTTGGTACACTTGGTACACTTGGTACACTTGGCACATTTGGCACACTTGGTACACTTTGCACACTTGCACACTTGGCACACTTGGTACACTTGGCACACTTGGTACACTTAGCACACTTGGTACACTTGGCATACTTGGTACACTTGGCACACTTGGTACACTTGGCATACTTGGTACACTTGGCACACTTGGTACACTTGGTACACTTGGTACACTTGGCACACTTGGCATACTTGGTACACTTGGCACACTTGGTACACTTGGTACACTTGGCACACTTGGTACACTTGGTACACTTGGCACACTTGGTACACTTGGCACACTTGGTACACTTGGTACACTTGGTACACTTGGCACACTTGGCACACTTGGTACACTTGGTACACTTGGTACACTTGGCACACTTGGTACACTTGGCACACTTGGCACACTTGGCACACTTGGTATACTTGGCACACTTGGTATACTTGGCACACTTGGCACACTTGGTACACTTACACTTGGTACACTTGGCACACTTTGCACACTTGGCACGCTTGGTACACTTGGTACACTTAACACACTTGGTACACTTGGTACACTTGGCATACTTGGTACACTTGGCACACTTGGTACACTTGGCACACTTGGTACACTTGGCACACTTGGTACACTTGGCACACTTGGTACACTTGGCACACTTGGCACACTTGGTACACTTCGCACACTTGGTACACTTGGCACACTTGGCACACTTGATACACTTGGCACACTTGGCATACTTGGTACACTTGGCACACTCGGTACACTTGGCACACTTGGCACACTCGGTACACTCGGTACACTTGGCACACTTGGCACACTTGGCACACTTGGCACACTTGGCACACTTGGCACACTCGGTACACTCGGTACACTTGACACACTTGACACATTTGGCACACTTGGCACACTTGGTACACTTGGCACACTTGGTACACTTGGCACACTTGGCACACTTGGTACACTTGGCACACTTGGTACACTTGGTATACTTGGTACACTTGGCACACTTGGTACACTTGGCACACTTTGTACACTTGGTATACTTGGTACACTTGGCATACTTGGTACACTTGGCACACTTGGTACACTTGGCACACTTTGTACACTTGGTACACTTGGTATACTTGGTACACTTGGCATACTTGGTACACTTGGCACACTTTGTACACTTGGTACACTTAGTACACTTGACACACTTGGTACACTTGGTACACTTGGTACACTTGGCACACTTGGTACACTTGACACACTTGGTACACTTGGTACACTTGGTACACTTGACACACTTGGTACACTTGGTACACTTGGTACACTTGGTACACTTGATACACTTGGTACACTTGGCACACTTGGTACACTTGGTACACTTGGTACACTTGATACACTTGGTACACTTGGCACACTTGGTACACTTGGTACACTTGGCACACTTGGTACACTTGGTACACTTGGTACACTTGATACACTTGGCACACTTGGTACACTTGGTACACTTGGCACACTTGGTACACTTGATACACTTGGTACACTTGGCACACTTGGTACTCTTGGCACACTTGGTACACTTGGTACACTTGGTACACTTGATACACTTGGCACACTTGGTACACTTGGTACACTTGGCACACTTGGTACACTTGATACACTTGGTACACTTGGCACACTTGGTACACTTGGTACACTTGGTACACTTGGCACACTTGGTACACTTGGTACACTTGGTACACTTGGCACACTTGGTACACTTGGTACACTTGATACACTTGGTACACTTGGCACACTTTGTACACTTGGTACACTTGGTACACTTGGCACACTTGGTACACTTGGCACACTTGGTACACTTGGTACACTTGGTACACTTGGCACACTTGGTACACTTGGTACACTTGGTACACTTGGTACACTTGGCACACTTGGTACACTTGGCACACTTGGTACACTTGGTACACTTGATACACTTGGTACACTTGGCACACTTGGTACACTTGGTACACTTGGTACACTTGGCACACTTGGCACACTTGGTACACTTGGCACACTTGGTACACTTGGTACACTTGATACACTTGGCACACTTGGTACACTTGGTACACTTGGTACACTTGGCACACTTGGTACACTTGGCACACTTGGTACACTTGGTACACTTGGTACACTTGGCACACTTGGTATACTTGGTACACTTGGTACACTTGGCACACTTGGTACACTTGGCACACTTGGTACACTTGGTACACTTGGTATACTTGGTACACTTGGCACACTTGGTACACTTGGTACACTTGGTACACTTGGTACACTTGGCACACTTGGTACACTTGGCACACTTGGTACACTTGGTACACTTGGTACACTTGGCACACTTGGCACACTTGGTACACTTGGCACACTTGGTACACTTGGTACACTTGGCACACTTGGCACACTTGGTACACTTGGCACACTTGGTACACTTGGTACACTTGATACACTTGGTACACTTGGCACACTTGGTACACTTGGTACACTTGGCACACTTGGTACACTTGGCACACTTGGTACACTTGGTACACTTGGTACACTTGGTACACTTGGCACACTTGGTATACTTGGTACACTTGGTACACTTGGCACACTTGGTACACTTGGCACACTTGGTACACTTGGTACACTTGGTATACTTGGTACACTTGGCACACTTGGTACACTTGGTACACTTGGTACACTTGGCACACTTGGTACACTTGGCACACTTGGTACACTTGGTACACTTGGTATACTTGGTACACTTGGCACACTTGGTATACTTGGTACACTTGGTACACTTGGCACACTTGGTACACTTGGTACACTTGGCACACTTGGTACACTTGGTACACTTGGCACACTTGGCACACTTGATACACTTGGTACACTTGGTACACTTGGCACACTTGGTACACTTGGTACACTTGGTACACTTGGTACACTTGATACACTTGATACACTTGGCACACTTGGCACACTTGGTACACTTGGCACACTTGGTACACTTGGTACACTTGGTACACTTTGTACACTTGGTACACTTGGCACACTTGGCACACTTGGTACACTTGGTACACTTGGTACACTTGGTACACTAAAGACAATAACACCTTATTACGTTTTTATTAACTAAATTATTACTAAAATAGAGCAAATTATAATGTAGAATACAGAAGCTAGCAGACTTGTGTCCAGGATCATGTTGTGTCCAGGATCATGTTGTGTCCAGGATCATGTTGTGTCCAGGATCATGTTGTGTCCAGGATCATGTTGTGCCCAGGATCATGTTGTGCCCAGGATCATGTTGTGTCCAGGATCATGTTGTGTCCAGGATCATGTTGTGTCCAGGATCATGTTGTGTCCAGGATCATGTTGTGTCCAGGATCATGTTGTGTCCAGGATCATGTTGTGTCCAGGATCATGTTGTGTCCAGGATCATGTTGTGTCCAGGATCATGTTGTGTCCAGGATCATGTTGTGTCCAGGATCATGTTGTGTCCAGGATCATGTTGTGTCCAGGATCATGTTGTGTCCAGGATCATGTTGTGTCCAGGATCATGTTGTGTCCAGGATCATGTTGTGTCCAGGATCATGTTGTGTCCAGGATCATGTTGTGTCCAGGATCATGTTGTGTCCAGGATCATGTTGTGTCCAGGATCATGTTGTGTCCAGGATCATGTTGTGTCCAGGATCATGTTGTGTCCAGGATCATGTTGTGTCCAGGATCATGTTGTGTCCAGGATCATGTTGTGTCCAGGATCATGTTGTGTCCAGGATCATGTTGTGTCCAGGATCATGTTGTGTCCAGGATCATGTTGTGTCCAGATTCATGTTGTGTCCAGGATCATGTTGTGTCCAGGATCATGTTGTGTCCAGGTTCATGTTGTGTCCAGGTTCATGTTGTGTCCAGATTTCATGTTGTGCCCCGGAATCATGTTGTGTTCATGGAAACATGTTGTGTCCAGGATTCATGTTGTGTCCAGGATCATGTTTGTTCCAGGATCATGTTGTGCATTGTTGTCCAGGCATTGTGTCCTGATCATGTGTGTCCAGGATCATGTTGTGTTCAGGATCATGTTGTGTCAAATCATGTTGTCAGGTCATGTTGTGTCCAGGATCATGTTGTGTCCAGGATCATGTTGTGTCCAGGTTCATGTTGTGTCCAGGTTCATGTTGTGTCCATGATCATGTTGTGTCCAGCATCATGTTGTGTTCAGAATCATGTTGTGTTCAGAATCATGTTGTGTCCAGGTTCATGTTGTGTCAGGACCATGTTGTGACCAGGATCATTGTGTCGTTCTGTTTTCCAGGATCATTTGTGCCAGATCATGTTGTGACCAGGATCATGTTTGTAGAACCATGTTGTGATTCGGCATCATGTTGTGTCCTGGTTCACCTGTTGTGTCCAGGATCATGTTGTGTCCAGGATCATGTGCCCAGGTATCGTTGTGCAGGTTATGTTGTACCAGATATGCTATGACTAGATCCATAGCTTTTGTGAACATGTGATATCTCACTCCCACTGTTGTGACCTGTTGATGTCTCAACCCCAGTTTGTGACCACTGGATCTTTTCACCCAGATCTGTTGTGACCATGTGATCATCTTCTCACCCCAGTTGTTGGACCTGGATATCTTCACCAACTGCTGTGCCACTGTGATATTCTACCCACTGTTGTGACCACTGTGATCTCCCACTGTTGTGACCACTGTGATCATCTTCACCACTGTGTGCCCTGTGATATCTCTCACCCCAACTGTTGTGACACTGTGATATCTCTCATCCCAGCTGTTGTGACCACTGTGATATCTCACCCCAGCTGTTGTGACCACTGTGATATCTCACCCCAGCTGTTGTGACCACTGTGATCTCTCTCACCCCAGTGTTGTGACCTCTGTGATCTCTCTCACCCCAGCTGTTGCGACCTCTGTGATATCTCTCACCCCAACTGCTGTGACCACTGTGATATCTCTCTTCCCAGCTGTTGTGACCACTGTGATATCTCACCCCAGCTGTTGTGACCACTGTGATATCTCTCACCCCATCTGTTGTGACCACTGTGATATCTCTCACCCCATCTGTTGTGACCACTGTGATATCTCTCACACCAGCTGATGTGACCACTGTGACATCTCTCACCCCATCTTTTGTGACCACTGTGACATCTCTCACCCCATCTGTTGTGACCACTGTGACATCTCTCACCCCATCTGTTGTGACCACTGTGACATCTCTCACCTCATCTGTTGTGACCACTGTGACATCTCTCACCCCATCTGTTGTGACAACTGTGATATCTCTCACCCCATCTGTTATGACCACTATGATATCTCTCACCCCATCTGTTGTGACCACTGTGACATCTCTCACCCCATCTGTTGTGACCACTGACATCTCACCCCATCTGTTGTGACCACTGTGACATCTCTCACTCCATCTCCATCTGTTGTGACCACTGTGACATCTCTCACCTCATCTGTTGTGACCACTGTGACATCTCTCACCCCATCTGTTGTGACCACTGTGATATCTCACCCCATCTGTTGTGACCACTGTGATCTCTCACCCCATCTGTTGTGACCACTGTGACATCTCTCACCTCATCTGTTGTGACCACTGTGACATCTCTCGCCCCATCTGTTGTGACCACTGTGACATCTCTCACCCCATCTGTTGTGACCACTGTGACATCTCTCACCCCATCTGTTGTGACAACTGTGATATCTCTCACCCCATCTGTTGTGACCACTGTGATATCTCTCACCCCATCTGTTGTCACCACTGTGATATCTCTCACCCCATCTGTTGTGACCACTGTGACATCTCTCACCCCATCTGTTGTGACCACTGTGACATCTCTCACCCCATATGTTGTGACCACTGTGACATCTCTCACCCCATATGTTGTGACCACTGTGACATCTCTCACCCCATCTGTTGTGACCACTGTGACATCTCTCACCCCATCTGTTGTGACCACTGTGACATCTCTCACCCCATCTGTTGTGACAACTGTGACATCTCTCACTCCATCTGTTATGACCACTGTGATATCTCTCACCCCATCTGTTGTGACCACTGTGACATCTCTCACCCCATCTGTTGTGACCACTGTGACATCTCTCACCCCATCTGTTGTGACCACTGTGACATCTCTCACCCCATCTGTTGTGACCACTGTGACATCTCTCACCCCATCTGTTGTGACCACTGTGACATCTCTCACCCCATCTGTTGTGACCACTGTGACATCTCTCACCCCATCTGTTGTGACCACTGTGACATCTCTCACCCCATCTCTTGTGACCACTGTGACATCTCTCACCCCATCTGTTGTGACCACTGTGACATCTCTCACCCCATCTGTTGTGACCACTGTGACATCTCTCACCCCATCTGTTGTGACCACTGTGACATCTCTCACCCCATCTGTTGTGACCACTGTGACATCTCTCACCCCATCTGTTGTGACCACTGTGACATCTCTCACCCCATCTGTTGTGACCACTGTGACATCTCTCACCCCATCTGTTGTGACCACTGTGACATCTCTCACCCCATCTGTTGTGACCACTGTGACATCTCTCACCCCATCTGTTGTGACCACTGTGACATCTCTCACCCCATCTGTTGTGACCACTGTGACATCTCTCACCCCATCTGTTGTGACCACTGTGACATCTCTCACCCCATCTGTTGTGACCACTGTGACATCTCTCACCCCATCTGTTGTGACCACTGTGACATCTCTCACCCCATCTGTTGTGACCACTGTGACATCTCTCACCCCATCTGTTGTGACCACTGTGACATCTCTCACCCCATCTCTTGTGACCACTGTGACATCTCTCACCCCATCTGTTGTGACCACTGTGACATCTCTCACCCCATCTGTTGTGACCACTGTGACATCTCTCACCCCATCTGTTGTGACCACTGTGTCATCTCTCACCCCATCTGTTGTGACCACTGTGACCTCTCACCCCATCTGTTGTGACCACTGTGACATCTCTCACCCCATCTGTTGTGACCACTGTGACATCTCTCACCCCATCTGTTGTGACCACTGTGACATCTCTCACCCCATCTGTTGTGACCACTGTGACATCTCTCACCCCATCTGTTGTGACCACTGTGACATCTCTCACCCCATCTGTTGTGACCACTGTGACATCTCTCACCCCTTCTGTTGTGACCACTGTGACATCTCTCACCCCTTCTGTTGTGACCACTGTGACATCTCTCACCCCATCTGTTGTGACCACTGTGACATCTCTCACCCCTTCTGTTGTGACCACTGTGACATCTCTCACCCCATCTGTTGTGACCACTGTGACATCTCTCACCCCATCTGTTGTGACCACTCTGACATCTCTCACCCCATCTGTTGTGACCACTGTGACATCTCTCACCCCTTCTGTTGTGACCACTGTGACATCTCTCACCCCATCTGTTGTGACCACTGTGACATCTCTCACCCCATCTGTTGTGACCACTGTGACATCTCTCACCCCATCTGTTGTGACCACTGTGACATCCCTCACCCCATCTGTTGTGACCACTGTGACAGCTCTCACCCCATCTGTTGTGACCACTGTGACATCTCTCACCCCATCTGTTGTGACCACTGTGATATCTCTCACCCACATCATTATTACATTAATAATGATAATTGAGAAATGTAAAATAACTTCATGTTTCTCAACTTCAGTGTAGCAGAGTTAACATAGCAGAGTTAACATAGCAGAGTTAACATAGCAGAGTTAACATAGCGGGGTTAACATAGCGGGGTTAACATAGCGGGGTTAACATAGCGGGGTTAACATAGCGGGGTTAACATAGCGGGGTTAACATAGCAGAGTTAACATAGCAGAGTTAACATAGCAGAGTTAACATAGCAGAGTTAACATAGCGGGGTTAACATAGCAGAGTTAACATAGCGGGGTTAACATAGCGGGGTTAACATAGCAGAGTTAACATAGCAGAGTTAACATAGCAGAGTTAACATAGCAGAGTTAACATAGCGGGGTTAACATTGCAGAGTTAACATAAAAGAGTTAACATAGCAGAGTTAACATAGCGGGGTTAACATAGCGGGGTTAACATTGCAGAGTTAACATAGCAGAGTTAACATAGCAGAGTTAACATAGCAGAGTTAACATAGCGGGGTTAACATAGCGGGGTTAACATAGCGGGGTTAACATAGCGGGGTTCAAACTCGCGGCAAGAGTCTTAAAACTAGCATGCCGGTGCTTTGAAGGGATTTGAGTTGCAGCTTGTCCCCGCCATGCTGGCGTGACAAGTTGTAACAGCGGTAAGTGGCAACTTGTCCCCGCCATGCTGGCGTGACAAGTTGTAACAGCGGTAAGTGGCAACTTGTCCCGCCATGCTGGCGTGACAAGTTGTAACAGCGGTAAGTGGCAACTTGTCCCCGCCATGCTGGCGTGACAAGTTGTAACAGCGGTAAGTGGCAACTTGTCCCGCCATGCTGGCGGACAAGTTGTAACAGCGGTAGTGGCAACTTGTCCCGCCATGCTGGCGTGACAAGTTGTAACAGCGGTAAGTGGCAACTTGTCCCCGCCATGCTGGCGTGACAAGTTGTAACAGCGGTAAGTGGCAACTTGTCCCCGCCATGCTGGCGTGACAAGTTGTAACAGCGGTAAGTGGCAACTTGTCCCCGCCATGCTGGCGTGACAAGTTGTAACAGCGGTAAGTGGCAACTTGTCCCCGCCATGCTGGCGTGACAAGTTGTAACAGCGGTAAGTGGCAACTTGTCCCCGCCATGCTGGCGTGACAAGTTGTAACAGCGGTAAGTGGCAACTTGTCCCCGCCATGCTGGCGTGACAAGTTGTAACAGCGGTAAGTGGCAACTTGTCCCCGCCATGCTGGCGTGACAAGTTGTAACAGCGGTAAGTGGCAACTTGTCCCCGCCATGCTGGCGTGACAAGTTGTAACAGCGGTAAGTGGCAACTTGTCCCCGCCATGCTGGCGTGACAAGTTGTAACAGCGGTAAGTGGCAACTTGTCCCCGCCATGCTGGCGTGACAAGTTGTAACAGCGGTAAGTGGCAACTTGTCCCCGCCATGCTGGCGTGACAAGTTGTAACAGCGGTAAGTGGCAACTTGTCCCCGCCATGCTGGCGTGACAAGTTGTAACAGCGGTAAGTGGCAACTTGTCCCCGCCATGCTGGCGTGACAAGTTGTAACAGCGGTAAGTGGCAACTTGTCCCCGCCATGCTGGCGTGACAAGTTGTAACAGCGGTAAGTGGCAACTTGTCCCCGCCATGCTGGCGTGACAAGTTGTAACAGCGGTAAGTGGCAACTTGTCCCCGCCATGCTGGCGTGACAAGTTGTAACAGCGGTAAGTGGCAACTTGTCCCCGCCATGCTGGCGTGACAAGTTGTAACAGCGGTAAGTGGCAACTTGTCCCCGCCATGCTGGCGTGACAAGTTGTAACAGCGGTAAGTGGCAACTTGTCCCCGCCATGCTGGCGTGACAAGTTGTAACAGCGGTAAGTGGCAACTTGTCCCCGCCATGCTGGCGTGACAAGTTGTAACAGCGGTAAGTGGCAACTTGTCCCCGCCATGCTGGCGTGACAAGTTGTAACAGCGGTAAGTGGCAACTTGTCCCCGCCATGCTGGCGTGACAAGTTGTAACAGCGGTAAGTGGCAACTTGTCCCCGCCATGCTGGCGTGACAAGTTGTAACAGCGGTAAGTGGCAACTTGTCCCCGCCATGCTGGCGTGACAAGTTGTAACAGCGGTAAGTGGCAACTTGTCCCCGCCATGCTGGCGTGACAAGTTGTAACAGCGGTAAGTGGCAACTTGTCCCCGCCATGCTGGCGTGACAAGTTGTAACAGCGGTAAGTGGCAACTTGTCCCCGCCATGCTGGCGTGACAAGTTGTAACAGCGGTAAGTGGCAACTTGTCCCCGCCATGCTGGCGTGACAAGTTGTAACAGCGGTAAGTGGCAACTTGTCCCCGCCATGCTGGCGTGACAAGTTGTAACAGCGGTAAGTGGCAACTTGTCCCCGCCATGCTGGCGTGACAAGTTGTAACAGCGGTAAGTGGCAACTTGTCCCCGCCATGCTGGCGTGACAAGTTGTAACAGCGGTAAGTGGCAACTTGTCCCCGCCATGCTGGCGTGACAAGTTGTAACAGCGGTAAGTGGCAACTTGTCCCCGCCATGCTGGCGTGACAAGTTGTAACAGCGGTAAGTGGCAACTTGTCCCCGCCATGCTGGCGTGACAAGTTGTAACAGCGGTAAGTGGCAACTTGTCCCCGCCATGCTGGCGTGACAAGTTGTAACAGCGGTAAGTGGCAACTTGTCCCCGCCATGCTGGCGTGACAAGTTGTAACAGCGGTAAGTGGCAACTTGTCCCCGCCATGCTGGCGTGACAAGTTGTAACAGCGGTAAGTGGCAACTTGTCCCCGCCATGCTGGCGTGACAAGTTGTAACAGCGGTAAGTGGCAACTTGTCCCCGCCATGCTGGCGTGACAAGTTGTAACAGCGGTAAGTGGCAACTTGTCCCCGCCATGCTGGCGTGACAAGTTGTAACAGCGGTAAGTGGCAACTTGTCCCCGCCATGCTGGCGTGACAAGTTGTAACAGCGGTAAGTGGCAACTTGTCCCCGCCATGCTGGCGTGACAAGTTGTAACAGCGGTAAGTGGCAACTTGTCCCCGCCATGCTGGCGTGACAAGTTGTAACAGCGGTAAGTGGCAACTTGTCCCCGCCATGCTGGCGTGACAAGTTGTAACAGCGGTAAGTGGCAACTTGTCCCCGCCATGCTGGCGTGACAAGTTGTAACAGCGGTAATGGCAACTTGTCCCCGCCATGCTGGCGTGACAAGTTGTAACAGCGGTAAGTGGCAACTTGTCCCCGCCATGCTGGCGTGACAAGTTGTAACAGCGGTAAGTGAACTGCCCGCACACATTACAGCGTAATGGCATCACTAAATCAGACAACACCTCGAAGCTAGTACAAGAGAATTCCTCAAGAATGACGACGCAAAAAAAGTGAAAGCAACAGCAGAAGAACCTTTAACTTGCATCAGTCGAACAATGAGCAGCAGCTACAAGAACAGCAACCACAATAACAGCAACAATAACAGCAATCACAACAAAACAGCAACCACAATAACAACAATAACAACAACCACAACAGCAACAGGAACAGCAACCACAATAACAGCAACATAACACAAAACAATAACAGCACCACAACCAACAATAACAGCAACACACAGAACATAACACACCACAATAACAGCAACAATAACAGCACAAATAACGCAACAACAACAATACAGCAACCACAACAGAACAGTAACAGCAACCACAATAACAGCAACAATAACAGTAACCACAACAAACAATAACAGCAACCAACAACAGCAACAATAACAGCAACACAAACAGCAACATAACAGCAACCACAATAACAGCAACAATAACAGAACACAACAACAATAACAGCAACCATAACAGCAACACAAACAATAACAGCAACCACTAACATAACCAACAATAAAGCAACCATAACAATAACAGCAAACATAAACAATAACAGAACAACCACAACAATAACAGCAACATAACAGCCACAGCACATACAATAACACAACACAACAATAACATAAACAGCAACCGACAAACATAACAGCACCATAAACTATAACATGCAACGCATAACATACATATGCAACCACAACAAAACCACAATGGAAATAACCAGGTACAATACGCAAGGAAACATAAACAAATGACGAGGCACCTTTATGACAACAGCTTTACACCCACACAGTGGCTTCAAGATACAACACACAGACTTCAATAACTGGCAAGTTGAAGTACTTGAGTATAATGTCAAACTGAGTCAGTTAAATTCTGCACAATGGAATAACCTTGGTAATTGATAGCCGACATGGAAATATAAACAAATTGCAGTATATATGTGATCCTTTTATTGAACGTTCAAACCACGCAGTGGGCTTTTTCAAGTCACATCGGATCTAACCTGGGGTTGGAAGGTACGGAGTATTTATAGTTCAGAACGTTGAGGTCCAGGTGAAGATTCTGCATCAGATGATCTACGGGTGGGGTTGTAGAGTCTTGGGTAGCTAGGCGGGGATATTGACAAGTTGTGAGTAGACCTTCTGCAGTGTTCTATGTTCTTATGTGGGATAGCGATGAAGAAGTTTCTTGGCGAGTGGTTCAGCTATGTTATAGAAGCCATTGTTCTGGTTGAAATTGTTGGTTATAGAGATAAACGATGATTCCAGGATTCTTCTGTATTGAGTGTTGTCTTCTGTGGCTATAAGTCTTGAGTTTCTGTAGTTAATTAAATGGTTGTGTGAATTGCGATGTTGTACACAGGCATTCCTTGTATCGTTTAGTCCTGCTTGCATATTGGTGTTCTGAAATACGTGTTTGGAGGTCTCTTGATGTTTCGCCCACGTATAATTTGTTGCAGTCATTACAAGGGATTATGTATACCCCTGCAGAGGATGGAGGCTTGTCCTGTCTACTACTGGTGATGTCCTTGATGGTCGTGGTTGTGGAGGTAGATACTTGGAATGATGTTTTGGCAAAGATGTTGGAAACATGTTTGGCAATGGAGTTGGTGGGAAGGACTATGTATCTCTTCTCGGCAGTGTCTTCTCTGGGTGTGTTGAAGATGTTTAATGCTCGCCGTCTGCAGTCTCTGATGAAGTGACGAGGATAGTGGAGTTTGGAAAATACTTGTTCAATTATAGTGCATTCTTCCTCAAGGAACTCGTTGCTGCAGATTCAGAATCTGCAGCAACGAGTTCCTTGAGGAAGAATGCACTATAATTGAACAAGTATTTTCCAAACTCCACTATCCTCGTCACTTCATCAGAGACTGCAGACGGCGAGCATTAAACATCTTCAACACACCCAGAGAAGACACTGCCGAGAAGAGATACATAGTCCTTCCCACCAACTCCATTGCCAAACATGTTTCCAACATCTTTGCCAAAACATCATTCCAAGTATCTACCTCCACAACCACGACCATCAAGGACATCACCAGTAGTAGACAGGACAAGCCTCCATCCTCTGCAGGGGTATACATAATCCCTTGTAATGACTGCAACAAATTATACGTGGGCGAAACATCAAGAGACCTCCAAACACGTATTTCAGAACACCAATATGCAAGCAGGACTAACGATACAAGGAATGCCTGTGTACAACATCGCAATTCACACAACCATTTAATTAACTACAGAAACTCAAGACTTATAGCCACAGAAGACAACACTCAATACAGAAGAATCCTGGAATCATCGTTTATCTCTATAACCAACAATTTCAACCAGAACAATGGCTTCTATAACATAGCTGAACCACTCGCCAAGAAACTTCTTCATCGCTATCCCACATAAGAACATAGAACACTGCAGAAGGTCTACTCACAACTTGTCCAATATCCCCGCCTAGCTACCCAAGACTCTACAACCCCACCCGGTAGATCATCTGATGCAGCAATCTTCACCTGACCTCAACGTTCTGAACTATAAATACTCCCGTACCTTCCAACCCCAGGTAGATCCGTGTGTGACTTGAAAAAGCCCACTGCGTGGGTGAAACGTTGTCAATAAAGGATCACATTATACTGCATTTGTGTTTATATTTCCATTGTGTCGGTATTTTATACCATTTATTTCCAAATACCGACAAGTTGGTTTAGAAAGACACGTAAGCAAACACTGTAACATATTTATTAGAAAACGTTTCGGTCCTGGGACCTTGATCACTTGATCACCACAATAACAGCAGCCACAACAACAGCAACAACAAAAACAGAAACAACAAAAACACAACTAAATAAGAACATAAGAACATAAGAAAGGAGGAACACTGCAGCAGGCCTGTTGGCCTTCACAATCCTTCTTGCTAACAAAATATTTGCCCAACCCAATTTTTAATGCTACCTAAGAAATAAGTTTTGATGATTCTATTTACTCATTACACAAGTCTCGCTCAAATCCAACCCCCTCACTCATGTATTTATCTAACCTAAATTTGAAACTACTCAACGTTTTAGCTTCAATAACCCTACTAGGCAGACTGTTCCACTCATCAACTACTCTATTTCCAAACCAATACTTTCCTATATCCTTTCGAAATCTTAACTTATCTAATTTGAATCCATTATTGCGGGTTCTTTCTTGAAGTGATATCCTCTAAACGATGTAGAAGTTAGTCGAGTACAGAAAAGTTGATAGAAGCAGAAGAGACTTGAAGACGATGTAATCTGAAGAAGCCTACTGTGTAGGCGAAACGTTTCAAAATAAAGATACCTAACCGTTGCATATGTGTCTTACCTAACAACATATCCCCTAAACCTTATTTATATCCCCTTTGTTAATACCCATCTTCCACTTATACACTTCGATCATGTCTCCCGTCAGTCTTCGTCTTACAAGTGAATGTAGTTTAAGAGTCTTCAATCGTTTTCGTACGGAAGATTTCTAATGCTATGTATTAATTTGGTCATTCTACGCTGGATATTTTCTAGCGAATTCATATCCATTCTGCAATATGGAGACGAGAATTGAGCTGCGTAATCTAGATGAGGCCTTACTAATGATGTATAAAGTTGTAAAATAACCGCTGGACTTTTGTTGCTTACCCTTCTAGATATAAATCCCAGTAATCTGTTTGTTACGTTCGCTTAGGAGCTGCTGTCTTGGTTTAAGGTTGCTGCTTACCATAACCCTCAAGTCCTTTTCGCAATCTGTATGGCTAAGTTCTACATTATTTAACTTGTAAGTGCTAGGGTTATGGACACTCCCGAGCTTCAGAACCTTGCATTTATCTACATGGAACTGCATCTGCCACTTTTCTGACCAGGAATTGAGTTTGTCCTACTCCTCTTGAAGTTCCATGACATCTAAGTTTGAATCAATTATCCTACCTATCTTTGTGTCATCGGCGAATTTGCTCATATCACTAGTAATTCCCTCATCAAGGTCATTGATATACATTATATATATATATTATATATTATATATTGATATATATTATATAAGAACAAGACTCATCTCAGACTGCAGCTCAGTGTTCAACCCTAAAATTGATAAGCTGCCAAATATATTCAGAATCTCAGTCTGGACTAAACACTAGTAAAATGGACAACCTTGACGTGTTAAAATACCCGCAGAGGAACAAATTAAGCAACGGTGAGAACTACCAAGTATAATTATCAAAGGTATTTTTACCACACCAGTCGTCCCCTCCACCACCAAGGTAAATAGCAGCATCAACAGTAACACATTCACCATCATTCAATTACTTTCTTTCCAGAAGTGCAGTATTATTATAGTCACACACTACTGACGCTTAAACTATGAAAGAACATAAACACTGCGTGCTCAGTAACAGAAATAATTAACAGATCATTATGAAGCAATAACCTTAAGACATATTCAGACCAGTAGTGTGATCTCAACTATCATACTATTAGTTTAACTTCAGTATTGGGTAAACAAATAATACAGAACTGTTCCAAAGAAATCACAGAACGTGTGGGTCTTGAACTCACGACTGGCGAGTTTCAGGTCTCTCCTGCCAGGGTTTTGAGCCTCACCAGTTCTGTAATTTAAACAACACAGGATCACAAAATTTATGGAAAATAAATAACGAAATCAACGTTGTTTTCACAACGTAAGATCTCACCTAGCATACTTTAATGAATTTCTTCTCCATAACTGAATCGAAGAGCGTCACAACAAAGGGAGTACAGAGTAAGGAATCGTTCAAGACACTGCACCGTGTACGTCAGACCCATACTGGAGTATGCAGCACCAGTTTGGAACCCACACCTGGTCAAGCACGTTAAGAACTTAGAGAAAGTGCAAAGGTTTGCGGCAAGGTTAGTTCCAGAGCGCAGCGCTGTATAGCCCTTGTGGCTTAGCGCTTCTTTTTGATTATAATAATAATAATAATAATAATAGTTCCAGAGCTAAGGGGAATGTCCTACGAAGAAAAGTTTAGAGAAATCGGCCTGACGACACTGGAGTACAGGAGAGTTAGAAAAGACATGATAACGACATATTGCGTGGAATAGACAAGGTGGACAGAGACAGGATGTTCCAGAGAGGGGGGACAGAAACAAGGGGTCAAACTTGGAAGTTGAAGACTCAGATGAGTCAAAGGGATGTTAGGAAGTATTTCTTCAGTCATAGAGTAGTCAGGAAGTGGAATAGCCTAGCAAGTGAGGTAGCTTTAAGATGAGGTATGATAAAGCTCATAGAGCAGGGATAGAGAGGACCTAGTAGCGATCAGTGAAGAGGCGGGGCCAGGAGCTGAGTCTCGACCCCTGCAACGACAGTTAGGTAAGTACATCTAGATTTCCAAAAAAGTAAAAAAGACACACGATATAGAAGACAAACTGATGGACAGGATTTACCAGTCTGTCTGTTGTGGTTTATAGGGCCACTGATACCTTAGGTCGTATCGAGCTTTGTTTACCACAGCTTCACCAACAGTGGTACTGGACGGAAGAGTTGCTGGAGCTAATGGTCCCGTGAGATAAGAGAATGTAATATTATGTTACTTGAAAATATGGTATGTGACGCTTAACCACGGGTATATAACACTGGTAAGCCAGTGGTATGGTATATGGCACTGGCAAGCCTGTAACGGCTTAACCAAAGGTATGTAACACTGGTAAGCCAGTGATTATTTAACCACTGCAATACTGCATTGGTAACCCTTTCAAGGGGGGTCTTTTGGAGTATCGAAGTGGCTCTAGATCCGAGGAATTATATTTATTGCCTCCTTCCTCGGATCGAATCTAAACATCCTCCCTCCCCTCCCCTCCCCTCCCCTCCCCTCCCCCCCCCTCCCTCCCCTCCCCTCCCTTCCCCTCCCCTCCCTCCCCTTCGCTCTCCATTTGGCCTCCTTATTTGGGGATATTTCCTCCCTCGTACATCTCAGCTTCTATGTAGAGGGTAAAAAGATAGTTATCCGTCATACTCCGTTGTATCTCGGTGGTGGTAGTGTTTGCTGTGGGACTTGAATTATCTGGGGATGTGATGGGTCGCCCTCCGGGTCCCGGTGGGCGGCCTCACGTGTCCTTGCATGGGAAGTGACAGTTAAAGTGGTATGACTCTCAGTGTTTCCTATCTCCCGCCACTCTCTCTTTTCTGGGCTAAGCATGACTCAGTCAATTCTATAGGTGCCATTCTGGTGTACTGGGATTCTTGGTCTACCAGGAGTTGTTACCATGCAGCAGTAGCTACGTTGTAACCGAGGCATTCTTGGATCCAGAGGAGGGTTTAAGGTTTCTTTGTTGTTTCTCCTCAGAGCTGCCCTTATCTCCCCCCTTGGTTTAATAAATAAAAATAAAAAAAATAACGAATGATCATATTCATGCTCTCTCCTTCCAGGCCTCGTACCACTGCAGCACCTTACCTGACCCCGGGACTCCTACGGATGATCTTCCAACTCTGTTCCACATTTCGGTAACATCTTTCTGTCTGACTCCGGTACCGGTGTTTTGGCTGACTCTTTTGATACCTCTGACCTTTGCTCTGGTTTAATCGTGCTCCCACCTTCTACGGCACAGTGTAGAAGCCATTGTCCAAATGACTATCCTGACACTATTACTGGCCCTCTTCCTCTGCAAGCTATATTTTAAACAGAATCTTGGATAAAATTCTTTTTCTCTTCAACCAACAACTTCTGATTACCTTATAACCATGTCATTAGCAAAGCACTCATGAGGCACGTTAGTCAAAACGTAACCTTCAATGCCCTGAAACGTGACAGTTGTGGAAAACCTCTGTATCTTGCCCCTGGCCTCCTGTGTCTGTGACAGTTGTGGAAAACCTGTGTCCTGCCCCTGGCCTCCTGTGTCTGTGACAGTTGTGGAAAACCTCTGTATCTTGCCCCTGGCCTCCTGTGTCTGTGACAGTTGTGAAAAACCTCTGTGTCCTGCCCCTGGCCTCCTGTGTCTGTGACAGTTGTGGAAAACCTCTGTATCTTGCCCCTGGCCTCCTGTGTCTGTGACAGTTGTGGAAAACCTCTGTATCTTGCCCCTGGCCTCCTGTGTCTGTGACAGTTGTGGAAAACCTCTGTATCTTGCCCCTGGCCTCCTGTGTCTGTGACAGTTGTGGAAAACCTCTGTGTCCTGCCCCTGGCCTCCTGTGTCTGTGACAGTTGTGGAAAACCTCTGTATCTTGCCCCTGGCCTCCTGTGTCTGTGACAGTTGTGGAAAACCTCTGTATCTTGCCCCTGGCCTCCTGTGTCTGTGACAGTTGTGGAAAACCTCTGTATCTTGCCCCTGGCCTCCTGTGTCTGTGACAGTTGTGGAAAACCTCTGTATCTTGCCCCTGGCCTCCTGTGTCTGTGACAGTTGTGGAAAACCTCTGTGTCCTTCCCCTGGCCTCCTGTGTCTGTGACAGTTGTGGAAAACCTGTGTCCTTCCCCTGGCCTCCTGTGTCTGTGGGCAGTTGTGGAAAACCTCTGTGTCTTGCCCCTGGCCTCCTGTGTCTGTGACAGTTGTGGAAAACCTGTGTCCTTCCCCTGGCCTCCTGTGTCTGTGACAGTTGTGAAAAACCTCTGTGTCCTGCCCCTGGCCTCCTGTGTCTGTGACAGTTGTGGAAAACCTGTGTCCTTCCCCTGGCCTCCTGTGTCTGTGACAGTTGTGGAAAACCTCTGTGTCTTGCCCCTGGCCTCCTGTGTCTGTGACAGTTGTGGAAAACCTGTGTCCTTCCCCTGGCCTCCTGTGTCTGTGACAGTTGTGGAAAACCTCTGTATCTTGCCCTGGCCTCCTGTGTCTGTGACAGTTGTGGAAAACCTGTGTCCTTCCCCTGGCCTCCTGTGTCTGTGACAGTTGTGGAAAACCTCTGTATCTTGCCCCTGGCCTCCTGTGTCTGTGACAGTTGTGGAAAACCTCTGTGTCTTGCCCCTGGCCTCCTGTGTCTGTGACAGTTGTGGAAAACCTCTGTATCTTGCCCCTGGCCTCCTGTGTCTGTGACAGTTGTGGAAAACCTGTGTCCTTCCCCTGGCCTCCTGTGTCTGTGACAGTTGTGGAAAACCTCTGTATCTTGCCCCTGGCCTCCTGTGTCTGTGACAGTTGTGGAAAACCTGTGTCCTGCCCCTGGCCTCCTGTGTCTGTGACAGTTGTGGAAAACCTCTGTATCTTGCCCCTGGCCTCCTGTGTCTGTGACAGTTGTGGAAATGCAGCTATCCTACACACTGCCACTTCCGCTATCCCCATCCCACCCAGATTCCTTCATTAGGTTGGTTGATTAATTATAAGAATGTAAACTGATTCATCTCAGGACACCGCGTACACTGTCGCCTCCAATTCTGGCAGCTGCCAATGTGTCTCCACTTTACTTCATGGTTTAGAAAGACACGTAAGCAAACACTATAACATATTTATTAGAAAACGTTTCGGTCCTGGGACCTTGATCACTTGTCGGTATTTATTACCAAGGTTTATACCAACTTTACTTCATGAACCTCATCTGGTTCTTGCATCATGCTATCTGCTTCTCCATTGTCTTCAAAAACTATTGAGGTCATAATGGCTTATAGTATTGAGAAAGCGAAGCCTGCAATTGATGTCGACTCGCTTCTTCCTCTTTACCCCCTTCCCACCACCACCCTCCATGTTATTTTCACATGCTCACCCTCCTTAACCCCCTACATCTGTTCCTGCTATACATCTTCCTTCTATAGTTACCCACAAATCACTTCTTTCTAATTGACCGCTTTTGCCACACATTTACTTTATTAGTCACACTTTAGCCCACTTTAGTGCGGATCTTTTGTGCATTGATATTCCTTTTTCTCGGTTTTGTTTGTACTCCACTACATCTATTTAGGCAAGTGCTACATGGTCTTCGCTTTGTATCGTTTCCCTTTCTCCTATTATCTATCTCTGGCATTCAGTTTCTGATTTATTCCCTATCTATAACATTTCTTTTACTAGGTAATTTTAATGTCCATTTTCCCTTGTGAGAGCCTCACTGTGACTCTCCTGGAGGTGAGGGCCTCACTGTGACTCTCCTGGAGGCTAGTTTGAGGCTTTTTCTCACTTTTCTTCCAGTCTTAAAGATTGGTGCCCCTATTCATTTAGATCCTCGCTCTTGTTCTCTTTCCAGTATAGATCTCTCTCTGCTCGTCTTCTATAGCATTAGACTTTGGTCTGTTGTCCCTCTTCTCATTACTTCTCTCATCTTGCACATGATTCCCTTGTAGCTAGTTGGATGTTTTATGCACGTCGTACCTCTTTACCCGAATTTCTTCCTGCTTTATCATTTAACGAGTTGCAACTTTATTCTTGCTGTAGCATCGATATAAATGCAATGGAAAACGTGCAGAGGAGGATGACAAAGTTGATCTCATGTATCAGCAATCTTCCCTATGAGGATAGACTGAGGACCCTGAATCTGCACTCTCCAGAAAGGCGTAGGATTAGGGGACATATGATTAAGGTGTATAAATGGAAAACAGGAATATATAAAGGGGATGTAAATAGCGTGCTAAAAATATGTAGCCAAGACAGGACTCGCAGCAATGGTATTAAGTTGGAAAAATTCAGATTCAGGAAGGACATAGGAAAGCACTGGTTTGGTAATAGAGTTGTGGATGAGTGGAACAAACTCCCGAGTACCGTCATAGAAGCTAAGACGTTGTGTAGTTTTAAGAATAGGTTGGATAAATACATGAGTGGGTGTGGATGGGTGTGAGTTGGACCTGACTAACATGTGCTAATAGGTTTTATGTCGTGCCCCTTTAAGTGGATGTGACCTGACCTGACCTGACCTGACTAGGTGGGTCATTGGTTTAAGCCGGGAGGTGACTTGGACCTGCCTCGCCTGGGCCAGTAGGCCTGTTGCAGTGTTCCTTTTTATGTTCTTATTACAGTCCCCAAACCTCGGGTAAACAATTTCGCAAATGTGTACTCTGATGGTCTCCTGATTGTGCTCTTGTTACGCGCTGGAAACGCGTTTCATGAAGTCAATACCATTACAGCAGAACTACAGTACAGGTCGTTTCCCAGGTTTTATTTATTTTTTTTATAACGGGCGAGAGCCCTTGTCCATTATGTTACTAAGGTGGAGAAACTTACTTGTTGGCGAATTTGTGTCCACTGTTACTACCACTACTTCTATGTGCTAAGTCTTGAACAAGGTACAGTATATGACTGGCAAGTATTCTCTATTCTTACAGTTGGTGTCGATAGCGTTGCAGATTCTGTTGAGGTTGTCACAGCGCTTGGGCATAGCTTTATACATGTATCACAGGGGCTACACCTCTTCCTCTTCCTTCATCCAAACTTGAGAGGGAGTTGACTCGTCTAGTTTTACTTCTCACACTGGCAAACCTTATAACGCACCCTTCATGCTGTGCGAACTCACGTCAACACTATCCACATGCCAACAGACAGAAGCTGGGCCTGATGACATTCAGGTCCGTGTAATTCAACACTCTCACCCTACAGCACTCCTCGTCTTGTATCTTTTCAATTACACTTGGTTCTAAGGAGTTCTCTCCCTTCATTGAAAAAAACCACCGTAGTACTATTTAAATCCGGTCATGACATCTCTCATTACCGACTCATCGCTCTTACTAGTGCATTTTGTAAGTTGCTGGATGATTGCTTAGCAGACGTTTAGCAAGGTAAAGGAATCCAGAAATTCTCTCTCTCCTCATCAGTTTGGCTTTCATAAGAAACATTTTATCATGGAGACCTTAATCCACTTGGATAAGTACATTCGCAATGCCTTCGCTAGTCTTCTTTGATCTCGAAGAAGCTTATGACACTACCTGGTGTTACAACAACTTGACTCAAACTCATTCTATGGATCTACGAGGCAGTTTGCCACTTTTCCTTCGAGACTTCATATCAAAGAGTCTCTTTCATGTTTGGCGTAGATAATAGCTTTTTTCCCTTACTTTGTTCAGGTTAAAAGTGTACCTCAAAGCTGTTTTGAACTCGACTCTCTTCCTGCTTCACTGCCATTAATAATTTTTCTTCTGTTCCTCTTACCAGTGAATGGTCGTCTCTCTCTCTCTTTTGCAGGCGATGACTGTCACCTTATAGCAACTTCTCTCCAGTATGTTATTCATCATGTTTCCAATAGGGCCACCTCTCATGGGTTTAAATTTTGTTGCTAAAACACAACAGATAACTTTCACAAGTTATCCGGCCTGTGTTCTATACCTGTATAGTTTCTGTATCCTTGAACAGGATATAACCAAATTTCTCGGTCTTCTATTTGAGCGTCGAATGTCCTGGAAGTCTCTCATAACCTTGAAAGTTGCTTGTCATAGCAGCCTGAATCACCATCAAATTCTAACCCGTCTTTTATGGAAGCTGATAAACAAACTCTTCTGCAGTTTCATTCAGCCCTAATTTGATCTGAACTTGACTTTGGTGACCAACTGTATTCTTCAGCTTCCCGCGATGCTCTCTAAGCTTGGTCTATTCATCATCATAAACGATAAATCTTTACAAGATCGGCGATATATTCATTATCTCCGTTATTTTATCTGCTTCCACTACCTTTATGATACTTCTATATACAGATCTTTATCAGGTATCAGTTTGGCTGATTTATTTAGTAGCCAACCCCATCTTTATGCCCCTTTCCTTATCACTATTGACCGCCCTTGATCTACTTCCTCTTTAAATTCACTCTTTCTCGTACTATTTCCTCCGTCACTGGGAAGTTCGATGACTCCTGACTGCTTCTCTCCACTTCCACGTGCTCAACCCCACTTATTCATAACACTTTACGTTCACTCTTTATTCAACACTCCCATTCTCATCCTCATCTTTGTCAGTGTACACTGATGGTTCTTAATTTTCTGATGGTGTCGAGTATGCAGCAGTGTATCATGATGGTGTCGAGTATGTAGCAGTGTATCATGATGGTGTCGAGTATGTAGCAGTGTATCATGATGGTGTCGAGTATGTAGCAGTGTATCATGATGGTGTCGAGTATGTAGCAGTGTATCATGATGGTGTCGAGTATGTAGCAGTGTATCATGATGGTGTCGAGTATGTAGCAGTGTATCATGATGGTGTCGAGTATGTAGCAGTGTATCATGATGGTGTCGAGTATGTTAGCAGTGTATCATGATGGTGTCGAGTATGTAGCAGTGTATCATGATAGTGTCGAGTATGTAGCAGTGTATCATGATGGTGTCGAGTATGTAGCAGTGTATCATGATAGTGTCGAGTATGCAGCAGTGTATCATGATGGTGTCGAGTATGTAGCAGTGTATCATGATGGTGTCGAGTATGCAGCAGTGTATCATGATGGTGTCGAGTATGTAGCAGTGTATCATGATAGTGTCGAGTATGTAGCAGTGTATCATGATGGTGTCGAGTATGTAGCAGTGTATCATGATGGTGTCGAGTATGTAGCAGTGTATCATGATAGTGTCGAGTATGTAGCAGTGTATCATGATGGTGTCGAGTATGTAGCAGTGTATCATGATAGTGTCGAGTATGCAGCAGTGTATCATGATGGTGTCGAGTATGTAGCAGTGTATCATGATAGTGTCGAGTATGCAGCAGTGTATCATGATGGAATAATCCAAGGTCGTTTTACCAGAATTAGTCAGTGTTTTCACAAGACATTAGCATGCAATTCTCACTTCTCTCATATACATTGCGTCAATGTACGTTCCTGGTCATCTGTAAGTTCGTGCTAACAGAGTGCATTACAGGCTGTCCTGAAACTGAACTACCTTTATTCATCTTTGTTAATGTCCAGCTGTGGTTATGTCGCATATCTACCAGAGCGTTCCTTCCTGGTCACTAACACTACACTCACCACTACATTACACTCACACACCACTACACTTACCACTACTCTACGTTTACACACCACTTCACTACACTCACAACTACATTACACTCACATATCACTACACTACTCATTCATACACCACTACACACACACACACACACACACACACACACACACACACACACACACACACACACACACACACACACACACACACACACACACACACACACACACCGAAGTGTCCCTGTTTGCAGATGATGTAAAGTTGACGAGAAGAATTCATTCGGACGAAGACCAGGCAGAACTACAAAGGGATCTGGACAGGCTGCAGACCTGGTCCAGCAGTTGGCTCCTGGAATTCAACCCCACCAAGTGCAAAGTCATGAAGATTGGGGAAGGGCAAAGAAGATCGCAGACGGAGTCTACAGTCTAGGGGGCCAGAGGCTACAAACCTCACTCAAGGAAAAAGATCTTGGGGTGAGTATAACACCAGGCACATCCCTTGATGCACGCATCAACCAAATAACTGCTGCAGCATATGGGTGCCTAGCAAACCTCAGAACAGCATTCCGACATCTTAATAAGGAATCGTTCAGGACCCCGTACACTGTGTACGTTAGGCCCATATTGGAGTATGCGGCACCAGTTTGGAACCCACACCTAGCCAAGCACGTACAGAAACTAGAGAAAGTGCAAAGGTTTGCAACAAGACTAGTTCCAGAGCTAAGAGGTATGTCCTACGAGGAGAGGTTAAGGGAAATCAACCTGACGACACTGGAGGACAGGAGAGATAGGATGGGGGATGATAATGACATATAAAATACTGAGAGGAATTGACAAGGTGGACAGAGGCAGAATGTTCCAGAGGTGGGACATAGCAACAAGGGGACACAGTTGGAAGCTGAAGACCCAATGAGTCAAAGGGATGTTAGGAAGTATTTCTTCAGTCATAGAGTTGTCAGGCAGTGGAATAGCCTAGAAAGTGACGTAGTGGAGGCGGGAACCATACATAGTTTTAAGACGAAGTTTGATAAAGCTCATGGAGCAGGGAGAGAGAGGACCTAGTAGCAATCAGTGAAGAGGCGGGGCCAGGAGCTATGAATCGACCTCTGCAATCACAAATAGGTGAGTACAAATAGGTGAGTATACACACAACTACACTACACTCACACACCACTACAGTACACCACACACACACACACACACACACACACACACACACACACACACACACACACACACACACTACACTACACTACACTCACACCACTCACACCACTACACTACACTCAATACGACACTACATTCACGGTACTGGACGCCAGCCCCAGCTTGAAGGATATGACAGTGTTGGACGCCAGCCCCAGCTTGAAGGATATGACTGTGTTTGACGCCAGCCCCAGCTTGAAGGATATGACTGTGTTGGACGCCAGCCCCAGCTTGAAGGATATGACAGTGCTGGACGCCAGCCCCAGCTTGAAGGATATGATAGTGTTGGTCGTCAGCCCCAGCTTGAAGGATATGACAGTGTTGGACGCCAGCCCCAGCATGAAGGATATGACAGTGTTGGACGCCAGCCCCAGCTTGAAGGATATGACTGTGTTTGACGCCAGCCCCAGCTTGAAGGATATGACTGTGTTGGACGCCAGCCCCAGCTTGAAGGATATGACAGTGCTGGACGCCAGCCCCAGCTTGAAGGATATGACAGTGTTGGACGCCAACCCCAGCTTGAAGGATATGACTGGTGGACGCTAGCCCCAGCTTGAAGGATATGACAGTGTTGGACGCCAGCCCCAGCTTGAAGGATATGACAGTGCTGGACGCCAGCCTCAGCTTGAAGGATATGACGGTGCTAGACGCCAGCCCCAGCTTGAAGGATATGACAGTGTTGGACGCCAGCCCCAGCATGAAGGATATGACAGTGTTGGACGCCAGCCCAAGCTTGAAGGATATGATAGTGTTGGTCGTCAGCCCCAGCTTGAAGGATATGACAGTGTTGGACGCCAGCCCCAGCATGAAGGATATGACAGTGTTGGACGCCAGCCCCAGCATGAAGGATATGACAGTGTTGGACGCCAGCCCCATCATGAAGGATATGACAGTGTTGGACGCCAGCCCCAGCATGAAGAATATGACAGTTTTGGACGCCAGCCCCAGCATGAAGGATATGACAGTGTTGGACGCCAGCTCCAGCATGAAGAATATAACAGTGTTGGACGCCAGCCCCAGCTTGAAGGATATGACAGTGTTGGACGCCAGCCCCAGCTTGAAGGATATGACAGTGCTGGACGCCAGCCTCAGCTTGAAGGATATGACGGTGCTAGACGCCAGCCCCAGCTTGAAGGATATGACAGTGTTGGACGCCAGCCGCAGCTTGAAGGATATGACAGTGCTGGACGCCAGCCCCAGCTTGAAGGATATGACAGTGTTGGACGCCAACCCCAGCTTGAAGGATATGACTGGTGGACGCTAGCCCCAGCTTGAAGGATATGACAGTGTTGGACGCCAGCCCCAGCTTGAAGGATATGACAGTGCTGGACGCCAGCCTCAGCTTGAAGGATATGACGGTGCTAGACGCCAGCCCCAGCTTGAAGGATATGACAGTGTTGGACGCCAGCCCCAGCATGAAGGATATGACAGTGTTGGACGCCAGCCCAAGCTTGAAGGATATGATAGTGTTGGTCGTCAGCCCCAGCTTGAAGGATATGACAGTTTTGGACGCCAGCCCCAGCATGAAGGATATGACAGTGTTGGACGCCAGCCCCAGCATGAAGGATATGACAGTGTTGGACGCCAGCCCCATCATGAAGGATATGACAGTGTTGGACGCCAGCCCCAGCATGAAGAATATGACAGTTTTGGACGCCAGCCCCAGCATGAAGGATATGACAGTGTTGGACGCCAGCCCCAGCATGAAGAATATAACAGTGTTGGACGCCAGCCCCAGCTTGAAGGATATGACAGTGTTGGACGCCAGCCCCAGCTTGAAGGATATGACAGTGCTGGACGCCAGCCTCAGCTTGAAGGATATGACGGTGCTAGACGCCAGCCCCAGCTTGAAGGATATGACAGTGTTGGACGCCAGCCCCAGCATGAAGGATATGACAGTGTTGGACGCCAGCCCCAGCTTGAAGGATATGATAGTGTTGGTCGTCAGCCCCAGCTTGAAGGATATGACAGTGTTGGACGCCAGCCCCAGCATGAAGGATATGACATTGTTGGACGCCAGCCCCAGCATGAAGGATATGACAGTGTTGGACGCCAGCCCCATCATGAAGGATATGACAGTGTTGGACGCCAGCCCCAGCATGAAGAATATGACAGTTTTGGACGCCAGCCCCAGCATGAAGGATATGACAGTGTTGGACGCCAGCCCCAGCATGAAGAATATAACAGTGTTGGACGCCAGCCCCAGCTTGAAGGATATGACAGTGTTGGACGCCAGCCCCAGCTTGAAGGATATGACAGTGCTGGACGCCAGCCTCAGCTTGAAGGATATGACGGTGCTAGACGCCAGCCCCAGCTTGAAGGATATGACAGTGTTGGACGCCAGCCCCAGCATGAAGGATATGACAGTGTTGGACGCCAGCCCCAGCTTGAAGGATATGATAGTGTTGGTCGTCTGCCCCAGCTTGAAGGATATGACAGTGTTGGACGCCAGCCCCAGCTTGAAGGATATGACAGTGTTGGACGCCAGCCCCAGCTTGAAGGATATGACGGTGCTGGACGCCAGCCCCTGCTTGAAGGATATGACAGTGTTGGCCGCCAGCCCCAGCTTGAAGGATATGACGGTGCTGGACGCCAGCCCCAGCTTGAAGGATATGACAGTGTTGGCCGCCAGCCCCTGCTTGAAGGATATGACAGTGTTGGACGCCAGCCCCAGCTTGAAGGATATGACAGTGTTGGACGCCAGCCCCAGCTTGAAGGATATGACAGTGTTGGACGCCAACCCCAGCTTGAAGGATATGACAGTGTTGGACGCCAGCCCTAGCTTGAAGGATATGACAGTGTTGGACGACAGCCCTAGCTTGAAGGATATGACAGTGTTGGACGCCAGCCCTAGCTTGAAGGATATGACAGTGTTGCACGCCAGCCCCAGCATGAAGGATATGACAGTGCTGGCCGCCAGCCCCAGCTTGAAGGATATGACAGTGCTGGACGCCAGCCCCAGCTTGAAGGATATGACAGTGTTGGACGCCAGCCCCAGCTTGAAGGATATGACAGTGCTGGACGCCAGCCCCAGCTTGAAGGATATGACAGTGCTGGACGCCAGCCCCAGCTTGAAGGATATGACAGTGTTGGACGCCAGCCCCAGCTTGAAGGATATGACAGTGTTGGACGCCAGCCCCAGCTTGAAGGATATGACAGTGCTGGACGCCAGCCCAAGCTTGAAGGATATGACAGTGTTGGACGCCAGCCCCAGCATGAAGGATATGACAGTGTTGGACGCCAGCCCCAGCTTGAAGGATATGACAGTGTTGGACGCCAGCCCCAGCTTGAAGGATATGACAGTGCTGGACGCCAGCCCCAGCTTGAAGGATATGACAGTGTTGGACGCCAGCCCTAACTTGAAGGGTATGACAGCGTTGGCCGCCAGTCCCAGCTTGAAGGATATGATAGCGTTGGACGCCAACCCCAGCTCTAAGGATGTGACAGTGTTGGACGCCAGCCCCAGCTTGAAGGATATGACAGTGCTGGACGCCAGCCCCAGCTTGAAGAATATGACAGTGTTGGACGCCAGCCCCAGCTTGAAGGATATGACAGTGTTGGACGCCAGCCCCAGCTTGAAGGATATGACAGTGCTGGACGCCAGCCCCAGCTTGAAGGATATGACAGTGTTGGACGCCAGCCCCAGCATGAAGGATATGACAGTGTTGGACGCCAGCCCCAGCTTGAAGGATATGACAGTGTTGGTCGCCAGCCCCAGCATGAAGAATATAACAGTGTTGGACGCCAGCCCCAGCTTGAAGGATATGACAGTGTTGGACGCCAGCCCCAGCTTGAAGGATATGACGGTGCTAGACGCCAGCCCCTGCTTGAAGGATATGACAGTGTTGGCCGCCAGCCCCAGCTTGAAGGATATGACGGTGCTGGACGCCAGCCCCAGCTTGAAGGATATGATAGTGTTGGCCGCCAGCCCCTGCTTGAAGGATATGACAGTGTTGGACGCCAGCCCCAGCTTGAAGGATATGACAGTGTTGGACGCCAGCCCCAGCTTGAAGGATATGACAGTGTTGGACGCCAACCCCAGCTTGAAGGATATGAGAGTGTTGGACGCCAGCCCTAGCTTGAAGGATATGACAGTGTTGGCCGCCAGCCCCAGCATGAAGGATATGACAGTGCTGGCCGCCAGCCCCAGCTTGAAGGATATGACAGTGCTGGACGCCAGCCCCAGCTTGAAGGATATGACAGTGTTGGACGCCAGCCCCAGCTTGAAGGATATGACAGTGCTGGACGCCAGCCCCAGCTTGAAGGATATGACAGTGCTGGACGCCAGCCCCAGCTTGAAGGATATGACAGTGTTGGACGCCAGCCCCAGCTTGAAGGATATGACAGTGTTGGACGCCAGCCCCAGCTTGAAGGATATGACAGTGCTGGACGCCAGCCCCAGCTTGAAGGATATGACAGTGTTGGACGCCAGCCCCAGCATGAAGGATATGACAGTGTTGGACGCCAGCCCCAGCTTGAAGGATATGACAGTGTTGGTCGCCAGCCCCAGCATGAAGAATATAACAGTGTTGGACGCCAGCCCCAGCTTGAAGGATATGACAGTGTTGGACGCCAGCCCCAGCTTGAAGGATATGACGGTGCTGGACGCCAGCCCCTGCTTGAAGGATATGACAGTGTTGGCCGCCAGCCCCAGCTTGAAGGATATGACGGTGCTGGACGCCAGCCCCAGCTTGAAGGATATGACAGTGTTGGCCGCCAGCCCCTGCTTGAAGGATATGACAGTGTTGGACGCCAGCCCCAGCTTGAAGGATATAACAGTGTTGGACGCCAGCCCCAGCTTGAAGGATATGACAGTGTTGGACGCCAACCCCAGCTTGAAGGATATGACAGTGTTGGACGCCAGCCCTAGCTTGAAGGATATGACAGTGTTGGACGCCAGCCCTAGCTTGAAGGATATGACAGTGTTGGACGCCAGCCCTAGCTTGAAGGATATGACAGTGTTGCACGCCAGCCCCAGCATGAAGGATATGACAGTGCTGGCCGCCAGCCCCAGCTTGAAGGATATGACAGTGCTGGACGCCAGCCCCAGCTTGAAGGATATGACAGTGTTGGACGCCAGCCCCAGCTTGAAGGATATGACAGTGCTGGACGCCAGCCCCAGCTTGAAGGATATGACAGTGCTGGACGCCAGCCCCAGCTTGAAGGATATGACAGTGTTGGACGCCAGCCCCAGCTTGAAGGATATGACAGTGTTGGACGCCAGCCCCAGCTTGAAGGATATGACAGTGCTGGACGCCAGCCCAAGCTTGAAGGATATGACAGTGTTGGACGCCAGCCCCAGCATGAAGGATATGACAGTGTTGGACGCCAGCCCCAGCTTGAAGGATATGACAGTGTTGGACGCCAGCCCCAGCTTGAAGGATATGACAGTGCTGGACGCCAGCCCCAGCTTGAAGGATATGACAGTGTTGGACGCCAGCCCCAGCTTGAAGGATATGATAGTGTTGGACGCCAACCCCAGCTCTAAGGATGTGACAGTGTTGGACGCCAGCCCCAGCTTGAAGGATATGATAGTGCTGGACGCCAGCCCCAGCTTGAAGGATATGACAGTGTTGGACGCCAGCCCCAGCTTGAAGGATATGACAGTGTTGGACGCCAGCCCCAGGTTGAAGGATATGACAGTGTTGGTCGCCAGCCCCAGCTTGAAGGATATGACAGTGTTGGACGCCAGCCCCAGCTTGAAGGATATGACAGTGTTGGACGCCAGCCCCAGCTTGAAGGATATGACAGTGTTGGTCGCCAGCCCCAGCTTGAAGGATATGACAGTGTTGGACGCCAGCCCCAGCTTGAAGGATATGACAGTGTTGGAGGAAGGCTTAAGGTCTGCCCTCAGGGATGGCCGGATGCAGCCGCTTCACTAATATACTTGTGTTTGGTAATATGTTAATGAATGAGACTCTTGTGCAACACTTGGGTATCTTTACTGTGGAAATGTTTCTCCAGTCACTGGCTTCCTCAGTCCAGTACAGAGAAGAATGCTGTAAGATTAATAGGAGTTTAGGTAATTAGTCCTCAGCCTGTAGTCTATGTGATCAGTCCATCAATCTTGATTGATTTACTGATCACAAATCACATCAACTCCTGGCTGAGGGACTGATTACCCCAAACTCCTTATTATCTTACGCCATTTTTCTCTGTATTGGACTGAGGAAGCGACTGGCCGGAAACATTTCCACAGCAAAGGTATCCAAGTGTCTCTTTCATCAGATTGTTGGTTTTCTGAACCAGTTATAGACGATGGTAATGTTTTCTAGATGACGATTGGCAAAGGCAGAGAGACGCTAAATTGTTTTGTTGACAGGTCAGTAGTCGAACACAGTAACACTCATGGCCTTCCATGTTCTTGTCATCATTGTGATTCATTGGTTGAGACAGCGTGAGTAACAATGATTCAGTGGTTGAGACAGCGTGAGTAACAATGATTCAATGGTTGAGACAGCGTGAGTAACAATGATTCAATGGTTGAGACAGAGTGAGGAGCAATGTTATTCCAGATTTTTCTTGCTGTCTGCAGTCCCACATAACAGTGACACAGCCAGGTACTGCATACATGAAGGAATGTTCTCTCTAACAATTCTGCATCTCAACAGGCTGCTATGGCGTGGAAAGCATCGTATCGTAAGTGTTTGCGTGTTCAATGGCCAGCCATATTTCACAATCTTAGCACACACTTGCTGTTGCAATTGCAAGAACAGGATGTGCCTGGCCTGAATAATGGTATGCTTGTTGTCTTGTTTTTGGGTTTGCAACATGCAGTATTGTTCTGATTGCTTCTTCCAGTTGAGATATTTTAGCAACTGGGAAGATGCAACACTCCTCATCGCTTTCAAGAGAAATAGAATGTTCCATTGGAAAGGAATTTGAATAGTCGAGTGTATGAATTTACTAGTAATTTTTTTTTTGTATTCTTGTACTAAAATAGATTCGTCCAACGTCTTCATCACCTCGACATTGTTTTGCATATGATTTCAGAATGTCTTGTTGCAGGTCTACCATACCACACCCAGGCTGGTCACTAGGGTCAGTTGTCTTACTACGTATAGTAGAAACACCTTTTAAGTACATTCACCAAATGCATAGATTAGCAAATCTGATTACTTTGTATCTAGAGTGTCAACAAAGGCAGCTCCGTAGAAAAATCTTGATAGTAACCTTAGGAAAATCATCAGGCCTTTGTGTCAGCCTTTCTAGTCAACCCGGATCAGATTTGCCTTTCTTCCTTTGTGTTTTTTTCTGCCATGGTTGATTATTATCTTTGAAAGATAATCAAACATGCATCTCACGCCAACTCTTGACTGACGTGAGAGGAACATTCCCGAGAAAATATTTCATCACTCCTAACATTTAGTTTGGCTTTACTGGGCTGCTTCTGTTCTCCACTTTTAATCATAGAAAGACTCTGATACTTCATAAAGTCGTTCATTCATAAATGCCATGTACAAAGTTCTTCCCAGATCCTCAGATGACCGGTGTGTCCAGTTTTATTATTCTCGTGTGCCGTCTCTACAAGCTCAACAACGCTCTTCGTTTCTGAGGAGAATGTATGTTCAATGCTTAAGATCTGCTGGTGTTGTTTACTCCACACTCAGCATCCTTGCCACTACAGGGCCACTTACCATCCACTCTTTCCATGCTTCATCATTCTTGGTGATACCAATTGCACTTCCTCTTTGACCACTGCATCATATTTTACCGCCTTTCCTCATTATAAATAATGATTTACTTCTCTGAATCAATATATTTATGGTGTACAGTACCGACCAGTTAAATGAGGCACATTTGCAACACTTGTGTCTCATTATTGCCGAAAAATTTCGCTTGCCTAGCAGACTTCTTCAGTCGAGTTCAGAGGTGAGATTGAAACTGAAATCAGTGGAAGAAATGAAAAGTTAGGGTGTTCGGTCCCTCAGCCTTGAGGCAATTTAGATGTGAGCAGTCTCTCAGCTGGATCTATTAATGTAAATCAGAGGTGAAGACGTAGGTGAGGTGTACACTGGAACCTGAGGTGAGGTGAAGTAAGAGGAAGGTGACTTGTATACTGGAACAAGAGGTGAAGTAAGAAGAAGGTGACTTGTATACTGGAACAAGACATTAAGAGGAAGGTGACTTATATACTGGAACAAGACATTAAGAGGAAGGTGACTTATATACTGGAACAAGACATTAAGTAACAGGAAGGTGACTTGTAGACAGAGCTTTCGCCACCAGGCGACGGGGCACTGTGGCCTGGTGGCCAACATAGGCGAAACGTTTTCACAATCCAGATATGACAGTACTGAACCTGACTCACCTCTGAATCAACTGGAAATATTACTCGTAACTAATAAATTATATTGACAGACATTCCTTCGCTCTTTTAATGTAACGCAAAGATAAGAGGATTGAAATTATAACAGGTTAAATTGTTGCACCCAGGTTAAAATTGTTGCACCCAGGTTAAAATTGTTGCACCCAGGTTAAAATTGTTGCACCCAGGTTAAACTCGCCATTTAACTCCACAATTAAGAAGGAACATGTCACATTGTTAACGAGGTTAAGCACAACACTCGGGTCAAATGTCTTCTTTTTTTATTCGACAAATCTTAAAATTGTTAAGAAGCAAACTTGACAGTGTCTGCCAGATGTGATGATGTCAGTACATGTGTGACATCTCTGACCGACCTTTACTGTGACCTTAACCAGGTGTCACTTGTCCATGTTTGACATCTCTGACCGACCTTTACTGTGACCTTAACCAGGTGTCACTTGTCCATGTGTGACATCTCTGACTGACCTTCACTGAAGTGACCACATGGACAAGTGTCACTTGTCCATGTGTGACATCTCTGACTTTCGATGAGGTGACTTTATCCAGGTGTCACTTGACCTCCAATGAAGTGAAGGTGGCAGCTCTTGTCCCTCTTGTCCTGGCTGTCCCGCTTGTCCTGGTTGTCCCGCTTGTCCTGGTTGTCCCGCTTGTCCCGCTTGTCCTGGTTGTCCCGCTTGTCCTGGCTGTCCCGCTTGTCCTGGTTGTCCCGCTTGTCCTGGTTGTCCCGCTTGTCCTGGTTGTCCCGCTTGTCCTGGCTGTCCCGCTTGTCCTGGTTGTCCCGCTTGTCCCGCTTGTCCTGGTTGTCCCGCTTGTCCTGGTTGTCCCGCTTGTCCTGGCTGTCCCGCTTGTCCCGCTTGTCCTGGTTGTCCCGCTTGTCCTGGTTGTCCCGCTTGTCCCGCTTGTCCTGGTTGTCCCGCTTTTCCCGCTTGTCCTGGTTGTCCCGCTTGTCCTGGTTGTCCCGCTTGTCCTGGTTGTCCCGCTTGTCCCGCTTGTCCTGGTTGTCCCGCTTGTCCCGCTTGTCCTGGTTGTCCCGCTTGTCCTGGTTGTCCCGCTTGTCCTGGTTGTCCCTCTTGTCCTGGCTGTCCCGCTTGTCCTGGTTGTCCCGCTTGTCCTGGTTGTCCCGCTTGTCCTGGTTGTCCCGCTTGTCCTGGTTGTCCCGCTTGTCCTGATTGTCCCGCTTATCCTGGTTGTCCCGCTTGTCCTGGTTGTCCCGCTTTTCCTGGTTGTCCTGGTGGTCCTGGTTGTCCCGCTGTCCTGGTTGTCCCTCTTGTCCTCTCTGTCCTGCTTGTCCTGGTTGTCCCGCTTGCCCTGGTTGTCCTAGTTGTCCCGCTTGTCCTGGTTGTCCCGATTGTCCTGGTTGTCCCGCTTTTCCTGGTTGCCCCGCTTGTCCTGGTTGTCCCGTTTGTCCTCGTCCTGGTTGTCCCGCTTGTCCTGGTTGTCCCGGTTGTCCCGCTTGTTCTGGTTGTCCTGCTTGTCCTGGCTGTCCCGCTTGTCCTGGTTGTCCTGCTTGTCTTGGTTGTCCTGGTTGTCCTCTGTCCTGGTTGTCCCGCTTGTCCTGATTGTCCTGGTTGTCCCGCTTTTCCTGGTTGTCCTGGTTGTCTCGCTTGTCCTGGTTTTCCCGCTTGTCCTGATTGTCCTGGTTGTCCCGCTTTTCCTGGTTGTCCCGCTTGTCCTGGTTGTCCTGCTTGTCTTAGTTGTCCTGGCTGTCCTGGTTCTGGTTGTCCCGCTTGTCTTGGTTGTCCTGCTTGTCCTGGTTGTCCCGCTTGTCCTGGTTGTCCCACTTGTTCTGGTTGTCCTGCTTGTCCTGATTGTCCTGCTTGTCCTGGTTGCCCCGCTTTTCCTGCTTGTCCTGGTTGTCCAACTTGTCCTGCTTGTCCTGGTTGTCCTGCTTGTCCCACTTGTTCTGGTTGTCCCGCTTGTTCCGCTTGTCCTGATTGTCCCGCTTGTCCTGCTTGTCCTGGTTGTCCCGCTTTTCCTGCTTGTCCTGGTTGTCCAACTTGTCCTGGTTGTCCTGCTTGTCCTGCTTGTCCCGCTTGTTCCGCTTGTTTTGGTTGTCCTGGTTGTCCTGGAAGCTGTATTGTTAGGCGTGCTGTACAGACAAATTTTGGATTTTAGGTACGAATTGTCCTTTTTTAAGAAACCGGCAGTCTCCACCCGAGGTCGTGTGACCCGATAACGAAGAAAAAACTTTCACTGTCACTCATTCAATCAGTGTCTTGCCAGAAGAGAGCAGATATCGTGGTTTAGCGCTTTGCTTTTATTAAAAATAAAAAAAAAAATGAGAGTTCGTACAATGGATGTCAAGGTATTGGTGGTAAGATCAATGGAAGTCAGATGGTGACGTCTGGTTACGTCAGATGTCGCTGAAGACGACGTGTGTCGTGGCGTCATGCTGCTGCTTCTCTCTTAAATACTCCTTATATATATTTTATATTTACATAATTCTGTAATTACATAAAGGTACATACGCAGAATTATATATTTCTGAGTGATGTAGTAGCGAGCCGGCCAGCCTGGGGCTGGTCACTTGTAGCTTAGCGAGCCGGCCAGCCTGGGGCTGGTCACTTGTAGCTTAGCGAGCCAGCCAGCCTGGTGCTGGTCACTTGTAGCTTAGCGAGCCAGCCAGCCTGGGGCTGGTCACTTGTAGCTTAGCGAGCCAGCCAGCCTGGGGCTGGTCACTTGTAGCTTAGCGAGCCAGCCAGCCTGGGGCTGGTCACTTGTAGCTTAGCGAGCCAGCCAGCCTGGGGCTGGTCACTTGTAGCTTAGCGAGCCAGCCAGCCTGGGGCTGGTCACTTGTAGCTTAGCGAGCCGGCCAGCCTGGGGCTGGTCACTTGTAGCTTAGCGAGCCAGCCAGCCTGGGGCTGGTCACTTGTAGCTTAGCGAGCCAGCCAGCCTGGGGCTGGTCACTTGTAGCTTAGCGAGCCAGCCAGCCTGGGGCTGGTCACTTGTAGCTTAGCGAGCCAGCCAGCCTGGGCTGGTCACTTTTTAGCTTAGGAGTCAGCCAGCCTGGGGCTGGTCACTTGTAGCTTAGCGAGCCAGCCAGCCTGGGGCTGGTCACTTGTAGCTTAGCGAGCCAGCCAGCCTGGGGCTGGTCACTTGTAGCTTAGCGAGCCAGCCAGCCTGGGGCTGATCACTTGTAGCTTAGCGAGCCAGCCAGCCTGGAGCTGTCACTTGTAGCTTAGCGAGCCAGCCAGCCTGGGGCTGGTCACTTGTAGCTTAGCGAGCCGGCCCCAGCCTGGGGCTGGACACTTGTAGCTTAGCGAGCCAGCCAGCCTGGGGCTGGTCACTTGTAGCTTAGCGAGACAGCCAGCCTGGGGCTGGTCACTTGTAGCTATGCGAGCCAGCCAGCCTGGGGCTGGTCACTTGTAGCTTAGCGAGCCGGCCAGCCTGGGGCTGGTCACTTGTAGCTTACGAGCCAGCCAGCCTGGGGCTGGTCACTTGTAGCTTAGCGAGCCGCCCAGCCCTGGGCTGGTCGCTTGTAGCTTAGCGAGCCAGCCAGCCTGGGGCTGGTCACTTGTAGCTTAGCGAGCCGACCAGCCTGGGGCTGGTCACTTGTAGCTTAGCGAGCCAGCCAGCCTGGGGCTGGTCACTTGTAGCTTAGCGAGCCAGCCAGCCTGGGGCTGGTCACTTGTAGCTTAGCGAGCCGGCCAGCCTGGGGCTGGTCACTTGTAGCTTAGCGAGCCCAGCCTGGGGCTGGTCACTTGTAGCTTAGCGAGCCAGCCAGCCTGGGGCTGGTCACTTGTAGCTTAGCGAGCCGACCAGCCTGGGGCTGGTCACTTGTAGCTTAGCGAGCCGGCCAGCCTGGGGTTGGTCACTTGTAGCTTAGCGAGCCAGCCAGCCTGGGGCTGGTCACTTGTAGCTTAGCGAGCCAGCCAGCCTGGGGCTGGTCACTTGTAGCTTAGCAGCCAGCCAGCCTGGGGCTGGTCACTTGTAGCTTAGCGAGCCAGCCAGCCTGGGGCTGGTCACTTGTGGCTTAGCGAGCCAGCCAGCCTGGGGCTGGTCACTTGTGGCTTAGCGAGCCAGCCAGCCTGGGGCTGGTCACTTGTGGCTTAGCGAGCCAGCCAGCCTGGGGCTGGTCATTTGTGGCTTAGCGAGCCAGCCAGCCTGGGGCTGGTCACTTGTAGCTTAGCGAGCCAGCCAGCCTTGGGCTGGTCACTTGTAGCTTAGCGAGCCAGCCAGCCTGGGGCTGGTCACTTGTAGCTTAGCGAGCCAGCCAGCCTGGGGCTGGTCACTTGTGGCTTAGCGAGCCAGCCAGCCTGGGGCTGGTCACTTGTAGCTTAGCGAGCCAGCCAGCCTGGGGCTGGTCACTTGTGGTATTAATAGTCATGGTTAAAATTATAAACTTGATTTTTAAAGAGATGGACCTGTAAGCCAGCGGAAGTCCTCGGTCTGATGACCAAAAAGCTCCAACAGTGGGTCATTTGACTTAAGACCTGCATCAGGAAGTACTTGTCCTGTTTCCTGACAAACATTGTACCTACCAGAGATGTGGTATAATGTTACTTAGTCAAACACAACTGCTCTTTCTTCACTTAAATTTTGATGTCTGCCATCAGTGAAGTGTTTCTGTCATAATGTTTAGGTTGGTCCACACAGTTACTGAAGCAGTAAACTACTAGACGGGGATTTGATTCGACTTTTTGACACCAACTGATTTATTCCTATAATTTACGGGAAAAAAATAAAAAATCGAGAGAAAATGTGATTCTTTTTCCTTGTGATGAATGGTTTGAAAAACCGACAAGTTGAAGATTGAGACACTTATGCAGCATATGGGAATCTTTATTCAGGAAACGTTTCGCTACTGTGTGGCGAAACGTTTCCTGAATAAAGATTCCCATATGCTGCATAAGTGTCTCAATCTTCATTCTTTTTCCTTACTGAAAAAAAAATACATAAATCTGGCTACCTTTTGATGTAATCTGTTCATACTATTATTCAAAGTGTTTTTACACCACTTGTAAATTTTGTTTGATGACTTTAAAACGAAATAATGTAATGTTGTATATTTTTTTTTTCGAAAATTATTAGTTTTGTGAAAGTTTTAGAAAATACGGCATAGGTCATGTTGTTGTTGGCGCCACAAGGCTATATGTGTCAATAACAATATTGACTCAGTGAATCTCGTCAGCTTAACTTACGGTGTTTCACTTCCCTATATTTTCATATATAACATTTCTATTTTTGTTGATGAGTGGTTCAGAGAACCGACATGTTGATAAATTAGACACATGTGCAACTCTTGGGTATCTTTATTGAAATAAAGATACCCAATAAAGATACCCAAGAGTTGCACATGTGTCTAATTTATCAACATTTCTATTTTTCTCAGAATTTTTTCTCCTTCAAATATTGAGTTTTCAGTTGTTTGTGAATATAATGTCATGATTTTTGCACACATTATTGAGTAATTATTGTTCTTACAAAGTAACAGCTGATACAATACCCTTTACCGTTTCTGATTTATTGATTTTTTTTTAAATCTATTTATAAGTACACAAATGTCAACATTTTTTAAAATGATAAATTAGACACATGTACAACTCTTGGGTATCTTTATTGAGGAAACGTTTCGCCACACAGTGGCTTCATCAGTCCATACAAAGGAGAATCTTGAAGAACAGGAGGAGAATGAGGTAATCAGTCCCTCAACCTTGAGTCGATGTGGTCAGTCCATCAATCTTGAATAGAATACGGCATACGTGCTGAGAAGGAGCTTATAAACCGTTGGCAGGAGAGGTGCAGCAGTCATAGGTCGTGTAACATTTGTTCAATGTTGAAGTAGGTCGTGGCCAAGAATTAGGCAAGCGAAGAATTCCCAAGTATTAAGATCCCAAGAAGTTGCAGTGTCTGACAGGTTTGTAGATGAATGGTTCAGAGAACCGACATGTTGATAAATTAGACACATGTACAACTCAATAAAGATACCCAAGAGTTGTACATGTGTCTAATTTATCAACATGTCGGTTCTCTGAACCATTCATCTACATTTTTTAAAATACAAGATATTAACATTTCGGTTATATCCAGTTGTTACATTGTTCTTTAGCATTTTAACATTAAATATAAAGTCAACAAGAACATTTTACATCTCGATGATTTTGTAAACTCAGCACTAGACCGATGACTCAGGAAAATGAAATTAGTTTTTCTCGTTTTATATTTAGACAAACTTCCTAACATTTCCAGTATAGAGGTTTGAACACCTTATTACAGTAAAAGTTTGAACACCTTATTACTATAGAGGTTTGAACACCTTATTACAGTAAAAGTTTGAACACCTTATTACTATAGAGGTTTGAACACCTTATTACAGTAAAATTTTGAACACCTTATTACTATAGAGGTTTGAACACCTTATTACAGTAAAAGTTTGAACACCTTATTACTATAGAGGTTTGAACACCTTATTACAGTAAAAGTTTGAACACCTTATTACTATAGAGGTTTGAACACTTTATTACAGTAAAATTTTGAACACCTTATTACTATAGAGGTTTGAACACCTTATTACAGTAAAATTTTGAACACCTTATTACTATAGAGGTTTGAACACCTTATTACAGTAAAAGTTTGAACACCTTATTACTATAGAGGTTTGAACACCTTATTACAGTAAAATTTTGAACACCTTATTACTATAGAGGTTTGAACACCTTATTACAGTAAAAGTTTGAACACCTTATTACTATAGAGGTTTGAACACCTTAATACAGTAAAAGTTTGAACACCTTATTACTATAGAGTTTTTAACACCTATTACAGTAAAAGTTTGAACACCTTATTACTATAGAGGTTTGAAACACCTTATTACAGTAAAAGTTTGAACACCTATACTATAGAGGTTTGAAACACCTTTTACAGTAAAAAGTTGAACACCTTATTAACTTATAGAGTTTGAAACACCTTATTACAGTAAAAGTTTGAACACCTTATTACTATAGAGTTTGAACACCTTATTACAGTACAAGTTTGAAACACCTATTACTATAGAGTTTGAACACCTTATTACAGTAAAAGTTTGACACCTATACTATAGAGGTTTGGAAACACCTAATTACAGTAAAAGTTTGAACACTTATTACAGTAAAATTTGAACACCTTTATTACTATAGAGGTTTGAACACCTTTATTACGTAAAAGTTTGAACACCTTATTATCTATAGAGTTTGAAACACCTTAATACAGTAAAGTTTGAACACCTTTTACTATAAGGTTTTGAACACTGTATAACAGTAAAATTGACACCTTATTACTATAAGGTTGAAACACCTTATTACAGTAAAAAAAAGTTTGAACACCTTAATTACTATAGAGGTTTGGAACACCTTATTACATAGAGGTTTGAACACCTTATTACAGTATAAGATTTGAACACCTATTACTATAGAGTTGAACACCTTAATTACAGTAAAATTTGAAACACCTAATTACTATCGAAAGGTTTGAACACCTTAATACAGTAAAAGTTTTAAACACCTATTACAGAGAGGTTTGAACCACCTTACGTACAGTAAAAGTTTGAACACCTTTATTACTATAGAGGTTTTGCACACCTTATACAGTAAAAGTTTGAACACCTTATTATATAGAGGTTAGAACACCTTTATTACAGGAAAAGTTTGAACACCTTATTACTATAGAAGGTTTGAACACCTATTACAGTAAAATTTGAACACCTTAATACTATAAGAGGTTTGAACACCTTATGACAGTAAAATTTGAAACACTCTTATTACTATAGAGGTTGAACACCTATTACAGTAAAAGTTTGAAACACCTTATTACTATGAGAGGTTTGAACACCTATTCAGTAAAGTTTGAAACACCTATTACTATAGAGGTGTTGAACACCTTATTACAGAAAAAGTTTGAACACCTTAATTACTATAGAGGTTTGAACACCTTATTAACAGTAAAAGTTGAACACCTTATTACTATAGAGGTTTGAACACCTTATTACAGAAAAGTTTGAACACCTTATTACGAAGAGGTTGAACACTTATACAGTAAAATTTTGAACACCTTATTCCTAAGAGGTTTGTACACCTTATTACATAACAGTTTGAACACCTTATACTATAGAGGTTGAACACCTTATTAGCAGTAAAAGTTTTGAACACCTTTATACTAAAGAGGTTTGAAAACCACCTTATTACTATAAGAGTTTTGAACAACCTTATTACAGTAAAAGTTTAACACCTATTACTACAGAGGTTTTGAACACCTATTACAGTAAAAGTTTGAACACCTTATTACTATAGAGGTTTTGAACACTCTATTACAGTAAAAGTCTGAACACTCTTATTACTATTGAGGTTTGACACCTTATTACAGTAAAAGTTTTGAACCCTTATTAATAGAAGTTTGAACACCTTATTACAGTAAAAGTTTGAACACCTTATTACTATAGAGGTTTGAACACCTTATTACAGTAAAAGTTTGAACACCTTATTACTATAGAGGTTTGAACACCTTATTACTATAGAGGTTTGAACACCTTATTACAGTAAAAGTTTGAACACATTCTTACCTATAGAGGTTTGAACACCCTTTGTCTCTGCCTCCCCCTCCCTTTGTCTCTGCCTCCCCCTCCCTTTGTCTCTGCCTCCCCCTCCCTTTGTCTCTGCCTCCCCCTCCCTTTGTCTCTGCCTCCTCCCCTCCCGTGTCTCTGCCTCCCCCTCCCTTTGTCTCTGCCTCCCCCCCATTGTCTCTTGCCTCCCCCTCACTTTCTCTGCCTCCCCCTCCTTTGTCCTCCTGCTTCGCCTCCCCTCCCTTTGTCCTCTGCCCATACCCTCCCTTTAGTCTCTGCCTGCCTCCCCCCCCTTTGTCCTCTGCCTCCCCC
This sequence comes from Cherax quadricarinatus, assembly GCF_026875155.1. Classification (NCBI taxonomy): domain Eukaryota; kingdom Metazoa; phylum Arthropoda; class Malacostraca; order Decapoda; family Parastacidae; genus Cherax; species Cherax quadricarinatus. The sequence goes on along the minus strand of NC_069476.1, from coordinate 3,240,529 downwards.
TGCCTTTGTCTCTGCCTCCCCCTCCCTTTATCTCTGCCTCCCCCTCCCTATGTCTCTGCCTCCCTCTCCCTATTGACTCCCTCTGCCTCCCCCTCCCTTTGTCTCCGCCTCCCCTCACTTTGTCCTCTGCTGCCTCCCCCTCCCTTTGTCTCTTCTGCCTCGCCCCCTCCCTTTGTCTCTGCCATCCCTCCTCCCTGGTCTCTGCCTCCCACTCCCTTTTCCTCTGACTCCCCCTACCCTTGGTCTCTGCCTCCCCCTCCCTTGTCCTCTGCCTCCCCCTCCTCTTTCTCTGCCTCCCCCTCCCATTTGTCTCTGCCTCCCCTCCCTTTTCTCTGCCTTCCCCCCCTTTGTCTCTGCCTCCCCCTCACTTTGTCTCTGCCTTCCCACTCCCTTTGTCTCTGCCTCCCCCTCCCTTGTCCTCTTCTGCCCTCCCCCTCCCTTTGTCTCTGACTCCCCCTTCCCTTTGTCTCTGCCTCCCCCTCCTTTTGTCTCTGCCTCCCCTCACCTTTGACACTGCCCTCCCTCTCCCTTTGCTCTGCCCTCCCCTCCTTTGTCTCGCTCCCCCTCCCTTTGTCTCTGCCTCCCCCTCCCTTTGTCTCTGCCCTCCCTCTCCCTTTGTCTCTGCCTCCCACTCCTTTGTCTCTGCCTCCCCTCCCTTTGCCCCTGCCTCCCTCTCCCTTTGACTATGCCTTCCCCCTGCCCTTTTCCTCTGCCTCCCCTCCCGTTTGTCCTCCTCCCCCTCCCTTTGTCTTCTGCCCTCCCACTCCCTTTGTCTCTGCATCCCCCGCCCTTTGTCTCTGCCTCCCCCTCCCTTAGTCTCTGCCTCCCCCTCCCTTTGTCACATGCCTCCCCTCCCTTTGTCCTCTGCCTCCCTCCTCCCTTTGTCTCTGCCTGCCCCCTCCCTTTGTCCTCTGCCTCCCCTCCTTTGTCTCTGCCTCCACCTCCTTGTCTCTGCCTCCCCCTCCCCTTTGTCATGCCTCCCCCCTCCCTTTGTCCTCTGCTCCCTACTCCCGTGTCCTCTGCCTCCCTCTCCCGTTGTCTCTGCCTCCCCCCTCCGCTTTGTCTCTGCCTCCCTCTCCCTTTGTCTCTGCTCATCCCTCTCCCTTTTGCCTCTGCCTCCCTCCTTTGTCTCTTGCCTCCCCCTCACTTTGTCCCCTCTGCCTCCCTCTCCCTTTGTCTCTGCCTCCCTCTCCCTTTGTCTCTGCCTCCCTCTCCCTTTGTCTTCTGCCTCCCCCCCCCTTTGTCTCTCCTCCCTCTCCCTTGTCCTCTGCCTCCCCCCCCTTGTTCTTCTGCCTCCCTCTCCCTTGTCTCTGCCTCCCCCTCCCTTTGTCCTTGCCTCCCTTACCTTTGTCTCTTGCCTCCCCCTCCTTTGGTCTCTCCTCCCCCTCCCTTTGTCCTCTGCCTCCCTCCCTTTGTCTCTGCATGCCCCTCCCTTTGTCCCTTCTGCCTCCCCCTCCCTTTGTCCTCTGCCTCCCCCTCCCTTTGTCTCTGCCACCCCTCCTTTGTCTCTGCCTTCCCTCTCCCTTTGCTCTGCCTCCCTCTCCTTTGTCTCTGCCTCCCTCTCCTTTGTTCTCTGCCTCCCCCTCCCTTTGGTCTCTGCCTCCCCCTCCTTTTTGTCCTCTGGCCTCCCTCATCCCTCTTGCTCTGCCTCCCTATCCCTTTGTCTCCTGCCTCCCTCTCCCTCTTTCTCTCTGCCTCCCCCTCCCTTTGTCCTGCCATCCCTCCCCTTTGTCTCTGCCTCCCCTCTCCCTTTGTCTTCTCTGCCTCCCCCTCTCCTTTTGTCTCTGCCTTCCCCCTCCCTTTGTCTCTGCCTCCCTCTCCTTTGCTCTGCCTCCCTCTCCCCTTTGTCTTGCCCTCACCTCTCCCTTTGTCTCTCTCTGCCTCCCCCTCCTTTATCCCTGCCTCCCTCTACTTTGACTCTGCCTCCCCCTCCCTTTCTCTCTCGACTCCCTCTCCCTTTTCTCTTGACCTCCCCGCTCCCGTTGTCTCTGCCCCCCCCCTCCCTTTCTCTCCTCTCTGCCACCTCCTCTCCCTTTCTCTCAGCCTCCCTCTCCTTTGTTCTCCGCCTCCCTCTCCCTTTGTCTCTGCCCTCCCTCTCCCTTGTCTCTGCCTCCCCCTCCCTTTGTCTCTTCCTCCCCCTCCCTTTGTTTCTGCCTCCCCCTCCCTTTATCTCTGCCCCCCCTCCTTTTCTCTGCCTCCCCCTCCCTTTGTCTCTGCCTTCCCCTTCCTGTTGTCCTCTGCCCATCCCCCTTCCTTTTCTCGCTACCCCTCCCTTTGTCTCTGCCTCCCCCTCCCTTTGCTCTGCCTTCCCTCATCCCTTTGTCTCTGCCTCCCCCTCCCTTGTCTCTGTCTCCCCCTACCCTTTGTCTCTGCCTCCCCCCTCCCTCTGTCATCGACCCCCTTCCGCTTTCCTACCCTCCCTTTGTCCTCTGCCACCCCTCCCTGTGTTTCTCTGCCTCCCCCTCCCCTCTGTTTTCTACACCCTCCGCTGTTTCTCTACTCCCTCCCTTTGTCTCTGCTCCCCTCCCTTTGTTTTCTTCTTCTGCCTCCCCCTCCATCTGTTTCTACCCCCTCCCTCTGTTTCTACCCCCTCCCTTTGTCTCTGCCTCCCCTCCCTCTGTTTTCTGCCTCCCCTACCTCTGTTTTCCTATCTGACCCCCCCTCCCTTTGTCTCTGCCTTTCCCTCTCTCTGTTTCTGCCTCCTCCTCCAGAAAATTAAGCACTATTGTGAAAGAGGCTCTAGCTCTTGTGGTGTCCATTTTTGACGTGTATTTGGCACTTTCTTCCCCATTTAAAATTAACGTTTTTTCAGACCACAATCCACTCGCCTGCATAAACACTATGAAAAGTAAAAATGCTAGGATCATGAGGTGGGCCCTCAGAAAAGGTAATATATATTATATATACATAATAATCATTGTAACCCATTCAGGGGTTGCAACACCCCCCCAACACGACAGAGGGTCGCACTAGGAGTTGCATTAATGTCTTTCACATTATGACTGATTACTCATATCAATACAATTTAATATAAACATTAATCAGTCATTGTGGTTGTATACAAGCCACCAGATGCAACCTCACAACAGTTCAAGGAACAGCTACTGAAAATCGATTACTGTTTGGAAAACCTTCCAGCTCCATCCCCAAACATCTTACTGCTTGGTGATTTCAACCTAAGGCATACAAAATGGAAGAATGTAGCAAATAATGTTATAGCTGAAACAATCCCCGGAGGTAGCGCAGATGAATCGGTCACACTACACATTGGAGCTAACTAAGTCTCTGCGAAACACACCTTAACCAGCAGATAGTGGAGCCACAAGACTAGAAAACACATTGACCTTATCTTCACAAAAATGAGAACCTGAATAAGAGACATAAGAATATCAAAACAACTAATTCCGGATTACAATCAATCGAAGTCCAGACGTACATGCATAGGGGCCCTGAACAGCAGAATGCATGTACCTGTGAAGTTCCTCACAAAATTACAATTTCAACAACAAGCACTCAACTGGGACCAAGGTAAACCATTCCTAATACGAAACAAGTGGAAGATGTCTTAAATGACAATGGATCCAAACCATGCCTTGAAAGGATCAATCTTCGGGTGCCGAACAGTTCGTAAGGCATATTCCCCTAAGAAAGAAGAAGAGCAGGCAGGAGTAAACTGCGAGAAAAAAAGACGCTCCCCCACAGAAGACGACGAAGAGTCACTGGAGCTCCTCAGGAGTGCTAGAATATCTGATACACGAAAGGTGGCGCCTGACCAGGGAAGTGAAACTAACGAACTTAAGCTAAATGACTCTTACAGGAACCAGGAGAGGCAGAGGAGCAAAAAGCTACTAGTGAAATGACAAAGAAATTCAAAATATTTCTTTTCATATCCAAAAACAAGGCAAATACCAACATCTGTATCGGCCCTTACTCAGACAGAATGGGACTTACACAATGACAACAAGAAATGAGTGAAATATTTGAAATCCCAGTAGCGACTCTTTGTTTAGTAACCACTAAATTCGTCTGAGGATCGACGACCCAAATGATTTCTTCATGAATGAGCCTCAAAACTCCATAATCAGCCAGATTTCTTACATTACCCTAACTCCGATAGATTTCGAAAAAGACATTGAACACAGCCTATGCACTCAGTCCCCGGGCCCAAGACTCCGTGGAAACTCTGTTTTTCATTAAGAACTGCAAAACGCCCTCTCGCGTGCCTAAGTAACACTATGGAGGAGGAGCTTGGCCATGGTGAAATTCCCACAGTCACTTAAAACAACGGATATAGCCCCACTCCATAAAGGTGGCAGCAAAGCATTAGCTACGAACTATAACCAATAGCTCTGACGTTCCCCCCACATCATAAAAATCTTTGAAAGAGTGCTAAGAAGCAGGATTGCAAATCACCTGGATTCTCCCCAAAATCTGCACAACCAGGCAACATGGTCAGGGCAGGGTCGCTCCAGCCTCTCACAACTACTGATCACTATGACATGGCCTTTGGATGCACTGGATGAAAATCAGAATGCAGATGTAATATACACAGACTTTGCAAAAGCATTTGAACAAATGCATCATGCGTAATAGCCCATAAAAAGACGTTTTCTAAAGGAATAACTGGGAAAGTGGGGAGATAGATCTACAACGACCCTAAGAAATCGTACACAAAGAGTAGTGTCAACAGAGTTAAATCGGAGGCTGCCATAGGAAAAGCTCAGTTCCACAAGGCACAGTACACGCCCCCATCTTATTCCTTATCCTCATACAGACATAAACAGAGATTACACCACAGCACCGTGTCATCCTTTGCGGAATGATACAGGATCATGCAGAGGCTGTCATCTGCTGAGGACCGGTTAACCTCCAAGAAAAATATAACCAAATTTTCCCAGTGGCAACGTAAACAAATATGTTCAATGAGGACAAATGCCAACTACTCCGTTATGAAAACTGGAGGAGATAATTAGAACAGAGTATACTACTGACTTCGGCATACAAAAGAGCGGAAAAATAATGTAAGACCTGGAGTATAAGGTCTGAGATCTCACTTTCAAAGTATCACACAGTGCCACGATCGCACTGCAACAGAAATGATAGGAATGGATAATGAGAACTTTCAAAACGAAGATGCCAATCCCATGATGATCCTTTTCAAATCACTTCTCTCTAGGCTGAATACTGCTGTACATTAACAACTCCCTTTCAAAGCAGCTGAAATCGCAGAATCCTAGAGAGTGTCAGAGATCCTTTACTGCACGATAAGTTTTCCAGTCATGCACCTTAACTACTGGGAACGCTGGAAGCACTGACTGTACTCGTTGGAACGCAGGAGGGAGAGATATATCATAATCTACACTTGGAACATGTTGGAAGGAATGGGTCCCAAATTCTGCACGACAAGAAATCACTCCCCTACGAAAGTAAAAGACTGGGCAGGCGAATGCAAAATGCCCCCAATAAAAATAGGGGCGGGCCATTGGACACTAAGGGAAAACACATAAGTGTCCGGGGCCCAAAACTGTTCAACAGCCTCCCATCAAGCATTAGGGGAATTGCCAATAAACCCCTGGCTGCCTTCAAGAGAGACTGGACAGATACCTAAAGACAGTGAGCCGGAATCACCGGGCTGTGCTCTACGTTTGGACTGCGTGCGGCCAGCAGTAACAGCCTAGTTGATCAGGCCCTGAACATCGGAGCCGGTCATGGACTCGGGCCGCAGGGGCGTTGATCCCCGGAATAACCTCCAGGTAACCATAATGGCTTATTCAAAAATTATAAAAAATTCTGCTAATGGCTGAAAATTTTCAAAAATTTTGCTAATGGCTTATTTAAAAATTAAAAAAATTTGACAATGGCATATTTAAAATTTTAAAAAGTCTACTAATGGCTTATTCAAAAAAATAATAAAAATCTATCTTCCAGAAGTGGTTTGATGAAAAAAAAAAATTAAATATATTTTTCAAACAGGTGTAGTGTCTGATATGTGGAAGATGGCTAATGTAATTCCTATTTTTAAAACAGGGGACAAGTCGTTACCGTCAAATTACCGCCCAATAAGCCTGACCTCAATTGTAGGCAAATTACTAGAGTCAATTATAGCTGAGATTATAAGAAGCCATCTCGATAAGCATAGCTTGATTAATGATACTCAGCATGGATTCACAAGAGGCCGGTCTTGTCTAACTAATTTATTAACTTTCTTCAGTAAAGCTTTTGAGGCTGTTGACCACGATAAAGAATTTGATATTATTTACTTAGATTTTAGTAAGGCTTTTGATAGAGTTCCGCACCATAGACTGTTAAAGAAAGTGGCAGCTCATGGCATTGGGGGAAAAGTGCTCTCGTGGATCGAATCATGGCTCACAGACAGGAAGCAGAGAGTGTCCATAAATGGATCAGTAACAAGTGGTGTTCCACAGGGATCAGTCTTGGGCCCGTTGTTGTTTATAATATATATCAATGATCTTGGATGAAGGAATTACAGTGATATGAGCAAATCGCCGATGACACGAAGATAGGTAGGATAATTGATTCAAACGTAGATGTTAGGGAACTTCAGGAGGATTTAGACAAACTCTACTCTTGGTCAGAAAAGTGGCAGATGCAGTTCAGTGTAGATAAATGCAGAGGTTCTGACGCTCGGAGTGTTCCATAACCCTAGCACTTAAGAAGTTAAAAATGTAGAACTTAGCCATACAGATTGCGAAAAGATTTTGGGGGTTATGGTGAGCAGCAACCTTAAACCAAGACAGCAATGCTAAGCTTACGTAATAAGGCAATAGATTACTGGATTTATATCAAGAAGTGTAAGCAACAGAAGTCCAGAGGTCATACGCAGCTTTATACCATCATTAGTAAGGCCTCACCTAGATTAGCACCTCAGTTCGGTCTCCATATTACAGATGGACATAGAATTCGTTAGAAAACATTCAAGCGTAGATGACTAAATTAATCATAGCATAGAAATCTTCCTTATTGAAGAAAGATTGAAGACTCTTAAGTACATTCCTTGGTTAACGAAGAATGAGGGGAGACCTGATCGGAAGTGTTAAATAAGTGGAAAGATAGTATTAATAAAGGGATATTAACAAGGTCTTGAGGATATCTCGTTCCAAGAAGAACCCGCAGTAAATGGATTTAAATTAATAAGTTTAGATTTAGAAAGGACATAGGAAAGTATTGGTTTGGAAATAGGGTATTGAATGAGTGGAACAGTCTAACCTAGTTGGGTTATTGAGGCAAGACTTTGGGTAGTTTCAAATTTAGGTTGGATAAGTACATGAGTGGGAGAGGTTGGATTTGAGTGGACTTACACATCAGAGCTATTTCTTGGGTGGCATTGAGGTTGGGTTGGTCAAAATCCTTGTTGGTGGATGTATTGTAAAGGGACCGCCTATAATGGGCCAACGGGCCCTTCCTGCAGTTTCCCCTTCTTATGTTCTTATGTTTATATATATATATAATATATATATAATATATATATATATATATATAAAAGTCTGTAGAAGGTGAACATCTAGAATATTGTGTATACTAAAATGTTCTAGTATCCCTCGTGTAAACTAGAATTCTAGTATCTCGTGTATACAAGAATGTTCTAGATCTCGTTATACTAGAATGTCTATATCTCGTGTATACTAGAATGTTCTAGTATCTCGTGTATACTAGAATGTTCTAGTATCTCGTGTATACTAGAATGTTCTAGTATCTCGTGTATACTAGAATGTTCTAGTATCTCGTGTATACTAGAATTTCTCTAGTATCCTCGTGTATACTAGAATGTTCTAGTATCTCGTGAATACTAGAATGTTCCGAGTATGTCGTGTATACTAGAATGTTCTAGTAACTCGTGTATAGCAAATGTTCTAGTATCTCGTGGTAATACTAGAATGTTCTAGTATCTCGTGTAAACTAGAAATGGTCTGTATCTCGTGTATACTAGAATGTTCTAGTATCTCGTGTATCCTAGATGTTCCTAGTATCTCGTGTAACTAGAAGTTTCTAGTAATCTCGTGTATAACTAGGTGTTCTAGTATCTCGTGTATACTAGAATGTTCTAGTAATCTCGTGTATAACTAAGAATGTCTAGTATCTCGTGTATACGAGAATTCTAGATCTCGTGTTATACTAGAATGTCCTAGTATCTCGGATACTAGAAGTTCAATAGTATCTCGTGTTATACTAAATGTTCTAGTATCTCGTGTATACTAGAATGTTCTAGTATCTCGTGTATACTAGAATGTTCTAGTATCTCGTGTATACTAGAATGTTCTAGTTCTCGTGTAATACTAGAATGTATCTAGTATCTCGTTATACTAGAATGTTTCTAGTATCATCGTGTAACTAAATGTTCTAGTAGCACGTGTATAACTAGAATGATCTAGTAATCTCGTGTATACGAAATGTTCTAGTAATCTCGTGTATACTAGAATGTTCCTAGTATCTCGTGTTAACTAGAATGTTCTAGTATCTCGTGTATACAGAATGTTCTAGTAATCACGTGTATAACTAGAATGTTCTGTATCTCGTGGATACTAGAATGTTCTAGTATCTCGTGGATACTAGAATGTTCTAGTATCTCGTGGATACTAGAATGTTCTAGTATCTCGTGGATACTAGAATGTTCTAGTATCTTCCGTGGATACTAGAATGTACTAGTATCTCGTGGATACTAGAATGTTATAGTAACCTCGTGGATACAGAATGTTTCTAGTATATCTCGTGGATACTAGAAGTCTAGTATCTCGTGGATACTAGAATGTTCTAGTATCTCGTGGATACTAGAATGTTCAAGTACTCGTGGCTACTAGAATGATCTAGTACTTCGTGGAATACTAGAATGTGCTAGTAACTCGTGGATACTAAATTTTCTAGTATCTCTCGTGGATACTAGAATGGTTTAAGTAATCTCGTGGTACTAAATGTTCTAGTATCCTCGTTGGATACTAGAATGTTCTAGTATCTCGTGGATACTAGAATGTTCTAGTATCTCGTGGATACTAGAATGTTCTAGTATCTCGTGGATACTAGAATGTTCTAGTATCTCGTGGATACTAAATGTTCTGTATCTCGTGGATACTAGAAATGTTCTAGTATCTCGTGATACTAGAAATGTTCTAGTATCTCGTGGATACTAGAATGTTTCCTAGTATCTCGTGGATACTAGAATGTCTAGTAGCTCGTGATACTAGAATGTTCTAGTTAACTCGTGGAATACTAGAATGTTCTAGTATCTCGGTGGATACTAAATGTTTCTAGTATCTCGTGATACTAAAATGTTCTAGTATCTCGTGGATACTATAATGTTCGAGTATCCTCGTGGATACTAGAATGTTCTATATCTCGTGATACTAAGAATGTTCTAGTATCTCGTGGATAACTAGAATGTTCTAGTATCTCGTGGATACAGAAATGTTTCTAGTATCTCGTGGATCCTAGAATGTTCTAGTATCTCGTGGATACTAGAATGTTTCTAGTACTCGTGGATACTAGAAATGTGCTAGTATCTCGTGGATACTAGAATGTTCTAGTATCTCGTGGATACTAGAATGTTCTAGTATCTCGTGGATACTAGAATGTTCTAGTATCTCGTGGATACTAGAATGTTCTAGTATCTCGTGGATACTAGAATGTTCTAGTATCTCGTGGATACTAGAATGTTCTAGTATCTCTGGATACTAGAATGTTCTAGTATCTCGTGGATACTAGAATGTTCTAGTATCTCGTGGATACTAGAATGTTCTAGTATCTCGTGGATACTAGAATGTTCTAGTATCTCGTGATACTAGAATTTCAGTATCTCGTATACTAGAATGTCTAGTATCTCGTGATACTAGAATGTTCTAGTATCTCGTGATACTAGAAAGTTCTAGATCTGTGGATACTAGTATGTTTCCTATATCTCTTGGATACTAGAATGTTTCTAGTAATATCGTGGAATACAGAATGTTCTAGCACCTGGTCCCCTCAAGGGAGGTTCCTTGACGCTGGTGAGGGGCTCTTGATTTAGGAAATTGGATCTGTGCTCCAGTTCCCTAAACTGAGCCTGAATACCTTCCACCCCTCACAGGCGATGGTGGTGGTAGGGTGGGGGTGGTGCGGGTGGTAGAGGTCGTGGTGGGGAGTAGAGGTGGTGGTGGGGTGGTCGTGGTAGAGGTGGTGTGGGAGTAATGGTGGTTGTGGGGTGGTTGTGTGAATGGGTAATGGTGTGGTGGGAGTGGTAGAGGTTGTGGTGCGGCGTTGGGTTTAGGTGGGGTGTAGGGGTTGAGTGGGGTGAAGTTGTGGGGTTGGGGTGGGAGTCGGGGTCTAGTTGTGGTGGGGTGGTATTGGGTGTTGGAAGGGTTTAGGGGTGTGGGGGGTGGTAGTGGTGCTAATGGGGTGTTAGGGTGGTTGTGGGGTGTATATGGTGGAGTGGTGGTGGTGGGGTGGTAGTGGGGGAGTGGTGGGGTGGTAGTTGTGGTGGGGTGGTAGTGGTGGTGGTGGGATGGTAGTTGTGCTAGTGGGGGTGGTGGTGTTAGTGGTGGGTGGTAATCGTGCTAGTGGGGGTGGTGGTGTTAGTGATGGTGGTGAGGGTGGTAGTAGTGGTGGTCAGGTTGTAGTGGTGTAGTGGGGTGGTAATGGGGGTCATTAGTGGTAGTGGTGGTAGTGGGGGTCATTAGTGGTGGTGGTGTGGTAGGGGTTGTGGTGGGGGTTGTAGTGGTGCTAGCGGAGGTGGTAGTGGTGGTGGTGGGGGTGGTAGTGGTGGTGGGGGGTAGTGGGTAGTGGGTGGGCGGTGGTGGTGCTTAGTGGGGGTGGTGGTGGGGTGGTGGTGGTGGTGCTGCTTTGGTGGTGGTGGTAATGGTGGAGGTGGTGGTGGGGTGGTATTGGGGGTGGTATTGGTGGTGGTGGTAGTGATAGTTTGGTGGTGGTGGGAGTGGTGGTGGTGAGGTTTTGGTGGTGGTAGTGGTGGTGGTGGGTGGTGTGGTGGGTGGTTGTGATGGTGAACTGGTGGTGGTGTTGGTGGTGGTGGTGGTGGTGTGGTTGGGATGGTGGGGGTGTGGTGGGGTGGCTTTGGTGGTGGAATGGTGTAGCGGAATGGTTGAGGTGGTGATGGTTTGTGTGTGGGTGGTGTTGTGGTTGGTGGGGGTGGTGGTTGTTGTGGGGGTGTGGGGTGGTGGTGGTGTTGGTGGGGTGGTGGCGGTGGAGGTAGTGGTGGGGTGGTGGTGTTGGGGTGGGAGTAATGGTGGGGGTGGGTGAGGGTGGTAGTGGTGGGGGTGGAGGTGGGGGTGGTAGTGGTGGGGGTAGAGGTGAGGATGGTAGTGGTGGGGGTAGAGGTGAGGATGGTCGTGGTGGGGGTGGTGGTGAGGGTGGTAATGGTGGGGGTAGAGGTGAGGCGGTAGTGGTGGGGTGGTGGTGAGGGTGGCAATGTGGGGGTGGAGGTGAGGGCGGTAGTGGTGTGGGTGATGGTGGGGGTGGGAGTTGTGGGGGTGGTGGTGAAGGTGGTAGTGGTGGGGTGGAAGTGAGGACGGTAGTGGGGGGGGTGGTGGTAGTGGGGTGAGGGTGTAACGCTGAGGATGACATCATAGGCAAGAAATATTCCGTTGAGGAACATGCACACACCTCTCCAAACCCCACCCCCACACCTCTCCAAACCCCACCCCCACACCTCTCCAAACCCCACCCCCACACCTCTCCAAACCCCACCCCCACACCTCTCCAAACCCCACCCCCACACGTCTCCAAACCCCACCTCACCCCTTTTTCTACACCCCACCCCCACACCTCTCCACATCTCTCCCCACACCTCTCCACACCCCCCCCACACCCTTTCTACACCCCACCCCCACACCTTTCTACACCCCACCCCCACACCTCCCACACCTCTCCCCACACCTCTCCACACACCACCCCACACTTCCCACTCCCCACCCCCACACCTTTTCTACAACCCCACTCCCACACCTCCCCAAAACCTCTCCTCACCCACCCCCACACCTCGCCACGCCCTACCCCCACACCTCTCCACACCCCACCCGCGCCACCTCTCCACACCCAACCCGCACACCTCTCCTCACCCACCCCCACACCTCGCCACACCCACCCCCCACCTCTCCACACCCCACTCCCACACCTCCACACCGCACCCCTACCCCTTTCCACCCCCTACCCCTGCCCCTCTCCACACCCCACCCGCACACCTCTCCACACCCAAAACCCCCACACCTCTCTACACCTTACCCCTACACCTCTCCACCCCCTACCCCCGCCCCTCTCCTCACCCACTCCCACACTTCACCCCCACTCCCTCACTCTATTAACACCCAACTTTACACCTCCCCATTTGTCTCCCCCGTTTTGCCACACACTTTCTTTCCCTCCCTCCAAACATTCTCCTGCACCTCTCACCCCTCCCCCACAATCTCCGCTTCCTCACCCCCTCCTCCCCCACATCTCCGCTTCCTCACCCCCTCCTCCCCCACATCTCCCCTCCCCACCCCCTTCTCCCCCACATCTCCCCTTCCTCACCCCTTCCTCCCCCACATCTCCGCTTCCTCACCCCCTCCTCCCCGTCCTCCCTCACCCTAAAACAAAGATTGTACACAATTGGGTCACTATTTACTCCTGAGTTGAAATCTCTTTGAGAGAATGTGGATGTCTTTGTGACTTGTGGTGGGTACCTGTGTGACCTGTGGTAGGTACATCTGTGACCTGTGGTAGGTACCTGTGTGACCTGTGGTAGGTATCTGTGTGACTGTGGTGGGTAAACCCGTTGTGGGTTTCCTGTGTGCACATGAAGTCTTGTGACCTGCTGGTACCGTCAGGAAATACTCAACTAGCACTGGAGGGGACAAAACGAATAAGAACACAATAAATAATAACCGTGTATTTCCATCACCAAAATTATTACAAAGTTTTAAAGTACACAACGTACAGCAAGTATTTTCAGAAGGAATTGCAAGTATGAGCCACGTGTACCAGTCTTTGACCAGAGTGGAAGGAAGCCTGACTGTTCTCCTTCAACGAGTGCGAAACTATCTAATAATAATAAAATAAATAAAATAATAAAATAATAAAAAAATAACGATAATATCTTATTTCACAAGTTTATGTCCATGGTATACAGGGCCCAGGAAAGCCCACCCACATCAGTTTGACTAACTCCCGGTATCTAATTTTTTCTGCTAGGGCTGAAAAAAGTTTACTGGCTGGGGAACCAGCTGTTTTTCATGGGAGTGGGGGCCCCCAATGCAATTTCCTTGGTTTGGGGGTCCCGGGAAAAATAACCTATATGGGGGTGTGACATGCCTCGATTAAATTTTAACATCTCTCCGCATCCACAGTACCTTTTGTTAAACCCATGATGATACCCATGTGACATGTGGTTGGTACTGGGGTGATCTTTGGTCAGTACGTATGACCCGTAGTGGGGACGCGACCATCACCTGGTGCTGCTACTCCCACTTCCAATTTTGACTGGTTTCTTGAAGCGGAGGTTGGGGAAGCACAGTAACAATTGTATTTTTTCCCGCTCCCCCCGCTACAGTGCTGGTGGCAGCTGCTGCGTCGTTCCAGACTAGGGAAAAAAACTCTTTTCCAGGCTGGGGGGGGGGGGGGGGGGCTGACCACCTCAAGACTACGTCTTCAAGGGGGATGGGCTGATTACATTGTCTTGACATTTTCTACTTTCTTCTGCTAACTTCTGTACTAACTGAAGAAGCCAAATGGGGGTTTTGGCGAAACGTTTTCGGAATAAAATACCCAAAACTGTTCACAAGTGTCTTTTAAAATTATAAAAAAAAAAAAAAAAAAAAAACCGCCCCCCCCCATTTCCCCCCAACACACACAAAACACCACACACACCACACACACACACAAAACACACACACACAAAACAACACCCCACACACCACACACACACCGTGTTAAAATTTTATGTAAGGGGCTAACCCTTTGGGGGTTTTACGCCTTAGAAAGAAGACAAAGTGGGTTTTTTTTCTAGCAAAAGAAGGTATTTCATTTTCCCTGGGCCAAAAGCGTTTTTCCGTCCCCCCCCCCAAGGGCATGTACTTTTGAAGGATTTCCTAAAAAAAAATCTACTCTGAAACGTGTACATTTTTTCCCCCCATCTAAATCCCTTTATCAATTTCAACCCACTGATCATCCGAACTGGAAAAAAACAACCCATCCCAAAGCTATGGTTTTAGGTGGGTTATACGTGCCCTTTTGGGGTTTTCCCCGCGTCCTTTGGGGAAACCCCCTAATCGAAGGGCCTTGTGTCTCCCAGCGTCTTTGTGGTGAACCCCCCTCTTAAATCAGAAAGGGGCCTTGTGTATCCCAGCTCCCCCGGGGAAACCCCCTAGATCGAAGGTGCCTTTTGTTCCCCCTCCCGGGGAACCCTCTAGATCGAAGGGGCCTTGTTCCCCTCCCCGGTCCCGGGGAAAACCCCCTTTGATCGAAAAGGGGCCTTTTGTTCCCAGCGTCCTTTGGGGAAAACCCCTAGAAACGAAGGTGCCTTTTGGGTTTCCCCCTCCTTTGGGGAACCCCTGATCGAAGGTGCCCCTTTTTTCCCACCCTCCTTTTGGGAACCCCCTAATCGAAAGGGGCCTTGTGTTTCCCCGGCCGGGAACCCTCCCAATCGAAGGGTTTCCTTGTGTATCCCCCCGTCTTGGGGGGGAACCCCCCTAGAATCCGAGGTTGGGCCCCCTTGTGGGGCCGGTTTCCCCGCTCTTTGGGGAACCCCCCTAGATCGAAATGGGCCCTTGGGGTCCCCCCAGCGTCCCGTGAACCCCCTAAAATCAAGGTGCCTTGTGTTTCCCAGCATTTCCCGGGAACCCTCTAGTCCCAAGGTGCCTTGTTACCCGCGTCCTTGAACCCTCAAATCGAAATTTCCTTGTGTATCCCCCCGCGGTTTGGGGAACCCTCTAATTTGAAGGGGCCTTTTGGGAACCCAGCCCTGGTTTAAACCCCCCCAGATCGAAGGGGCCCTTTTTAACCCAGCGCCTTTTGGGGAACCCTCAAATCGAAGGTGCCTTTTTTAAACCCCTCCCGGTGAACCCTCTAATCGAAGGTGCCTTTGGAATCCCCGCTCCCCGGTGAACCCTAAAACAAGGGGCTGTGT
The DNA here is from genome assembly GCF_026875155.1 of Cherax quadricarinatus. Classification (NCBI taxonomy): domain Eukaryota; kingdom Metazoa; phylum Arthropoda; class Malacostraca; order Decapoda; family Parastacidae; genus Cherax; species Cherax quadricarinatus. The sequence continues at coordinate 3,225,426 of NC_069476.1, read as the reverse complement.
TTCCCCCCGTCCTTTGGGGAACCCTCTAGATCGAAGGTGCCTTGTGTATCCCAGCGTCCCCCGGGGAACCCCCCAAAATCGAAGGTGCCCTTTTTTTCCCAGCAAACCGGGGAACCCCCCTAATCGAAAGGGGCCTTGTGTTTTCCCCAAACGTCCTTGGGGGAAACCCCCTAATCGAAGGGGCCTTGGGGTATCCCACTCCCGGGGAACCCTCTAGATCAAGGTGCCTTGTGTATCCCAGCTCCCGGGGAACCCTCAGAAACGAAGGGGCCTTTTTGTCCCCCCAGCGTCCCCCTGAAAAACCCCTTTTGAAACGAAGGTGCCTTGTGTTCCCCCCTCCCGGGAACCCTCTAGTTTGAAGGTTTCCTTGTGATCCCAGCTCCTTTTTAAAAACCCCAGATCGAAAAGGTTTCCTTGTGTTTCCCAGCGGGCCGGTGAACCTCAGTTTTGAAGGGGCCTTGTGTAAACCCACTCCCTGGGGGAAAACCCCCTAACGAAGGTGCCCTTTTGTATTTCCCCCGGGCCGGGGGAAAAACCCCCTAGATCGAAGGGGCTTGTTTCCCCCGCGTCCCTGGGGAACCCTCTAGTCAAGGTGCCTTTTGTGCCCGGGGTCCCGTAACCCTCTAGATCGAAGGGGCCTTTTGTTCCCCCGCTCCTGGGAACCCTCTAATCGAAGGTGCCTTTTTTCTCCCAGCGTCCTGGTGAACCCCCCTAGATCCAAAGGGGCCTTTTGTATCCCACGTCCTGGTGAACCCTCTAAAAACGAAGGGCCATTGGTTGGGAAAACCAAACCGGTTTTCCCCCGGTTGGAAAAACCCCTAGATCGAAGGGCCTTGTGTTTCCCCGCCTCCTGGTGAACCCTCTAGTTTGAAGGGGCCTTTTTGTATCCCGCCGTCCCCTTAATTTTTTAAAACCCTCTATTCGAAGGGCCTTGTGTACCCAGCTCCCGGTAAACCCCTAGATCGAAAAGGGGCCTTTTTGTATCCCGCTCCTGGGGAACCCTCAATCGAAAAGGGGGCCTTGTGTTCCCCGGCCTCCCGTGAACCCCTAGATTGAAAGGGCCTTGGGGTTCCCCGCTCCTGGTGAAAACCCCCTAGATCGAAGGTGCCTTTTGAAACCCAGCTCCGGGAAACCCCCTAAATCCCAAGGGGCCCTTTTGTAAACCCAACGTCCTGGTGAACCCTCCCAGATCTTTTTCCCATTATAAATTCTTTGACAAACCCCCGGGAAAGTCCTTAAACCGTGAGTATTTTTTATGTCGTGGGTCATGTCTCCTCACCTTTTTTTTTCCCAAAGCGAGTCTCTCCTTAAACAGTTTTCCGGGACCAGTCATTTGTGAGTCGGGGTCCAGTTAGTGCCACATAACTACATACGATGATCTTTTAAAGTATTTTATCATGTCAAAAAAATATTTTGAATTTCCCAAAAGGAATTGTCCCCCCAGCGATTTTGTCTTTGTTTTCTGAAAAAAATGTGCAAAATGTAAGTACAAACATTGTGTAACATTTTCCCCAGATCAACCCGCTTGCCTTTGTTTTACCACATTGTTTTTGCTACCTTTAAAATTGTCGGGAGGTTAACCTTTTCTGCAGTGTGTATGCATTGTTTTTCCTTTCCATAACATTGCGGTTTAACCTTTTCTGCAGGTATACCAATTGTCCTACTTCCCCTTTTTCCTTGTCTGACATTTTTCCCCAAAAGACAACCCTTTTGTAACTTGCAGTTCTACTTTAAAAGAAGGTTTTCATGGTTTTTACTTCTAAGGGTTTTTTCCTGACTCTTACCAGACTTTTAACATTTAAGCCGGGCCCTCAAATTTTGACCCTTTTCAAAACCCATAAAATCTTTTAGTTTTCTCCCCCCTCTCTTGTATCTCTCTTCCCCCTCTTGTAGTCTCTCTCCCCTCTTGTAGTCTCTCTTCCTTTTTTGGGAGTCTCTCTGTGCTTCTCTTTTCCCTTTGTTTTGGGAGTCCCCTCCCCTGTCTTGTAGTGTGTCCCCCCGTCTTATAGTCTCTCCCTGTCTTGTAGTGTGTCTCCCTGTCTTAGTGTCTCGTCCCTGTCTTGTAGTCTCCCTCTGCCTTGTAATCTTTCTCCCTGTCTTGTAGTGTCTCTATTCTTATCTTGTAGTCTCTCTCTGTATTATAGTTTCCCTTTGTCTTGTATTCTTCATCTGTCTTGTAGTCTCCGCTTGTCTTGTAGTCTCCCTCTTTCTTGTAGTCTCCCTCTTTCTTGTAGTCTCCCTCTGTCTTGTAGTCTTCCTCTGTCTTGTAGACTCCACTTGTCTTGTAGTCTTCCTCTGTCTTGTAGTCTCCCTCTGTCTTATAGTTTCCCTCTGTCTTGTAGTCTCCACTTGCCTTTAAGTCTACCTCTGTCTTATAGTCTTCCCTGTCTTGTCTTCCCCTGTCTAGTAGTGTCCCTCTGTCTTATACTCTCCCCTGTCTTGTAGTCTCCCTCTGTCTTGTAGTCTCCCCTGTCTTGTAGTCTCCCTCTGTCTTGTAGTCTCCCCTGTCTTGTAGTCTCCCCTGTCTTGTAGTCTCCCCCTGTCTTGTAGTCTTCCCCCAGCCTTACAGTCTTCCCTGTCTTTTAGTCTCTCCCTGTCTTGTAGTCTCTCCCTGTCTTGTAGTCTCTCACAGTCATGTAGTCTCCCCCTGTCTTGTAGTCTCCCCTGTCTTGTAATCTCCCCCTGTCTTGTAGTCTCCCCCTGTCTTGTAGTCTCCCCCTGTTTTTAATCTCCCCCATGTCTTGTAATCTCCCCCTGTCTTGTAGTCTCCCCTCTGTCTTGTAATCTCCCCCTGTCTTGTAATCTCCCTCTGTCTTGTAATCTCCTCCTGTCTTTGTAGTCTCCCTCTGTCTTGTAAGCTCCCCAGTCTTGAAAATTTCCCCAGTCTTGTAATCTTCCCCCTGTCTTTTTAATCTCCCCTGTCTTGTAATCCCCCTGTCTTATAATCTTCCCCTGTCTTGTAATCTCCCCCTGTTTTATAATCTCCCCCTGTCTTACAATCTCCCACTGTCTTGTAATCTCCCCCTGTCTTGTATTTCTCCCCCTGTCTTGTAATCTCCCCCTGTCTTGTAATCTCCCCCCTGTCTTATAATCTCCCCCTGTCTTGTAGTCTCCCCTGTCTTATAATCTCCCCCTGTCTTATAATCTCCCCCTGTCTTGTAATCTCCCCGTGTCTTATAGTCTCTGCGTATTCACCTTGTAGGTTTTCTCTGTATTATTTACATTACTCACTAACATCAGGACCTCTGGAGTGAGTCACAGGACTCAAGATTCACCTGCGGTTCCTTCATATTCATCAAGGTCAGCGCTGATTCACTCACATTCCTTCTTTCTTAACATTACTGTCGAATTTAGTTTCTACAGATACTGAGCTGATACACAACTGAAGAGGTGAAGAGGTTGAGGCGGAATGACTCACCTGTGTAAATGGCAAATATATATATAATGGGGACATAAATAAGCTGAGAATATCCAATTATGACATGATTCGCAGGCATGGATTCAAGCTGCGCAACTTTAGATTCAAACTGGACAACTTTAGATTCAAGGTGGAATTATAAATGATGTTTGAGAGCAGTGGTTAAGTCACAGTTGTTGTAGATGAGGTGAACGAACTCTCTGGTAGTTTTGGTATTGGTAACATTGGATTTGAAGCTAGCTTAAGACCAGATGGTTTGAGTTAGACCTGCTTAGCATAGGCCAGTAGACATACTGCGTTATTCTCCATTATTGTGTTTTTGGTCAGTACTGGCCAGAGAATCTACGTCCTCCTTCCATGGATCAAACCTTCTTGTCACCTAATTACCACGGTCCCTTTGTTTCATTATTAATTTAACATCATCTTCAATATAATAAACCAGGTATTTGTGCATCAGAATGATCAGCTAAGTTGTTACTGGTGCCTGCTGGTCCAGCTTATACACTGGTGTGGGTGTGCGCGGGGCCACGGAAAGTGTGTCGCCGAGAGGGAAAGTAGTCTGCCCTACTTTTATAAACCGTTGTGTGTGTGCGTGTGTGTGTACTCACCTAATTGTGGTTGCAGGGATCGATTCACAGCTCCTGGCTCCGCCTCTAGGTCCACTCTCTCCCTGAGCCTTGTCGTGCCTCTTCTTAAAGCTATGTATGGATCCTGCCTCCACTACATCACTCTCCAGACTATTCCACTTCGCGACAACTCTGTGACTGAAGAAAGGCTTCCTAACATCCCCGTGACTCATCTGAGTCTTCAACTTCCAGTTGTGACCCCTTGTTGCTGTGTCCCCTCTCTCGAACATCCTGTCCGCCCAGCTTGTCAATTCTTACCATACCACGGGCGGGGATAGAACCCGCGATCTGAGAGTCGTAAAACTCCAGACCGTCGCGTTAGCCACTGGACCAGCTAGCCACAATAAGATTCGTCCAACTAGGTATATTTATACACCATAGGAAGGTTAGCATAGGCACCACTGTGACCACAAATGCAAGTTTTTACTGACGAATCTGCAGCTAGCGTAACCGTGACGAACTCTAGCTGAAGTCCCCTCAAAGCCGTTAACATGACTCGTTAAAAACTTGCATTTGTGGTCACAGTGGTGCCTATGCTAACCTTCCTATGGTGTAGAAATATACCTAGTTGGACGAATCTTATTGTGGCTAGCTGGTCCAGTGGCTAACGCGACGGTCTGGAGTTTTGAGACTCTCTGATCGCGGGTTCTATCCCCGCCCGTGGTATGGTTTGTTTGCAATCGTGTCATTACGATTTCGCGAGTCTTGTCAATTCTTCTCAGTATTTTATAAGTCGTTATCATGTATCCCCTCTCTTTCCTATCTTCCAGTGTCGTCAGGTCGATTTCCCTTAACCTTTCCTCGTAGGACATACCCCTTAGCTCCGGGACTGGTCTCGTTCCAAATCTTTGTAATTTTTCTAATTTCTTGACGTCCTTGACTAGGTGTGGGTTCCAGACTGGTGCTGCATACTACAATATGGGCCTAACGTACACTGTGTACAGAGTCCTGAATGATTCCTTGCCGAGACGTCGGAAAGCTATTATCAGGTTTGCTAATCGCCCAAACGCTGCAGCAGGAGATGTGCTTGATATTATATTCCCCCTCCCCCCAATATCCTTTTCCTTGAGTGAGGTTTGCAGTCTTTGGCTCCCTAAACTGTATTCTGTCCGCGGTCTTCTTTGCCCTTTCCCGATTTTCATGACTTTGCACTTGGTGGGGTTAAACTCTAGGAGCCAATTGTTGGACCAGGCTTGCAGCCTGTTCAAATCTCTATGTAGTCCTGCCTGGCTCTCATCCTACTGAATTCTCCTTATTAGCTTCATATTATCTGGAAACAATGACACTTCTGAGTCTATCCCTTCCGTCATGTGCCAAAAATAGTACTGGTTTTAGGATTGACCTCTCTCTAACCTTGCTGGTCACAGGCGCCCACTCTGACACCTCGTCACGTACCATAACTCGCTGTTGCCTCCCTATCAGGTATTTTTTGATACATTGTAGTGCCTTCCCTGTTATACCTGCCTGGTTCTCCAGTTTTTGCACTAATCTCTTGTGTGGAACTGTATCAAAAGCATTCTTACAGTCCAAGAAAACGCCGACTACCCACTCTCTCTCTCTCTCACTCTTAGCTTACTGCCGTCACCTTGTAGAACTCCAGTAGGTTTGCTACACAGGCTTTCCCATCCCTGAAGCCGTGTTGGTTGTAGTGAATAAGCTCATTCCTTTCTAGGTGCTCCACCATTCTTCTTATAATCTTCTCCATGACTTTGCATACTATACATGTCAGTGACGCCGGTAGGTAGTTTAACGCTGCGTACCTGTCTCCTTTCTTAAAAATTGGGAATACATTTGCTGTCTTCCAAATCTTTGGTAGTTGCCCTGTTTTGATAGATGTGTTGAAGATTGTTGTTAGTGGCACACACAGCACATCAGCTCCCTCTCTCAGGACCCATGGAGAGATGTTGTCCGGCCCCATCACCTTTGAGGTATCTAGTCCACATAACAGCCTCTTCACCTCCTCGGTTACATGTATTGTGTCCAGCGCTTGATGGTGTACCCCACCATAAAATAGACTTACTCTTAATATCTGTGATTCCCTCTAAAATCATACTGCCTAAAATAGCTACTGCCTAATAAATCTTAAGGAAGTCATAAGTTTACCGGAGATACCCCATCATAACAGATTTGATAGAAGCTTTATCATGCCAAAACAAAACCATTCTCATTACTAAATTTACATATTGTAATATTCTTAAATGTTTTGAACTACCTCACTATTGTAAATGTATATAATCACTTGTTACCTAATTTTAATACCAGTATGTTCCATAACCTGTGTCAATACAAAGTAAGAATTAGTATTAGTCTGCCGGAAATGCCTAGGCCTGCTAGTGGCCTTCTTTGTAATTCATATTTTATAATATGTAAACCACAAATTGTAATTAATATAATATATTATGTGAACCCCACATTGTGATCTTTCCAGAGAAATAAACATTTCAATTTCAATTTCAATTCCGGCTTTGTGGAGTCCGTTCTGTCTCCACTGTAAATCTTTCTTTAAATCTCTTATTGAGCTCTTCACACACTTCTCGGTCGTTTCTTGTGATCTCTCCACCTTCCTTCCTCAGCCTGATTACCTTGTCCTTATCTGTTGTATTCCTTCTGCTGTGACTGTACAACAACTTCGGGTCTGACTTGGCTTTCGCTGCTGTCATTTTCGTATTGCCGCTGGGCCTCCCTCCTCATCTGTGCATATTCATTTTTGTCTCTTCGACTATTCTCCTTATTTTCCTGGGACCTTTGTTTTCTATACTTCTTCCATTCTCTATCGCACTTAGTTTTGGCCTCTCGACACGTTTGGGTGAACCAAGGACTCGCCTTGGCCTTCTCATTGTTTCTGTTGCCCTTGGATACAAACCTCTCCTCTGCTTCCTTGCATATTGTTGCCACATATTCCATCATATCATTTACTGATTTTCCTGCCAATTTTCTTTCCCGTTGAACCTCGTGCAGGAAGTTCCTCATGCCTGTGTAGTCATCTGTTTTATAGATTTGCTACATTCGTCCTGCCCTTCCTGCTTCCCTCTCCACATGCAACTCTATGTATCAATGGTCAACAGTTTTTGAAAAGTTGTGTGCTTCTGAAATTAGTTAATTCTTATGTATTTTCATGTCCTGAATCCAAATATCGCCTTGAAAAATGCTTATTGGCTATAAATACGAGACATGTAATATTCGATATGTGTCAGTATGTTTTAAACAATCAGTACCTACTCTCTGCCTTTTTGCATGACGCTTATAGTGGGCTGAAGAATCATCTCTTGCCAATGTCCAGCAATAGTCTGCAAGCATTCTTGTGCACCATTTGCCCTGGTACCATTTTTACATGGTTGAAATATCTTGGTGAAACCTTTCACCATGTTCGTCATTAACTGCCTCACAGTTCACTGGAAGAAAGTCTAAATGTGAGTCCAAAAAGTGGATTTTAAGTGACATGTTGTAATTTATTATAATCAAGGGGGAGCGCTAAACCTATAGGAGCATACAGCGCATGTGAGGGGGGGGATGGAAGGCATTCAGGCTCAGTTCAGGGAACTGGAGCACAGATCCAATTCCCTAGATCAAGAGCCCCTCACCAACGTCAAGGAACTTCCCTTGAGGGGTAAGTGGCATGTTACATCCCATGTTCTTGTAAGCCTTTGATGAGGTTTTCCACTAATTCTTCATAGTTGCCTTCCCTTCTGTTTCTGAGAAATTCCTTCACCATTAACTTGAATGTTTCCCAAGCAGCTTTCTTCTCCCCATGAAGATCTGATTCAAAGTCACCATCTTTAAGAAGCTCTCAGATCTGAGGACCATTGAAGACTCTCTCTCTTATCTTAGTGTCGCTCAGTGAGGGGAATTTTGATGTTATATACTTGAATCCCTGACCGGATTTGTCCATAGTTTTTACAAAGTTTTTCACGAGCCCAGTTTTATGTGTAGTTGTGGTAGCAAAATTTTGTTTGGTTCAGTGAGAGGTGGATGATGAACATTTTTCATCCCAGACTCCAGTGATTGACGAGGTGGCCAGTCTCGCCTGATGTAGAGGGAACCTCGTACACGACTGTCCCAGTCACATAGATAGCAGCAGTACTTGGTGTATCCGCTATGTTTGGCTAAAAAAAATCAACTACCTTTCACCTCAGAATATAAACTTGCACATCACAACCATCTTCTATGACTGCTGGAACAATAATGAAGGTCAGTCAGACTGTGAGTGTGGTAAGAAACACACTGCCACAGCATGTTGGAACCTGTTGTGACACGTAAGTGTATATTGAAAAGTAGAGCAAACAAACTATTTTAACCATAGTATTCATTATCAGTGACCTAAAATTAGTTGGAAATTGCTACTCTGGTCTCGGGATCATTTAGGTTGTTGACCAGTGAAGCTCAGGACCACATGATCACTAGCTCCGAGGAGCCTTTCGTGTGATATCCTCAATATCTGAACTACTCAAGGAGAATACAAGATCCAGTCTTGCTGGATCGTCCTTTCTTCCCTCTCTAGTAGTGTCCCTAACGTGTTGATACATGAGGCTTTCCAGTGTGTGTTACATAAAGCGTCTTCTAAAACAGTCGTCTCCAGAGTAAGTTAGAGGATTAATTGGTCCCCGTCTAGCTTCTGGCCTGTTTCTGGTTTCGTAACAAGAGGTTGGATTATATTCTATTTCAGTTATCCAGGCTACTCTGTATCCCTCTTCAAAATTAATAAGGATCCCAACCGAATGAGCCAACAGCAAAATAAAATTTAAGATCTTTACTAGTAAAGTTGTATAGAGGAGTACATATACAGAATTTATATATTTGACATAAATAAGGAGCCAAGCTCTACAAAACACACACACACCACACACACACACACACACACACATATATATATATAATATATATATATATATATATATATATATATATATATATATATATATAATATATTGGTATACCTTCAAGTACCGACTGGTATATACTATGAAAAGACTCAACAATTTGAACAATGCAATAAGATATATATACAAATAAGTGAGAATATGACTATAAATTTAAGTCTTGTGTTGTTTTCTTATTCCCAGACTTATCATAATCATGTGGGGAGCGCTACACCCGTAGGATTATACAGCGCCTGTGGGGCATGGGATGGAAGGTATTCAGGCTCAAATCAGGAAACCGGAGCACAGATCCAATTCCCTAGATCAAAAGCCCCTCAATAGCGTCAAGGAACCTTCCTTGAGGAGCCATTCCCAGACTTAAATTTGTACCAACAAGTACACACCAATAACTATGTGTCACGGAGTGTGTACAGTACGTTCTGTCTGACCCAGAGTCCTACTCTACCAACCACAAAGTAACCCACAAGGACTGACACGGCACATTAAGTTAGCTGAACCAACAAATTAACCACCGGAGTAAAAAGCACTCGAAGGGACCCTTAAGAGAGGTAATCAGCCGCCAGAGAGACGACTTGGTGTGTCTCCTATGAGAGTCAGGAGGTAACTCAGGCAAACCCAGCAGCACCAACACAGGGTGTGATCACGTGACTCTCAGCTGCCCTAGTGACTAAAACAATAGACAAAAGGTTAACAAATGTAAGCCAATTATACAACTCAATATATCCTACCTAATATAAAGGTAGGTCAAATAATAATATTAAGCAAGATATTTTCATTTTAGCTATGGTTTAGCGCTCTCTTTGATTATAATAATAAATATCATTTTAGCTATTAATGAAAACATCTCCAATATAAAATTATATGATAATAAAATATATACAAAATATTAAATATACACTGCGTTCAGTTCAGGGGCGCAACAGTGGTGTGTACTCACCTATTTGTGGTTGCAGGGGTCGAGTCATAGGTCCTGGCCCCACCTCTTCACTGATTGCTACTAGGTCCTTCCTCTCCATGCTCTATGAGCTTTATTATACCTCATCTTAAAACTCTGTATGGTTCCCGCCTCCACTACGTCACTTTCTAGGCTATTCCACTGCCTGACAACTCTGTGACTGATGAAATATTTCCTAACATCCCTTTGACTCATCTGAGTCTTCAATTTCCAATTGTGACCTCTTGTGTCTGTGTCCCATCTCTGGAACATCCCGTCTTTGTCCACCTTAATCATTCCGCGCAGTATTTTATATGTTATCATGTCTCCCCTAACCCTCCTGTCCTCCAATGTCGTCAGGCCAATTTCCTTTAACCTTTCTTCGTAGGACAATCCCCTTAGCTCTGGGACTAGTCTTGTTGCAAATCTTTGCACTTTCTCTAATTTCTTGATGTGCTTGACCAGGTGTGGGTTCCAAACTGGTGCTGTGTACTCCAGTATGGGCCTGACGTATATAGTGTACAGAGTCTTGAACGATTCCTTACTGAGGATACCTCAGAATGCTATTATTAGGTTTGCCAGGCTCCCGTACGCTGCAGCAGTTATCTGACTGATTGTGCACCTCAGGAGATGTGCTCGGTATTATACTCACCCCAAGATCTTTTTTCTTGAGTGAGGTTTGCAGTCTTCGGCCACCTAGACTATACTGTGTCTGCGGTCTTCTTCGCCCTTCCCCGATCTTCATGTCTTTGCATTTGGCAGGGTTAATTCACGGAGCCAGTTGAGGTCTCTTTGTAGTCCTGCCTGATCCTCGACCGATTTGATTCTCCTCATTAACTTCACATCATCTGCAAACAAGGACACTTCTGAGTCTATCCCTTCCGTTATGTCATTCACATATACCAAAAACAGCACAGGTCCTAGGACTGACCCCTGTGGAACCCCGCTTGTCACAGGCGCCCACTCTGACACCTCGTTGTTGCCTCCCTGTCAGATATTCTCTGATTCATTGCAGTGCCTTTCCTGTTATGTGTGTGCCTGATCCTCTAGCTTTTTGCATTAACCTCTTGTGAGGAACAGTGTCGAAGGCCTTCTTGCAGTCCAAGAAAATGCAGTCTATCCACCTCTCTTGTCTTACTTCTGTCACCTTGTCATAAACTCCAGTAGGTTTGTGACAAAAGATTTTCCTTCCCTGAAACCGTGCTGGTTGTCGATTATATGCTTGTTTCTTTCCAGATGATCCACCACTCTCCTCCTGATTATCTCCATGACTTTACATACTATACACGTTATTGAAACATGTCTGTAGTTTAATGCCTCGTTCCTGTCTCCTTTTTAAAAAAATGGGACTACACTTGTCATTTTCCACACCTCAGGTAGTTGCCCAGTTTCAGTGGATGCGTTGAAGATCTTTGTTAGTGGCACACACAGCATCTCTGCTCCCTCTCTAAGGACCCACGGAAAGTTGTGTGAGTGTGTGTGTGTGGTGTGGTTTTGTGTGGTTGTGGTTGGTGTTGTGGGGTGTGTGTGTGTTTGTCTGTCTGTCATCAATGTCACTATGCTGAAAAAACATGTTCCAAACTCGGGTCATACTAGGAATGAATGACCTCAGATAAAGTGAAGGGTACAGCTAGAGTGTAATTACTATTTGCTGCCAGTCTTGTTGTTTAGAAGCTCATCATTCGCTTCTGCAGATGGAATCCAAGTGTGAGAAACCCTTTAATTCTCCTTGTATATAACAGCAAGGCCGCCTATTTTCCCCGAGAGAGTTGAGTTTCCTTGCACTACTCTTTGGTTCTGTAAAGAAGTCCCTTGATGAGACGGGGGGGATGGGGCAGGCATCCCATGAAGGTGGAGCATACTCTGTGAATGCATGTGTGTCATGTACACGATCTTGCAACTTCTACTATCCAGCTGATAAAAGATACGTCCAAGTGCTGTAAGCTTCCTGGCGGCTTTGCAAGATTTGCAACGAGGTTCTTCATAGCCAGTTTGGAATCAAATTTCACCCCAAGAATATCCACCTCATCCCCGGATTCTAGCACTCTCCCATTCATTCTTACCATTATTGCAGCATTACCATCATGGTGCCTAGAAGCCATCATTTGTGTTTTCTCAGGAGCAATTGTAACCTGCCATTCTTTTCTCCAGGCTGATGGCTGTTAGCTGGTAATTGATGTAACTGAGAGCAGCTGGCATTTTATCTCTTGGATAAGTAAATATCAGAGTATAGTCGTTTGCAATGCATGGGATTTTGGGATGAAATGAAGGTCATTGAAATAGACCATTCCAAAAGAATGATCCAAGCATACTTTACTGTGGAACACTTGCTCCAGTAGAGTATTTTGCTGACTTAGTCACATTGAGAACTACGCTTAGAGATGTACCTTGAAGTTAATCACTGAGGAGGCATAGTGCAGAGCCGGTCACTCCTAGTGCTTGCAGTGTTGCCAGGAATCTTCAGTGTCGTAAAGACAACCTTGTGGTCAGATGATCCAACATAACCAAGAGGTTGGCAAGCGACTGTGCCTTAAGACAAATTACTCATTACTGGGTCGAAGGTCGAAGTTTCTCATGTCAAACATAGCAAGGTCATCAAAATCCCTCTGTATGAGATGTTTGTTGAGGTCATCAACAATTATATGATGACATTTATGTTGAAGCATAAGGGAGTCCACATTTTTTATCAGGTAGTTGATGAGGTCTTCTTGCTGCCACGGAGGTCTGTACATTGCACATGCTAGTACACAGGTACCGGGGTTTATGCATAGCTGGAAGAACATCATTTACAGGTGATTACCTGGAGTTTACCTGGAGAGAGTTCCGGGGTTCAACGCCCCCGCGGCCCGGTCTGTGACCAGATTAGGAATGACACTATCAATGAACTGGACAAGCACACTTTTAGAAAAACATACATTAACTCCTTGTCCTGCTTATCTCTTCTCAACCATGAGGTGTAGCCAGCAATTCTAGGAAAATACTCCTGAGTTCTGTTGTCCAAAAACGTCTCCACAACGGCAATCATGTCAGAACGTTCTATTTTTACAAAAACTGTGTGTGAGCTGCCAAACTTGAAAATAAAGCCTCAAATTTTGGAAGGGGGATGCTGATTGATGGCATTATGTTTATGTTTAGGTTGTGTTGAAGGTGTGTAAGTTCTTGTCCTGAGGGTCTGGGGCATCACGGAACTGGTTCTGGGGTCTTGAAAAATCACAAACCGCCCTAGTGAACTAAATAGGAATAGCGGGGTGATGGTGTGTTCACTAGCTCTGAGATAATTGGTTTGCTCAGAGAAAATCTCTAAAAAATGGTGATCCGTCTATCGTTTCTTTTTCTCAGCTGTGATCTACTTGATACCCCTGCTTAGGGCAAAAATTTGCCCGGGTACCCAAAGGTGGTTGTAGTGGTGTGTCCTCTCTGGTGACAGCAGGAACACTGCCTAAGTGCCTCAGAGGGTGGTCTTCTATTTCCTGCACGTCTTGTATTTCGCTGTTGATTCAGGAACTAATTTCTCTTTATGTTCTGCTGCTAGTGAGCCTGATTATTATGTACCTGGTGGGCGTTTTCTTGGGGCTATGTTGGTGGAAGGTAAGACGACTGTGGGTGGTTCTTTTTCTCTTCCACGTCCTCTTCCAGCTCTAGCAGATATATTCCCTGTTGCCTGTGCTTTGGCTTGGCACTGGTTCAGATACAATGTCAGTCAGTTGAATGTTTGTTTCATAATCTCTGGTGGTGTAAAACCTGACTCGGGGTTGGAAGATGGAACACTGCTGCTAGGTGTACCGGCAGGTGCTGGAACAGTGACGTCAAGTGTACTGTCAGGTACAGGAAAGGAGTTGACAGATCCAAGGTTTTCTTCGTTGTTGGATAATGGGTATGTTCTCTCTGTGGTGGCCAAAGTTGTTTTAATTGAATTTTTAAATGCCGTATTTTGGCAATAGTGTCGGCATCAGCTGACCATCATATGTCCCTTGATATAGGTCTGTTCTAGTCGAAGATTAAGACATGTGCGAAAACTGGGCTTCTTTACTGATGAAACGTTGCATCATTAAGGATACCCAGTTAAGAACATAAGAACGTAAGAAAGAAGGAACACTGCAACAGGCCTACTGACCCATGCGGAGCAGGTCCATGTCCCCCCCGGATTAGCCCAATGACCCACCCAGTCTGGTCACCTCCACTCAAGGAAGGAGCACGGCACCAGACCCAGCAGCACAAGCTAGTCAGGTCCAACTCACACCCACCCACACCCACTCATGTATTTATCTAACCTATTTTTAAAACTACACAACGTTTTAGCCTGAAAAACTGTACTTGGGAGTTTGTTCCACTCATCCACAACTCTATTACCAAACCAGTGCTTTCCTATATCCTTCCTGAATCTGAATTTTTCCAACTTGAAACCATTGCTACGAGTCCTGTCTTGGCTGGAAATTTTCAGCACACTATTTACATCCCCTTTATTTATTCCTGTTTTCCATTTATACACCTCGATCATATCCCCCCTAATTAACGCCTTTCGAAAGAGTGCAGATTCAGGGCCTCAGTCTATCCTCATAGGGAAGATTTCTGATACATGGGATCATCTTTGTCATCCTCCTCTGTACGTTTTCCAAAGCATTTATATCCATTCTGTAATACGGTGACCAGAACTGAGCAGCATAGTCTAAATGAGGCCTAACCAACGATATATACCTGGATACCTGGAGGGTTTACCTGGAGAGAGTTCCGGGGGTCAACGCCTCCGCGGCCCGGTCTGTGACCAGGCCTCCTTAGGTCAGTGTCCCAGGATGCGACCCACACCAGTCGACTAACACCCAGGTACCCATTTTACTGATGGGGAACATAGACAACAGGTGGAAAGAAACACGTCCAATGTTTCTACTCTGGCTGGGAATCGAACCCAGGCCCTCACCGTGTGAAGCGAGAGCGTTAACCACCAGGTTGTTGAAGAACAACCTGAGGACTTCTATTATTTATACTTCTAGATTTGAAGCCAAGAATTCTGTTAGCCTTATTGCGAACACTAATGCGCTGTTGTCTTGGTTTTAGATTACTGCTAACCAGAACTCCTAAATCCTTTTCGCAATCAGTAGTATTAAGATCTACATTATTTAGTTTATATGTGGCATGGTTATTTAACTGTCCAACATTTAGAACTTTGCATTTGTTAATATTAAACTGCATCGGCCACTTCTCCGGCCATTGCATCAGTCTATTCAAATCATCCTGGAGTGCTCTAGTGTCCTCATTAGAATGAATTGGACGGCCTATTTTGGTGTCATCAGCAAATTTGCTTATGTCGCTATTTATTCCCTCATCTATGTTGTTTATGTAAATTGTGAACAACAACGGGCCCAACAATGACCCCTGAGGAACACCGCTTGTGACGTGCTCCATTCTGATTTCTCCCCATTTATGCAAATTCTCTGCTGCCTATTTGTCAGCCATGCCTCTACCCAGGAAAAATTTCCGTGTGCCTTAAGTTTCCTCAATAGCCTCTGGTGTGGAACTCTATCGAAAGTCTTACTGAAGTCCATATACACAATATCATATTCATTACCATGATCTACCTCCTCAAACACCTTAGTGAAAAAAGTTAGTAAATTCGTAAGACAGGAACGCCCCTTTGTAAAACCGTGTTGAGATTCATTAATCAATCTGTGCCTGTCAAGATGGCTACGAACTGTTGCACGTGTATCTTAATCTTCAACTTGTCGACATTTTACACCATTTTCAACAATACTGTTCTGGTTATCTACTATAGTTTGAAGCCAATCTAATGATTTTATGAGCTCATTGAGTGATTCCCTTTGATGGATAAACCTAACCGTAACTTCACAACACAGCCCAGTAGAACAGTCTTGATTACTGAGTGTAGTCCGTGAGGTGCTTCTAAATCTTCCTGTTGTGGCTCAGAGCTTGTTTCTGGCACATATGTCACAGGTTCTTTGATACTTTTCAAGCTTCTCTAAATCTTCTGTTGTGACTCAGAGCTTGTTTCTGGCACATATGTCACAGGTTCTTTGATACTTTTCAAGCTTCTCTAAATCTTCCTGTTGTGGCTCAGAGCTTGTTTCTGGCACATATGTCACAGGTTCTTTGATACTTTTCAAGCTTCTCTAAATCTTCCTGTTGTGGCTCAGAGCTTGTTTCTGGCACATATGTCACAGGTTCTTTGATACTTTTCAAGCTTCTCTAAATCTTCCCGTTGTGGCTCAGAGCTTGTTTCTGGCACATATGTCACAGGCTTTTTTGATACTTTTCAAGCTTCTCTAAATCTTCCTGTTGTGGCTCAGAGCTTGTTTCTGGCACATATGTCACAGGTTCTTTGATACTTTTCAAGCTTCTCTAAATCTTCCTGTTGTGGCTCAGAGCTTGTTTCTGGCACATATGTCACAGGTTTTTGATACTTTTCAAGCTTCTCTAAATCTTCCTGTTGTGGCTCAGAGCTTGTTTCTGGCACATATGTCACAGGTTCTTTGATACTTTTCAAGCTTCTCTAAATCTTCCTGTTGTGGCTCAGAGCTTGTTTCTGGCACATATGTCACAGGTTCTTTGATACTTTTCAAGCTTCTCTAAATCTTCCTGTTGTGGCTCAGAGCTTGTTTCTGGCACATATGTCACAGGTTCTTTGATACTTTTCAAGCTTCTCTAAATCTTCCTGTTGTGGCTCAGAGCTTGTTTCTGGCACATATGTCACAGGTTTCTTGATACTTTTCAAGCCTCTAAATCTTCCTGTTTGGCTCAGAGCTTGTTCTGGCAAATGTCACAGGTTCTTTGATACTTTTCAAGCTTCTGAAATACTCCACCCGGCTACAGCAGTCTTGCATGCTGTGTGACAGTAATTGGAACACCTGGGCTGCAGTGCCTGGTCTCTTGTGTATCCACAAGCACTGCTGCAGGTTGTGGCAGAATAATCAGATAGTTAAGTAACTCTTGCTATAAAGTCATCACAGAAGAAAAAAAGTTTGCAAGGTTACGGTAAGGTTATGTGGTGGTGCGAGTGTGGTGGTGCGAGTGTGGTGGTGCGAGTGTGGTGGTGCGAGTGTGGTGGTGCTAGTGTGGTGGTGCGAGTGTGGTGGTGCGAGTGTGGTGGTGCGAGTGTGGTGGTGCGAGTGTGGTGGTGCGAGTGTGGTGGTGCGAGTGAGGTGGTGCGAGTGTGGTTAACTGGCCGAAAAAGAGTTGCCTTCACACGGCCTCTCTCTCTCTCTCTCTGTACACAAGGTTTTACAAGGTTAGGTTAAGGGTTCCTACCTTTATTTACAAGCTAAGAGCTGTTACCTGCATCAGCTCATCTTATAGCCTTTTTACTGTTATGAGACGTACAACTGAGGTACAAGATGAAGTTTGAGCCATCTGTGAGCCAGTGATTTCATTCGATAAACTGACTTTAAGTCATTGATGTCATTATGTACGAACATGTTCCAGACTCGAGTCATTCTAGGAATAAATGATCTCAGATGAAGTGATGTTCTTGAAAAAAGTTACAGAGTGTAGTTGCTGTTTCCTGCCCGTCTTGTTGTGCAGAAGCTCACTTCTCGCTGTTCTCGGAGTAGAGCCAAGTGCGAGACCTTGACAACATTAGTCCTGTACATAACAGTAAAGCCACCCACATCACTTGTGTTGAAGCAAGCCTCTTCTGAAATGACAGATCTGTCCAGGATTGGTCCAGTTGAGAGATGAGTCGTCTTGCTCTATTCTCTAGTCTGTTAAGGAGTCGTAGATGAGACGGGGAGCAGTCAAAGAAAGACAGAACCTTGCAACCTCCTTCCCCCCTCCCCGTCTCTCTCTCTCATGTAATAATATATCGTGGTATAGCACATTTTTCATAACAGGAAAGGAAAATGAATTACATTCAGATTATTGAAGTTGTGACTAATTCGTTTACAAAACCGACACATTAATAAATAAGACCTGCAACGTTTGGATATCTTTATTCTGGAAACTCTTCGCCACGCAGTGGCTTCTTCAGTCCAATGCAGAAAAAAGTGGAAGATGAGGAGGTGTTTGACACGACCTTCTTCCACTAGTGGTTGTGTTCGCTGGCGACTCAGTCTACCACTGCTCCACCTCATCTGTCATCGGTATATGAGTCCTGTCTCCGCGAATGTACTGCAGGAGGGAGAAGAGTGCAACGGACAAGTGTAGTAGTAGTAGCAGCAACACACAGCAAGAGGCATTCTTGAAATTCCCCAGTGCTCGGAGCTTAATGCCCAAAGCTGGTGTGTGGCTCCAAAAGGATCCTGTAGTGCTTGCTGCCTTTGCACCTCCTGACATCGTCTGCTGATATGCAGCTGCCACACTCTCTGAGCCCAGTGTGGGCGGTGTTTGTGGCAGCCCGGGGTGCTTAGCTTCTCGGGGAATGGGGCTAGGTCTGGGGATAGCTGGTCCCAGAAGACGAGGAGGTAATTGTACCTCCTCCCATGGCAGACATTGGTCTGAGACACTCCCACGACGGGGAGCCAAGGCCGGACCACCTCTTGGAAAAGGCCCCGGGCCGGGCAATTATACCGGCGAATCTACAACAGAACAGAATATACTGCACTTTTATCAAGACTGATGGACTGAATACAACGACTCCAGGCTGAGGGACTGAAGAAGCCACTGTCTGGTGATACGTTTCCAGGCTAAAGATACTCAAATGTTGCGCAAGTGTCTCAGTTATCACTGAAGAAAGTTTACCGGAAAGTCATCAGACTTCTTCGGCTGTTCCTTTAAGCTTTTATAAGATATTTTCATAATAACCATATACAATTTTTTCTTCTATCTTTACATAAATTTAATTTTGTAGCTTCTTAAACACGTATATTCTACTTCATCAACAATGACACTGGAAATTGGATAGACAAGTTCTACTTTCTTAACTCTTCCCTTTAACTTTGAGCTTTTTAATTCTGTGTTGATACAAGTATTTAGTTCATGCGAACATATTCTTCACCAAATATAAATATTTTTTCAGGTGTAAGACTTTGCTGTGAGTGAGTTCTCTGCAAAGTAGCACCAGCGGTGTTCCTTTGGATTGTTTCTCCAGCACTATAACGTGTACCTTTTGTCATGGGAGACGACAAACTCTCTGCATAGTATCGGATTTTATATTGACCTTCACGGTCAACAACTTTCAGAAAGTATTTTATAGTAGCCTAGAGATAAATAATTTTAATGTATGAAGCTTAGTCAGAAAAGTAGTGTCTTCTGTATGGTGTGAAACATAGAAGCTAGAGTGGATGAGGTCTGTGTCCGCTATCATTCACATTATATAAAAAAGTGAACTCTACACAGAATTTTGTGAGTGACATCTATAAGCAGCATCTCGATGTAGGACCAAATAATTCTATAACTACCTACAATGATTGCCTCTGAAAAGGTAAATTTACTTTAAATTGTTTTAAGTACTGTGTTTGTTAAGCCACAAAGTGATGCCGGACCACTTGCGTAATATGTTCACTCAGTGATCTTAAGAACTGGAACAGTAGTGCACACTTTCCACCACTGTGCACTCGTCAACATTCATCCATTTTATCTTAATAACGTTTCTCTAGGGATTTTTTTACTGCCTAATAATTCAAGAAATGACGAACTACCTTCAGGACAGTTTGTACAGTATCCAGTCACGCGTTGTTAACTTTGTGGGATAAATGGATGAGACACTTGTGTAACACTTGTGTAACACTTGTGTAACACTTGTGTAACACTTGCGTAATTCTTGTGTAACACTTGTGTAACACTTGTGTATCTTTACTGTGGAAACGTTTCGCCAGTTAGTGGTTTCCGTCGTTCAATTCAGAGAAGAAGTGTTTACGATGAGGAGTTTGAGGTAATTAGCTGCTCAGTCTGGAGTAGATGTGATCAGTCTATCAGTCTTGAACTGATGACATCGACTCCAGGCTTGGGGACTCATTACTTCCCACTGCTGATCTTCACCCATTCTTCTCTGTATTGGACTGAGGAAGCCACTAGCTTGGCTCTGTGAAGACCTGTTTGCGCGCTCTCTAGAATTGAAGCAAGATGCCCTCCATCGAGCAACTTTACCAACAGCTTAAGGAAGAATTGAGGTTGGCGAATTTGGAAATTCGGCGATTGACCGAGGAGAACAAGAAGATTCGTAGTAGTCCTCCTGTTTTGAGTCCTCAGGTCAAGAAGGGAAACTGGTCAGTGGCTGGACAGCAGGGAAAGAAGTTGACGATCAAGAAGACGAATGGAAAGGTAGAAACGATGAAGAAGAAAGAGACTGCCGTGGAAACTGTTGTGGAAACATCCAATACATTCTCAGTGCTACCCGACGAATGTGAGTTGACTACTGGAACGACACGACGAAAGACATTAAGGAAGGTAAGAATATTGTTGTTTGTTGGGGATAGCCAAGTTAGGTATATGGATAGGGCGTTCTGCTTGAAGGACAGGAGTAGGAGACAGAGAGTTTGCTTTCCTGGGGCTGGATGGAGGATATTGTTAGCCGTCTGGATGACATCATGAGAGGTAATGGGGAGCAATCCTATTATCTGTCTCAGTGCTGGAGGCAACGATGTTGGCAGACGTAGGAGTGAGGACTGATTAGCAGGTATAGGTCAGCAATAGAAATAATTAGAAGTAAGGGTGGGAACCCTCTCATATGTGGTATTTTGCCAAGGAGGGGAGTTGGAAGTGAATGGTTGTCCAGGGCAATTGGTGTCAATTGCTGGCTGGACAAATACTGTAAGGAAAATGCGGTAACATTCATGACAACTGGGACCTCTTCTATGCAGAAATGACATGTATGCTAGGGATGGGGTTCACTTATCTAGGTGTGGGGTGGGAGCACTGGCAACTGCAGTGGAGGGGAGCAGTTTAGGACTTTAAACTAGGAATAGTTAGTGGTATGGGTTTTGCAGGAAAACAGTGAAGTCCAGTGTAGTAATATTACGAGTTCTAGGGAACTAGTAATAATAAGAACGAGATAGATATTGAAAAGCCAGGGACCTTGGGTGATAAAGACGGTAATAGGTTTAGTAGAAAAATAGAATGAGCAGGAAGGGTAAAGAGAAAAGGAGAGTCTTTCAATGTTTATTATGCTAATTGCCGTAGTGCTAGGAATAAGATGGAACGAGTTGAGATTAGTTGCTAGTGTAGGTAACATTGATGTATTTGCCTTAACTGAGACGTGGTTTAATTCAAAAAGTCGGGACGTGCTGCGGAATGTCATATTCAGGGTTTTAAATTGTTCCAAGAAGATAGAAGTATTGGGAGGGGGGGGTGGGGTGGCATTGTACGTCCGAGATCGCTTGAACTGTTGCATAAAAACGGGTATTAAGTCTGAAGTAACACATACAGAGTCTGTTTGGATAGAATTTTCAGAGGGGCATGAAAAACTGATTTTAGGAGTGATATACCGTCCCCTAACTTAGATAGGGACCAGGGAAACTACTATGGGAGGAAATTGTTAAGGCCACAAGGCACGATAATGTAGTAATTCTAGGAGACTTTAACTTTAGTCATGTTGATTGGAATTTCTTGACTGGGAATTTAGAATCGTACGACTTCTTAGAAGTATTTCAGGATTGTTTTTTGAAGCAGTTTGTGACAGAACCTACAAGGGGAAATAACCTGCTTGACTTAGTTTGGCAAACAATGAATCCCTTGTTAATAATTTAGAAATTTCAGAGGAACAGGGTGCTAGCGACCACAAATCAATTACATTTAGCATTGAATGGAAGTACGATAGTAGCGATAACTCAGTAACAGTCCAGATTTTCGCTTAGCAGATTACGATGGGCTTAAAGAACACTTATCATCTGTTGACTGGGGTAACGAAGAGAGCTATCAATATGACAGTTTTCTGAACACTTACATGCTGCTCAAAGAGCGTTTATCCATCATATAAAGAAATTAGATCAAATAGAAATGACCCAAAATGGATGAATAATAGGCTCAAATATCTACTAGGGCATAAGAAAGGAATTTATAGGTATCAAAAGAGGTGAGGTCATCTTATGAATCAGTATATTGACATTAAGAGGACATTAAAAAAGGGGATAAGAAAAGCTAAAAGGGGACTATGAAATTAAAGTTGCTAGGGATTCTAAAACTAACCCAAAAGTTTTTTCCAGGTCTATAGAACAAAAGTTAGAGATAAGATAGGTCCCCTTAAAAATAACTATGGGCACCTTACTGACAATGAGAATGAAATGTGCTTGATTTTAAATAATTATTTTCTCTCAGTTTTTACACAGGAAGACACTAACAATATTCCAGTAATTAATTTTTACAGTGGGCTAGAAGAAGATAAATTATGTAACATCACAGTCACTAGTGAGATGGTTGTGAGGCAGATAGGACAGACTGAAGCAAAATAAGTCGCCGGGTCCTGATGAGGTTTTTTCAAGGGTTCTTAAGGAATGCAAAATGGAACTCTGTGAACCATTAACTAATATTTTTAATTTATCTCTTCAAACAGGTGTAGTGTCTGATATGTGGAAGATGGCTAATGTAACTCCTATTTTTAAAAACAGGGGACAAGTCGTTACCGTCAAATTACCGCCCAATAAGCCTGACCTCAATTGTAGGCAAATTACTAGAGTCAATTATAGCTGAGTATTATAAGAAGCCATCTCGATAAGCATAGCTTGATTAATGATACTCAGCATGGATTCACAAGAGGCCGGTCTTGTCTAACTAATTTATTAACTTTCTTCAGTAAAGCTTTTGAGGCTGTTGACCACAATAAAGAATTTGATATTATTTACTTAGATTTTAGTAAGGCTTTTGATAGAGTTCCGCACCATAGACTGTTAAAGAAAGTGGCAGCCCATGGCATTGGGGGAAAAGTGCTCTCGTGGATCGAGTCATGGCTCACTGACAGGAAGCAGAGAGTGTCCATAAATGGGGTTAAATCCGAGTGGGGATCTGTAACAAGTGGCGTTCCACAGGGATCAGTCTTGGGCCCGTTGTTGTTTATAATATATATCAATGATCTTGATGAGGGAATTACTAGTGATATGAGCAAATTCGCCGATGACACAAAGATAGTAGGATAATTGATTCAAACGTAGATGTTAGGGAACTTCAGGAGGATTTAAACAAACTCTATTCTTGGTCAGAAAAGTGGCAGATGCAGTTCAATGTAGATAAGTGCAAGGTTCTGAAGCTTGGGAGTGCCATAACCCTAGTACTTATAAATTAAATGATGTAGAACTTAGCCATACAGATTGCGAAAAGGACTTGGGGGTTATGGTGAGCAGCAACCTTAAACCAAGACAGCAATGCCCTAAGCGTACGTAATATAGGCAAATAGATTACTGGGATTTATATCAAGAAGTGTAAGCAACAGAAGTCCAGAGGTCATACTGCAGCTTTATACATCATTAGTAAGGCCTCACCTTGATTATGCAGCTCAGTTCTGGTCTCCGTAATTACAAAATGGACATAAATTCGTTAGAAAACATTCAGCGTAGGATGACTAAATTAATACATAGCATCAGAAATCTTCCTTATGAAGAAAGATTGAGACTCTTAAGTTACATTCACTTGTTAGACGAAGAATGAGGGGAGACCTGATCGAAGTGTATAAGTGGAAGATAGGTATTAATAAAGGGGATATTAATAAGGTCTTGAGGATGTCTCTCCAAGAGAGAACCCGCAGTAATGGATTTAAATTAGATAAGTTTAGATTTAGAAAGGACATAGGAAAGTATTGGTTTGGAAATAGGGTAGTTGATGAGTGGAACAGTCTACCTAGTTGGGTTATTGAGGCTAGGACTTTGGGTAGTTTCAAATCTAGGTTGGATAAGTACATGAGTGGGAAGGGTTGGATTTGAGTGGGACTTTCACATCAGAGCTTATTTCTTGGGTAGCATTGAAAATCGGGTTGGGTAAATGTTTTGTTAGTGGGATGAATTGTAAAGGACCTGCCTAGTATGGGCCAGCAGGCCTCCTGCAGTGTTCCTCCTTTCTTATGTTCTTATGTTCTTATATACGCAAGTGTTACACAAGCATCTCACTCTTAACTTTCAACACTAGACACTGTAGTCCACGGAGCACTTATATGTGTGGTCACTTTTCATTAAAAACAAGCAGCTACAACTTAGCATTCTGATGATATATGCGAACACACAAAGATTCATTACTACCAGCAAGCACTGTAACGTTTAAGGAAGGCAAAATTGTGAAAATCTGTCAGAACTCCAACAGTGAGCCTCTTCATTCTGCTCTCAAACTTCACTATCCCCAAAACTAATTTTGATGGTCATTACATTCCGCTTGTTTAATAATTTATTTTACAGTATTTCCCTTCCTTGGAGATTACCTTGTCTCTGTACAGTGCTGCGATTGCTTTAATAATTTAGATTTGTTTTTTCAAGTTTGTGTTTCTCTTTACCATTCTTAACGAAGTTCCAGCAATGTGTGATCGATTAGGCTTCATCATATCTTCATTTAAAACGAAGATATTGACAAGTAAACGACATGTTCACCCATCTGTTTGCAGGGTGAAAAAATAAACTACGTAAATCTAAAAGGAATCTTGGTGTAGATGCATCCTGCAGTAAATCCACCATACCACACCTAAATAAGAAATGCGACGGTTGGTTAAATGTTCACAAAGTTGTTGTTGGCTACAGCGTCAACTATGGTGTGAATGTGAGAATAGTGAGAATGATGTACATAGCCTATATTAGATCCTAAACTGATTATGCTGCGCCCATGTTGATATTAGCTAAGAAAAATTCTCTCCGGCCCTTAGAGTTAATGGAAAATGAAGCCCTCAGAATTATTCTTGGCTGTCATAAATCTACCAGTGTTCTTAATTTGAGGAAGGAGCTTGGTGTGTCTGGTATCAGTGACAGGGTTATTGAGATTAACACTGTACTTGTTATTAGAATGTTAAGAAATGAACAAGACACTCTCACCACGAATCTTTCTAAATGTCTAGAAGTAAATTCACATAGATCTTAATGGGATGTGAAAGCATACAATTATATTAAGTTTTATAACTTACACAAAATGTATCACTTTAGACAACAAGAGCATTTCACGCCTTTGTGGTAGATGTGTTCATTTAATATCATATACCTGCAAGTGCCTCCCAAGAAGCTCGTTGCTAGTAATCCCTTCCTTAAATCACTTGTTAAAAGCAACTGTCCAGGAAGTAATTCCTCAGTGTATATAACTAAAAGTTATGTACACTGATGGATCTAAGCAGCAATCTACTGTGGCATGGCTGCATCTGCTCTTGTTGCCACCTCATTAGTTAAGAACAATAGGAATTTTGTTGAGTTAGGCAAGAGAATTAACTGGGCGTCTACATTGCAAACAGAATTGTTTGCCATCCTAATGGCGCTAAAGCTAACTTATGACACTGAGCTTGATTCTATCATCATTTCTGATTCTTTGTCATCACTGAAGGTTCTTGACTCATATAATGACTCTAACAACATGCTCATTGGAGAAGTCACGTACAAATACTCAAAAATCCGGGAAGAGGGAATTAATGTATAACTGTTATGGATTCCATTACACATTGAATTACTCCACCGTGATCAAGTTAATATGTTAGCCAAGAAAAATGCCCTGAAGGAAAATGTAGAATATAACTTCGGTCAGTTTGTGTCTAGCTTTAGTATTATTAGGAGAAAAGTAAATAATGAAACTGAATGTTAGAGGAATGCAATTAAAAGCCTGAGTAGATCAGTAACTCAATACGATTATATGAATGTGGATAAGTATGTTTATGGAGCAACTTGCAATATGAACTGACCAGTGTTGCAGTAGCCAGGTTTATTCTTGGTTACGTACTTCTGACAGTTTGGCAGACACACAGATGATGATCAAGCCAGTTAGGTATGTAGCCAGCCCAACAGCCACTAACTTGAACACTATGTGCTTTATTGTCCACTTATTGAGGAATATGGAGATTGTATAATAACCTGTGTGATATGTCACGATATCTTATTAATGAAAATAAGATACTAGATATATTTAGCAAATTTAATAAATTTGCTTGCAAAAGATAAGTGAGCTGTATATATAAAATCAGATGTACTCCTGTAAACCCTTGTGGGGCCGAGTTCCTTTTCTTTTTTGATCCATATGCTCTTGTGTAAACCCCCACAGGAGGTTGTTGTTGTCTGAAACAGGCCATTTAAATTCACTTCAACGGCAGCTCCGGCAAGCACGTCTCACTGATCGCTGAATGTACCCGCTTTGATGCGTTATTACGAAAAATGTGATTGGGCCTGCACACCTTACCCTGTGCTATTACCACTTGGGAAAACAAAGGGAAATCCTGCACACCTTCCGTGATGCTATTACCCCTTGGGAAAAAACAAGAACAGTCGCACACCTTTTCCGGATGCTTTACCCCTTGGGAACAAACAAAGCGTCCCGACACCCTTTCCGTGGTTTTATTACCATTGGGAACAAAAAGGGCAGTCCGCAACCCTTGCCCTGGGGCTATTTCCACTTGGGGAAAAAACAAGGGACGTCCGCACACCTTGCCCTGGGCTATTACCCCTTGGGAAAAAACAAGAGACCGTCCGCACACCTTTTCCGTGGGGCTATTACCACTTGGGAACAAAAAAGGACACCTGCAACCCGCCGTGGTGCTATTACCACTTGGGAACAAAAAAGACAGTCCCGCAA
This sequence comes from Cherax quadricarinatus, assembly GCF_026875155.1. Classification (NCBI taxonomy): domain Eukaryota; kingdom Metazoa; phylum Arthropoda; class Malacostraca; order Decapoda; family Parastacidae; genus Cherax; species Cherax quadricarinatus. The sequence continues at coordinate 3,198,957 of NC_069476.1, read as the reverse complement.
CCTTAACGTGTGTATTTTCCCTTGGGAACAAACAAGAACAGCATGCCCCTTGCCCGGGGGTTTTTTCCCTTGGGGAAAAAACAAAAGACAGTCCGCACACCTTACCCGGGTGTATTCCATTTGGGGAAAAAACAAGGCATCCTCACACCTTACCTGATGCTATTTCACTTGGGAACAAACAAGAGACGTCCTGCCCCTTGCCGTGATGCTATTAACTTGGGACAAACAAAGACAGTCCCCGCACACCCTTTCCTGATGCTTTTTTCCACTTGGGAACAAACAAAGACAGTCCTGACACCTTACCCGGTGAGCTATTACCCCTTTGGGGAAAAACAAGAGACGTCCTGCAACCCTTGCCCCTGATTTTTTTTGCCACTTGGGAACAAACAAGAGACAGTCCTGCACACCTTACCGTGATGCTATTACCACTTGGGAACAAACAAGAGACAGTCCTGCACACCTTACCGTGATGCTATTACCACTTGGGAACAAACAAGAGACAGTCCTGCACACCTTGCCGTGATGCTATTACCCCTTGGGGAACAAACAGAGACAGTCTGCCACCTACCGTGGGGTATTACCACTTTGGGGGCAAAAAGAGCAGTCCTGCCACCTTACCCTGGTGCTATTCCACTTGGGAAAAAAACAAGAGACAGTCCGCACACCTTGCCTGTGCTATTACCTTTGGGGAAAAAACAAGGAAGTCCTGCACACCTTACGTTGTTTCCCCCTTGGGAACAAAAAAGAGACAGTCCTGCCCCACCTTTCCGTGTGATTGCCACTTGGGAACAAGCAAGAGACAGTCCCCGCACACCCTTTCCGTGATGCTATTACCACTTGGGAAAAACAAAGAGACGGCCCGCACACCTTACGGTTTATGATTTCACTTGGGGAAAAAACAAAAGAAGTCCTGCACACCTTACCGTGATTATTACCACTTGGAACAAACAAGAACAGTCCCTGCAACCTTGCCGGATGCTATTTCCATTGGGAACAACAAGAGAAGTCCCCGCACACCCTTTCCGTGAGTTTACCCCCTTTTGGGGAAAAAAAAAAGACAGTCCCGCAAACCCTTTTCCCTGATGCTATACCCCTTGGGGAAAACAAAGACGTCCCGCCACCTTGCCGTGATGCTATTTCCACTTGGAAAAAACAAGAGGCCGCACACCTTGCCCGGTGCTATTGCCCCTTGGGGAACAAACAAGAGACAGCCTGCCCCACCTTGCCGTGGTGTATTTTCCCCTTGGGAAAAAACAAGAGACAGTCCGCACACCCTTCCGTGATGCTATTGCCACTTGGGAACAAACAAGAGACAGTCCTGCACACCTTACCGTGATGCTATTACCACTTGGGAACAAACAAGAGACAGTCCTGCACACCTTACCGTGATGCTATTACCACTTGGGAACAAACAAGAGACAGTCCTGCACACCTTACCGTGATGCTATTTTCCCCTTTGGGGAAAAAACAAGAGACAGTCCTGACACCTTCCCTGTGCTATACCATTGGGGAAAAACAAGAGACGTCTGCCACCTTACCGGAGCTATTTTACTTGGGAACAAACAAGGACAGTCCTGCACACCTACCCTGATGATTTCCCTTGGGAAAAAACAAGGACGTCCGACACCTTGCCGTGATGCTATTGCCACTTGGGGAAAAAACAGAGACAGTCCTGCACCCTTGCCCTGTGTAATGCCACTTTGGGGAAAAAACAAGAGACAGCCCCACACCCTTGGTGGGGCATTTCCCCTTGGGGAAAAAACAAGGACGTCCTCCACCCTTTCCGTTGCTTTCCCCTTGGGAACAAACAAGAGACAGTCCCCGCCACCTTGCCGTGGGCTAGCCCTTGGGGAAAAAAAAAGAGACATCCTGCACACCTTGCCGTTTATTTCTTTTTTTTTTTTGGGAAAAAACAAGGCAGTCCCCGACACCTTGCCCTGATGCTTTACCCCTTGGGGCAAGCAAGAGACATCCTGCACACTTTTGCCTTGATGCTATTACACTTTTGGGGAAAAAGCAAGAGACAGTCCCCGCACACTTTGCCTTTTTGGTATTACCCTTGGGGGAAAAAACAAGAGACATTCCCCACCTGCGTGTGCTATTACCCTTGGGAACAAACAAAAGACAGTCCCGCACCCTTGCCGGGTGTTTACCCCTTTGGGGCAAAAAGAGACAGTCCCCACACCTTGCGTGATGCTTTACCCCTTGGGGAAAAAACAAGAGGACGTCCCACACCTTGCCGTGATGCATTACCATTTTGGGAACAAAAAAAAGACGTCCCGCACCCTTGCCTGTGCTATGCACTTGGGGAACAAAAAGAGGACTCTGCACACCTTGCCGTGGTGCTTTACCCCTTGGGAACAAAAAAGAGACGTCCGCCACCCTTTCCGTGGGGGCTTTACCACTTGGGAACAAACAAGAGACAGTCCCCGCCAAAACCCTTTCCGTGTTGTATTACCACTTTGGGGAAAAAGCAAAAGGGCAGCCCGCCACCTTGCCCTGAAGCTATTACCACTTGGGAAAAAGCAAGAGGGCAGTCCTGCCACTTTGTTGATGCTTTCATTGGGGAAAAAAGAAGAGACCCTGCACACTTGCCCTTTTTCTATTACACTTGGGAACAAAAAAGAGACTTCCGCACACCTTGCCCTGATGCTATTTCCACTTGGGAAAAAAAAGAGAATCCCGGACACCTTGCGTGGTGCTATTACCCCTTGGGGAAAAAAAAAGAGACGTCTGCAACCTTGCCGTGTGTATTACCCCTTGGAACAAACAAAGACAGTCCCCCAACCTTGCCGTTTATGCTTTACCATTGGGGAAAAAACAAGAGCATAGAGATATCTGAATTTTATTTTCCCTTACCAGAACAAGTGGTATTTTTCATTGTACCGTGTTACTAAAGTTGTAGTGTCCCAGGTAGTGTTCTATGTATTAGTGTTACTAATGTGGCATGGGTTTAAAAAGTGGTAGTGTTACTAGTGGGTTGTACCCAGGTGGTTCTAGTGTGTAGTGACCCAGGTAGTGTACCCCGGTAGTGTTATTTGTGGTGGTGTACCCCGGTAGTGTTATAGTGAGGTAGTGTTACTAGTGTGGGTTTTGTTTTTCCGGTGTGGGGTGTTACTAGTGTGGGAATTTATAATGTGGTAGGTTACTTGTTGGTAGTGTTACCATGTATTTGTTAAGTTGGTGTGTTCTATGTGGTATTGTTATAGTGTGGGGTGTTACAATGTGGTAGTGTTCTAACGGTGAGTTTCTAGTGTTCAGGTACTAGTGTTACTAGTGTATCCAGGGATGGTTTCTAGTGTATCCAGGACTAGTGTTACTGTGTATCCGGTACTGGTGTTACTAGTGTATCCAGGTACAGTGTTACTAGTGTATCCAGGGACTAGTTTACTAGTGTATAAAGGGACTAGTGTTACTGTGTATCCAGGTATTGGTTTAAAATGTATCCCGGTACGTTTTATGTGTACCAGGGGACTAGTGTTACTAGTGCAAACAGGTACTAGTGTATCCGGGTTTACTATTTGTTCCAGTGTACCCAGTCACTATTGTATCCAAGTACTAGTGTTACTAGTGTACCCAGGTACTAGTGTTACTAGTGTAACCAAGTACTAGTGTTCCTAGTGTAACCAGGTTCTAGTGTTACTAGTGTATCCAGGTACTAGTGTATCCATGTACTAGTGTTACTAGTGTAACCAGGTACTAGTGTTACTAGTGCATCCATGTACTAGTGTTAGTAGTGTACCTAGGTATTAGCATTGCTAGTGTATCCATGTAGTAGTGTTACTAGTGTAACCAGGTACTAGTGTTACTAGTGCATCCACGTACTAGTGTTAGTAGTGTACCTAGGTACTAGCATTACTAGTGTATCCATGTACTAGTGTTACTAGTGTAAGCAGGTACTAGTGTTGGAAATAAATGGTATAAAATACCGACACAATGGCAATATAAACACAAATGCAGTATAATGTGATCCTTTATTGACTACGTTTCGCCCACACAGTGGGCTTTTTCAAGTCACAAACAGAACTACCTGGGGTGGAAGGAACGCGAGTATTTATAGTCCGGCTGAGGTCAGGTGAAGAATGCTGCATCTGATGATGTACCGAGTGGGGTTATAGAGTCTAAAAACTTGGGTAGCTTGGAAAGGAGACTGGACAAGTCTCCTTTCCAAGCTACCCAGTTTTTGACTCTATAACCCCACTCGGTACATCATCAGATGCAGCATTCTTCACCTGACCTCAGCCGGACTATAAATACTCGCGTTCCTTCCACCCCAGGTAGTTCTGTTTGTGACTTGAAAAAGCCCACTGTGTGGGCGAAACGTAGTCAATAAAGGATCACATTATACTGCATTTGTGTTTATATTGCCAGGTACTAGTGTTACTAGTGTATTCATGTACTAGTGTTAGTAGTGTACATAGGTACTAGCATTACTAGTGTATCCATGTACTAGTGTTACTAGTGTAAGCAGGTACTAGTGTTACTAGTGTATTCATGTACTAGTGTTAGTAGTGTACCTAGGTACTAGCATTACTAGTGTATCCATGTACTAGTGTTACTAGCGTTACCAGGTACTAGTGTTACATGTGTCTCATGCTTGAACTTTTATCTAAGTGCTGTGCTGAAAAAAGCAAGAGAAACTCATGGAGAAAGTGGCTGCCTTTCTTCTGGAATATAGCGAAGAAGGTTTGTGTTTGAAGTGAATATAACAGAGTTGGTGGGTGACTCTTGATTATAACGGAGAAAGTGGTCCTGGGTCCTATTGAATTTAAAAAAAGATGGTGTAGATCTTTTTTAATATAAAGAGGGTGGGAATATTCTTGATTACAACAGAGGTGGGTGTGGGTCTTAGTGAACAGACAGTAGTGTACCTAGCAGTCATGTATGACAGTAGTGTACCTAGCAGTCATGTATGACAGTAGTGTACCTAGCAGTCATGTATGACAGTAGTGTACCTAGCAGTCATTGTATGACAGTAGTGACCTTTGCAGTCATGTTATGACAGTAGTGTATCTAGCAGTCTGTATGACAGTAGTGTACCTAGCAGTCATGTATGACAGTAGTGTACCTAGCAGTCATGTATGACAGTAGTGTACCTAGCAGTCATGTATGACAGTAGTATACCTAGCAGTCATGTATGACAGTAGTGTACCTAGCAGTCATGTATGACAGTAGTGTACCTAGCAGCCATGTATGACAGTAGTGTACTAGAGTATGTTTTGACGTAGTGTACCTAGCAGCCATGTATGACAGTAGTGGACCTAGCAGTGATGTATGACAGTAGTGGACCTAACAGTCATGTATGACAGTAGTGGCCCTAGCAGTCATGTATGACAGTAGTGTACCTAGCAGTCATGTATGACAGTAGTGTACCTAGCAGTCATGTATGACAGTAGTGTACCTAGCAGTCATGTATGACAGTAGTGGACCTAGCAGTCATGTATGGCAGTAGTGGACCTAGCAGTCATGTATGACAGTAGTGGACCTAGCAGTCATGTATGACAGTAGTGGACCTAGCGTCATGTATGACGTAGTGTCCTAGCGTCTGTATAACAGTAGTGTACCTAGCAGTCTGTATGACAGTAGTGTACCTAGAGTCATGACAGTAGGTAAGCATCAGTATGAAAGTATGGACCCCAGCAGTATGTTGACAGATGTACCTAGGTCATGTATAACTTGTGTACCTAGCAGCCATGTATGCGTAGGGACCTAGAGTAGTATGAGTAGTGTTTAAAATAGCAGTCTGATGAAGTAGTATCCCAGCAGCCATGTAGGGGGTAGGGAGCTAGCAGTCATGTATGAAGTAGTGGACTGCAGTATGTATGACATAGTGGACCTAGCGTCATGTATGACAGTAGTGGACATAGCAGTATGTAGACAGTAGTAACCTAGCAGTCTGATGCAGTAGTGTACCCAGCAGTCTGCATGCAGTAGTGTACCCAGCAGCCATGTATGACAGTGGCCCTAGCAGTCTGTATGACAGTAGTGGACCTAGCATCGTTGACAGTAATGGGGCCTAGCGTCATGAGACAGTAGTAACTAGTATCATGTATGCAGTATATACCTAGCATTGTAAACAGTAGCGGACCCAGCAGTCATGTTGACAGAGTATACCTAGCAGCTGTAGACGTGGTACAGCAGTAGTATGACAGAGGGACCCAGCAGCATGTTGAAAGTAGTTACCTAGCGTCATGTAGACAGTAGTGTACCCAGCAGTCAGTATGACAGTAGGTACCCGCAGTTGATGCAGTATTTTAAAAGGGGTCATGTAGACAGTGTTACCCAGCGTCATGTTGACATAGTGTACCTAGCAGTCGTTGACGTAGTGTACCCAGCAGTCATGTATGACAGTATGACCTAGCAGTCATGTATGCAGTAATGTCCTAGCAGTCATGTATGAAGTAGTGTACTTGCAGTCATGTATGACGTAGTGTACCTACGTCATGTATAACAGTAGTGTACCATCAGTCATGTTTGCATAGATCCTGGGAGTCATGTTGACAGTGGTACCAGCGTCATGTATGCAGTAGTGTACCAGCGTCGTATGACAGTAGGTACCTAGGAGTCTGTATGACAGTAGTGTTCATAACAGTCTGTATGACAGAGTGTCTTACGTATGTATGACAGTAAGACCTATCAGTATGTATGGCGTAGTGTCCTAGCAGTCATGTATGACAGTTGACCTAGCGAGTTGACAGTAGTGTATCTAGCAGTCATGTATGACTTATGACCCGCGTCTGTATGACGTATTACCCCAGCAGTATGTATGACGTGTGTCCTAGATCTTATGACAGTAGTGTACCCACACATGTTGACAGTGTGTACCCAGCAGAAGATGAAGTAGTGCACCTAGCAGTCTTAGACGTTGGACTAGCAGTCATGTAACATAGTGTACATGCAATAGTATGACAGTAGTTTTCCCGCTTTATGTATGACGTGTTACCCAGCAATCAGATGACGTAGTGTACCTGCGTCTTTTTGACAGTGTACCTTGCAGCATGTATGAAAATGTACCAGCAGTCATGTATGCAGTAGTGTCCCTAGCAGTCATGTAGACGTAGGTACCTCAGTCATGTTGCAGTAGTGTACCTATCAGTATGTATGGGCAGTAGTGTACCCAGCAGTCATGATACAGTGTGCACCCAGCAGTCAAATATGACAGTAGTTACCCTTTGGGGGATGTATGACGTGGCGCCTAGCGGGATGTTGGTGCACCTAGCTCATGTATGACAGTGGCACCTAGCAGTCTGTATGCAGTAGTGACCTACAGTAAAATATGACGTGTGCACCTTTCTGAAAAAGTAGTGCACCAGCGGTCATGTATGACGTTGTGACCTAGCGGCAAGTTTTCGTAGTGTACCAGCGGGCTGTTGACGTAGTGCCCTGCAGCAAGTTGCATATGCACCTAGCGGGCATGTATGACGTAGTGCCCTAGCGGGCAAATATGACGTATTTCACCTAGCGTCAAGTATGACAGAGTGACCTAGCAGTCAAGTATGACAGTAGTGCACCTAGCAGTCAAGTATGACAGTAGTGTACCTAGCGGTCATGTATGACAGTAGTGTACCTAGCGGTCATGTATGACAGTAGTGCACCTAGCGGTCATGTATGACAGTGCACCTAGCAGTCATGTATGACAGCAGTGCACCTAGCGGTCATGTATGACAGTAGTGCACCTAGCAGTCATGTATGACAGTAGTGCACCTAGCGGTCATGTATGACAGTAGTGCACCTAGCAGTCAAGTATGACAGTAGTGCACCTAGCGGTCATGTATGACAGTAGTGCACCTAGCAGTCATGTATGACATAGTGTACTAGCGGTTCTGTATGACAGTATGCACCTAGCAGTAGCAGAGTGAACAGTAGTGCACCTAGCAGTAGCATGTATGAGAGTAGTGCACCTAGCGGTCAAGTATGACATTAGTGTACCTAGCAGTCAATTATGACAGTAGTGCACCTAGCGGTCAATTATGACAGTAGTGTACGTAGCAGTCAAGTATGACAGTAGTGCCCTAGCAGTCAGTATGACAGTAGCACCTAGCGGTCAAGTATGACAGTAGTGCACCTAGCAGTCATGTATGACAATAGTGTACGTAGCGGTCATCCTTAACAGTAATGCACCTAGCAGTTAGCTATGACAGTGCACCTAGCAGTTAGCTATGACAGTGCACCTAGCAGTTAGCTATGACAGTGCACCTAGCAGTTAGCTATGACAGTGCACCTAGCAGTTAGCTATGACAGTGCACCTAGCAGTTAGCTATAACAGTGCACCTAGCAGTTAGCTATAACAGTGCACCTAGCAGTTAGCTATAACAGTGCACCTAGCAGTTAGCTATGACAGTGCACCTAGCAGTTAGCTATGACAGTGCACCTAGCAGTTAGCTATAACAGTGCACCTAGCAGTTAGCTATAACAGTGCACCTAGCAGTTAGCTATAACAGTGCACCTAGCAGTTAGCTATGACAGTGCACCTAGCAGTTAGCTATAACAGTGCACCTAGCAGTTAGCTATAACAGTGCACCTAGCAGTTAGCTATAACAGTGCACCTAGCAGTTAGCTTGACAGTGCACCTAGCATTTTTAGCTAGAACAGTGCACTAGTTTGTTGTAGGTAAACCTGTTTTTCTTATTTGCAAGCTGGTAATTTCTTGTTTGTTGGGTAATATTCCCATTATTGATCATATTATTTGATTCAAAGTATACATGTGATCATAAATATTAGTGAGATAGCACTGCAGGTATACATGACCTAACAGTTGTAACACAAGTATACATGACCTAACAGTTGTAACACAAGTATACATGACCTAACAGTTGTAACTCAAGTATACATGACCTAACAGTTGTAGCACAAGTTGACAACAACATTCACCAAGGTAGCAGACTCTCCATCCAGTTTATCTGCACTTCTACGAAGCTCATGTACAATAATAATAATAATAATAATAATGATAATAATAATAATTATAATAGTAATATAAATGGGCGGGTGATGTTTCTCAGGGATCGATGTCACTCAAGATTGCGGTCCTGGGTTGTGGCCAGTAATAAATATCACAGAACTACGAAAGAAGCTACTCTTGGATAACTTATGATTATATATATATATATATATATATATATATATATATATATATATTGTGTGTGTGTGTGTGTGTGTGTGTGTGTGTGTGTGTGTGTGTGTGTGTGTGTGTGTGTCTGTGTCAGTCAATACACCATACAGAAACAGGCTGGTATATACAGAGAAAGATCGCAGTTAGTAGGGCTGGATCCCGCTACATGGAGATGAGCGAGGTTACCAGGTGATGCTCTTATACACTCAGCCACAAATGCCTCAAATCTGGGCAGCCTGGTTCACAAGCCATGTTTCTTCCCAGCCCGAGTACACCAGTCGGCCTTGAGTATGGTTTCAAGCTATTTCCATTTTCTATTATATATTCTGATCTCACAACAGTGCAAATATTCCCACCCTAAGATGTGTAAATCATCACTCGGGTCAGTATGTATTACGACTTAAGTTGTCCAAAATTCCACTTGAAAAGAGCACAACGATATAAGCCTTTGTATCGAGAGTCGTAAGACACAGTAACCTGCAACATTGTAAGGGACAGCAGAAACCAACTGTGGAGAGAACCAAGGAAAACACTGAGACTACGGAGATACAGAAACAGGTGGTCATGAAGCACAGGGAAATAGTTGTATACACACCAGGACCAAGAAACAGTTCCATCAATAACCACATTACGAGATGCTACCCAACCAGTGACATCAAGAAAACCTAAACAAAACTCAAATGCTCCAAATTGTATGTCCTCCTTCATTTGTACTAACATTCAGGGTTTAACATTTGGGCTCCTCACAGAAACAAATACGATGTAGTATTTGCAGAAATACTTACGAAGGATACTTTGCGCTGTGTATTTACATGTGAGAGTATATAAAACTCAGGGAGGAGTAGGATTTTGTAAATGATTAATTTTCTTAAAAAAAAAAAAAAAAAAAAAAAAACTGCCGTAAATCAAATGACGCAGTAGAAGTTCTAGGATTAAGTGGAGAGCAAGAATTAACCTTGAATATAAATTTCATTAGCAATGGCTTACTAATTCACTGAGCAGGTAATGACGATAGAAAGCTGTCTTCAAAATCAAACACCAGATTTTTTCCTCCACTGAAATTTCAGTCTTCCCAAACGGAAGACGTTGAACATTGTACCAGATAAAGTACCCGAAAGCACGTTAGCATAAATAGAATTAATCTCCACGAAGAGTGCCCCTCATGGAAGGTTCCTTGATGTTGGTGAGGGGCTCTTGATTTAGGGAATTGGATCAGTGCTCCAGTTCCCCGAATTAAGCCTGAATGCCTTCCACATCCCCCCCCCCGGGCGCTGTATAATCCTACGGGTTTAGCGCTTCCCCTTTGATTATAATAATAATAATAATCCACGAAGAGTGAGGAACTAATCAAGAAAAGAAACACTGTCAGCTACTATATTTTCCAATCAAATCCTCGTCCAAGTGCAAACGAACATAAATTCAGATATAGAGAACCTCAGAAGCAACCAACGTTAAGGGATTTCCATTAACTTTAACAACTGTAGGGAATACCTGATCTATCAGGTATTCCTTAGAAAAGTCTTGAGTTCCCTTGACCCTCACCATTGCCTGGAAAACCTGACTACAGAAGTAAACAAAGTTTGTGGAAAATATGTTGAGAAGATCAGTTTTTGAAAGACAACTTAGAAGAACGGATAAAAGAGTGTCACAACCTGGGAAGGATAACGTATACAGACATAGACATATGGAGCAGAAACTCGTGCTAACAGAAGTAGCACAAAAGGAACAAGTAGATGTCCAGGGAACAGGAGCAAGTAGATGTCCAGGGAACAGGAACAAGTAGATGTCCAGGGAACAGGAGCAAGTAGATGTCCAGGGAACAGGAACAAGTAGATGTCCAGGGAACAGGAACAAGTAGATGTCCAGGGAACAGGAGCAAGTAAATGTCCAGGGAACAGGAACAAGTAGATGTCCAGGGAACAGGAGCAAGTAAATGTCCAGGGAACAGGAACAAGTAGATGTCCAGGGAACAGGAACAAGTAGATGTCCAGGGAACAGGAACAAGTAGATGTCCAGGGAACAGGAACAAGTAGATGTCCAGGGAACAGGAACAAGTAGATGTCCAGGGAACAGGAACAAGTAGATGTCCAGGGAACAGGAACAAGTAGATGTCCAGGGAACAGGAACAAGTAGATGTCCAGGGAACAGGAACAAGTAGATGTCCAGGGAACAGGAACAAGTAGATGTCCAGGGAACAGGAACAAGTAGATGTCCAGGGAACAGGAACAAGTAGATGTCCAGGTAATACTAACATCAGTTTACAGCAGATATCAGGAATGTTGCCAGATAATGTGTAGAAGTTTTGATGTAGAAACAAATTACTACCTCCGCCAGGTGCCAGATTAACTAGGCTCTGACGGATATGTGGTCCAGCTGGCGGCCAAGAGCAACAGCCATGTTGAACAGGCAATCGACAGAAAAGCCTGTACCCAGGCCAGCCTATGAGAGAAGGTAAACTGTGAACCTGTCACAGGTATATCACAGGTTGTGTTGCTGTGATATGTTTTAGGTGTACTTATGTAGTTGTCTTACAAGGGTAGACAGGTTTTACTAATTCCTGGCCTTCAAAACCTGGTCATACTCACTCTTAAAACTGTGCATAGTGCTTACTTCACCTCTTCATCAGGAGCAAGCCGCTCACTACCCTAAGACTGAAAAAATACTTTGTAACATCTCCATGGTTTATTGCGTCTTGAGTTGCCTTAATATATATTAAAGTTTTTTTTATCTTAGGAATTATTACTACCTTTTCCATGTAGTCAAGGTGATCACCGGCCATTCCTCAGGCGCTGTGTGATAAATATAATAATCATATTAAATCTTTGTCTGGAAGTTTATCATGAGCATCTGCCTTTCAGTTGTTCTTGCCTTTACACTCGGAATTAAATTCATGTATCCATCTTTCAGGTCACGTTTCCAGCTTGTTCAGTTATAAGAGTTTCTCTCGTTTTCTTTGGTTGTAATCTTTCTCGTCAGTTTCTTTTAGAGAACAATGATTTGCAAGATTAGATTTTCTCCTGCAGGTCATTCACGTATTATAGAAAAACAGCCAAGGCCCAAGCACTGATCCTTGACGGGGTCCGGGTTATCACCTTCGCCCACTCGGGTACCTCCTGTCTATCACCTTCTGTCTTATAGTCACTTGAGTACCTTCTCTTCTCTGTCTACCTGATCATTCAGTTTGCATATTTTTGCTCAACGGTCGCACAATCTTAAGTTATATTTGTCAATATTTTAGGAGGCCCCATTGCTTTCATTACTTCTAGATTCCTTAGTGTTCTCTGACTTCTTTCTTTGTCGTGGAAATTTTCTGTAATCTTTGTTGCTCGTAAATAGTATTATGTTGTGATTGTGCTGTTATGTGACTCTGTTCTGGTGTGTTGAGCTCTATTGTGATGCTCTGTCATGCTGTCATGCTGCATTGCTGTATTATGCTGCTGTATTGATGCACTGCGTTATGCTGCCTTATATGCTGCGTTGTTGTACTCGTGTTTCGCCTGCCTTCCCCCACTCCTGACGAGGTCGTGTATTGCATCACGTTATGAAGTCTTGTGGTTTATGGTGCCGCTAGAGAGCACGATTTCAAGAGAGACCACACGCTGCTGTGTTGCTTGTGGTAGCTCTCACTGCTGTGACATTTTAGACCCTCTCTTTCCCCTCCGTCCCTCTTACACAGCCATGATATAAACTGGCATCAGGGGTACAGTAGGAAAGAGATGTAAATGATACCATACGAAGTATCTCGAAAGCTATACCCAACAAGGGGCTTTCCACGGAATACATAACATAATGTGTACTTTACACAAATAACCCGCACATAAAAGAGAGAAGCTTACGACGACGTTTCGGTCCGACTTGGACCATTGACAAAGTCACACTAACAGAGGTGGAGCAGGACGGCTATATATAGGCAGGAAGAGGTGGAGGTAGTAGTAGTAGTAGTAGTAGTAGTAGTAGTAGTAGTAGTAGTAGTACAAGAATGGTATATAATGCGGGTTATTTGTGTATCGTTCCAGTCACGGTATTGTGCCTTTTTGTTATTTAATAATGTGTACTTATAACTATAACCAATATGTAGACAAACTGCAAATATATCCATTGTAACTTTAAGCATCTTTTTGTGAAACTAAATATTTAATTTAACTTTCATCTTAACAGATCAGTGGATGCAGTGGAGTGGTCAGACAACAGGAGAGAAGCAACCCGTCCTCAGAGCGTAAGTTAGTCAAATATGCATGTTGAAATTTCTCTTTATTAATTAAGATCTCACATACATACAGTAACATAACTGGACTCCTACTCTTTAAGTTACTTTTTTTATTTTTTATCCTACGTGTTTTCGGTTATGTTTATAAATGGTGGATGATTCATAATAATAAATAAGACACATGTACTACAGTTAGGTATCTTTATTCCGAAACGTTTGACCTACACAGTAGGATTCTTCAGTCGAATACAGAAGTGAGCATATGAGTCCTTTGGACTGACCCTCCCTCCCATAATTACATCTACCAGGGTGATGGACTGATTACATCCTCTTTAAATCTCTCCTGCATTTGCAGCCTCCTCTGTATTCGACTGAAGAAGGCTACTGTGTAGACGAAACGTCTCGAGAATAAAGATACCTAACTGTCGCACACGTGACTTATCAACTCGTCAATAATACATATCATTATCATCTTCACATGTGGTCAAGGACACACGTCGTTGTTCACAATAACATTGCAAGGTTTTATTATTTTTTTTATACATTTCCTCGGAAACTTATTTACACTTAATTATCATTAAGTCAAGATAATTATTTTAGGGAATAAATACGATCAGTGGATCAGCAACGTTAAGTTAAAACTTGGATAGGACGACCTGGTCTACAGTCTAATTTGTCTCACGAAACCTGAAGTAGAGATAATTTAGACGGTTATATTTGCACGTCAGAACGTCTACAAATCTAGTATATCTTACCTGCTACCTGTTAGCACCAGGTAGTATATCTTACCTGTTACTTGCTAGCACCAGGTAGTATATCCTACCTGCTACCTGCTAGCACCAGGAAGTATATCCTACCTGCTAGCACCAGGTAATATATTCTACCTGCTAACACCAGGTAGTATATTCTACCTGCTAGCACCAGGTAGTATATACTATCTGCTTGCACCAGGTAGTATATCCTACCTGCTAGCACTAGGTAGTATATCCTACTTGCTAGCACCAGGTAGTATATCGTACCTGCTACCTGCTAGTACCACGTAGTACATCTTACCTGCTACCACCTGGTAGTATATCGTACCTGTTACCGGCTAGCACCAGGTAGTATATCCTACCTATTACCGGCTAGCACCAGGTAGTATATCCTACCTGCTACCTGCTAGCACCAGGTAGTATATCCTACCTGCTACCTTCTAGCACCAGGTAGTATATCCTACCTATTACCGGCTAGCACCAGGTAGTATATCCTACCTGCTACCTGCTAGCACCAGGTAGTATATCCTACCTGCTAGCACCAGGTAGTATATCCTACCTGTTACCGGCTAGCACCAGGTAGTATATCCTACTTGCTAGCACCAGGTAGTATATCCTACTTGCTAGCACCAGGTAGTATATCCTACCTGCTAGCACCAGGTAGTATATCCTACCTGCTAGCACCAGGTAGTATATCCTACTTGCTAGCACTAGGTAGTATATCTTGTCTCCTGCTAGCACCAGGTAATATATCTTACCTGTTACCTGCTAGCACCAGGTAGTATATTCTTCCCACTAGCACCAGGTAGTATATCCTACCTGCTAGCACCAGGTAGTATATCCTACCTGCTAGCACCTGGTAGTATATCTTATCTGTTACCTGCTAGCACCAGGTAGTATATCCGACCTGCTAGCACCAGGCAGTATATCCTACCTAATAGCACAAGGTACTATATCTTACCTGTTGCCTGCTAGCACCAGGTAGTATATCCTACCTGTTGCCTGCTAGCACCAGATAGTATATCCTACCTGCTAGCACCAGGTAGTGTATAATACATGCTACCTGCTAGCATCAGGTAGTATATCCTACCTGTTACCTGCTAGCACCAGGTAGTATATCCTACTTGCTACCTGCTAGCACCAGGAAGTATATCCTACCTGCTAGCACCAGGTAGTATATCCTACTTGCTAGCACCAGGTAGTATATCCTACTTGCTAGCACCAGGTAGTATATCCTACCTGCTAGCACCAGGTAGTATATCCTACCTGCTAGCACCAGGTAGTATATCCTACTTGCTAGCACTAGGTAGTATATCTTACTTGTCTCCTGCTAGCACCAGGTAATATATCTTACCTGTTACCTGCTAGCACCAGGTAGTATATCCTTCCCACTAGCACCAGGTAGTATATCCTACCTGCTAGCACCAGGTAGTATATCCTACCTGCTAGCACCTGGTAGTATATCTTATCTGTTACCTGCTAGCACCAGGTAGTATATCCGACCTGCTAGCACCAGGCAGTATATCCTACCTACTAGCACAAGGTACTATATCTTACCTGTTACCTGCTAGCACCAGGTATATCCTACCTGTTGCCTGCTAGCACCAGATAGTATATCCTACCTGCTAGCACCAGGTAGTGTATAATACATGCTACCTGCTAGCATCAGGTAGTATATCCTACCTGTTACCTGCTAGCACCAGGTAGTATATCCTACTTGCTACCTGCTAGCACCAGGTAATATATCCTACCTGCTAGCACCAGGTGGTATATCTTACCTGCTAGCACCAGGTAGTATATCTTACCTGCTAGCACCAGGTATTGAATAGTTTCTGCTACCTGCTAGTACCAGGTTGTATATCCTATCTGCTAGTACCAGGAAGTATATCCTATTTGCTAGCACCAGGTAGTATATCCTACCTGCTACCTGCTAGCATCAGGTAGCATCTACTAGACTTAACGCAAGGAATTATTCAACGCTTGCCTAACCTGCAGACATAACCTACTTGTACTAGTGGATTTGTCCACTGGCGACTCTGCCTCATGCTTCTACTCACCTGACTGGTAGACAGCAACCACCCAGGGAGGTACTACCTTCATGTGGTAGTAGGTTGGTAGACAGCAACCACCCAGGGAGGTACTACCTTCATGTGGTAGTAGGTTGGTAGACAGCAACCACCCAGGGAGGTACTACCATCCTGTGGTAATAGGTTGGTAGACAGCAACCACCCAGGGAGGCACTACCATCCTGTGGTAATAGGTTGGTAGACAGCAGACACTCAGGGAAGTACTACCGTCCTGTGGTAGTAGGTTGGTAGACAGCAACCACCCAGGGAGGTACTACCGTCCTGCCAAGTGAGTGAAACGGAAACCTGTAATTGTTTTACATGATGGTAGGATTGCTGGTGTCTTTTTTTCTGTCTCATAAACATGCAAGACTTCAGGTACGTCTTGCTACTTCTACTTACGCTTAGGTCACACTACACATACATGTACAAGCATATATACACACACCCCTCTGGGTTTTCTGCTATTTTCTTGCTAATTCTTGTTCTTGTTTATTTCCTGTTATCTCCGTGGTGAAGTGGAACAGAATTCTTCCTCCGTAAGCCATGCGTGTTGTAATAGGCGACTAACACGCCAGGAACAAGTGGCTAGTAACCCTTTCTCCTGTATATATTACTAAAGTTAAAAAGAGAAACTTTTGTTTTTATTTTTGGGACACCCTGCCACGGTGGGATACGGCCGGTGCCTTGAAAGAAGAAGGTTACTTCATTTTTCTTTTTTACAGTTAGTCTGTATTCCCACAACATCTACTGTTACAGTAGTATTGTTATTGTATACATGGGTCAGCGCTAAACCCGCAGGGATTATACAGCGCCTGGGAAACAGGAGGAAATAGATTTAGTATAAGGAAGATAAGATCAGCTCTAATTCCTTAATTAAATCAAGAGCCCTTCCCCATCATCATGTCACCTTCCTTTAAGGAAAAACAAGGAGAAAGGCTGACAGTGCTCATGTGTGTCAGGAAGCACATTACAGGTGCGGGTTCCATGCTGACGACTCATGCTGTCAGCTGAGCCTAACTTTATGGTCAATGTCTTGAACACTGCCATTCATTGTCTGTTTATTTAGGAATATAGGGACAGTATAATAGCCTATTGGATATATGTGTGAAGGTATCTTATTAACGAAAATAAGATACCAGACATATTTAGCAAATATCGTCAATTTACTTGCACCAGAAAAGACAACTGTAGATATAAATCCAGATGTACTCCAGGTAACCTTTTTGGGGCCTAGTTCCTAGGCCTTTTGTGTATCTATATGTCCTTGCACTGCCCTCCACAGGATGGTTATGAGGTGTACAATAAACTATCCACTTCGACAATAAAATAAAAATTAAATGAATCATTGTTGAGGTTTCTTAAAACACTTTACAAGGCGGATAGTTATGCACTTACTGCAGAAATTTCAAGATTAACATGTACTACAAGTGATAAGCTGGACGGTGTGCTTACCCTCAGATCTTTTTGCTTTCACGTTGTTTGCAGTTACTTTTTTTTTCCTCTCGGCCTGAATTACAGTTATTGTGTCTTCCAGCCGTCGTTCCTGACCAGTCTGGTGTTACAGTGGAGGCTGTGGCCTTCGAACATCAATAACTTTATAAGGATCATAACTAAACATTAATTAAAGTGTCGTGAGTCAGGGGTGAAAGCTGTGTAAATATTTTTTTATTATGGATCTCAGTCAGCCTAACACAGGTTGAATATAATAATAATGGTGTACAATACCAACAAGTAGGTAAATAAAACACCTGTGCAACAAATAAATAAGACATATGTGGAACACATAAAGATATGTAACTGCTGCGTATATGTCTTATTTAGCTAACATAGCTGGATCACATGCAGGAGGGAGAGTCTACCGTGTTGCCTTGCTTGGTTTACTAGTCAGGGAATCTGATCCAACACGAGACTTTGTTATAGGTGTTACAGTGGTGACACTCAGTACTCTTAAGTGTTATGGTGATCTGCGTTGCATGTGATGGACTTAGTGATCTGAGTGTCACTATAATGATTACTGGGTTACCTGTGCTTCAATGAGTGATCTGAGTGTCACTACGGTGATGACTGGGTTACCTGTGCTGCAGTCAGTGATCTGAGTGTCACTATAATGATTACTTGGTTACCTGTGCTGTAATGAGTGATCTGAGTGTCACTACAATGATCACTGGGTTACCTGTGCTGTAATCAGTGATCTGAGTGTCACTATAATGATCACTGGGTTACCTGTGCTACAATCAGTGATCTGAGTGTCACTATAATGATAACTGGGTTACCTGTGCTGTAATCAGTGATCTGAGTGTCACTATAATGATTACTTGGTTACCTGTGCTGCAATGAGTGATCTGAGTGTCACTACAATGATCACTGGGTTACCTGTGCTGTAATCAGTGATCTGAGTGTCACTATAATGATCACTGGGTTACCTGTGCTACAATCAGTGATCTGAGTGTCACTATAATGATCACTGGGTTACCTGTGCTGTAATCAGTGATCTGAGTGTTACTATAATGATCACTGGGTTACCTGTGCTACAATCAGTGATCTGAGTGTCACTACGGTGATAACTGGGTTACCTGTGCTGTAATCAGTGATCTGACTGTCACTACGGTGGTCACCGGGTTACCTGTGCTACAATCAGTGATCTGAGTGTCACTACGGTGGTCACCGGGTTACCTGTGCTGTAATCAGTGATCTGAGTGTCACTATAATGATCACTGGGTTACCTGTGCTACAATCAGTGATCTGAGTGTCACTACGGTGGTCACTGGGTTACCTGTGCTACAATCAGTGATCTGAGTGTCACTACGGTGGTCACTGGGTTACCTGTGCTACAATCAGTGATCTGAGTGTCACTATAATGATCACTGGGTTACCTGTGCTACAATCAGTGATCTGAGTGTCACTATAATGATCACTGGGTTACCTGTGCTACAATCAGTGATCTGAGTGTCACTACGGTGGTCACTGGGTTACCTGTGCTACAATCAGTGATCTGAGTGTCACTACGGTGGTCACTGGGTTACCTGTGCTACAATCAGTGATCTGAGTGTCACTACGGTGATCACTGGGTTACCTGTGCTACAATCAGTGATCTGAGTGTCACTATAATGATCACTGGGTTACCTGTGCTACAATCAGTGATCTGAGTGTCACTATAATGATCACTGGGTTACCTGTGCTACAATCAGTGATCTGAGTGTCACTATAATGATCACTGGGTTACCTGTGCTATAATCAGTGATCTGAGTGTCACTATAATGATCACTGGGTTACCTGTGCTACAATCAGTGATCTGAGTGTCACTATAATGATCACTGGGTTACCTGTGCTACAATCAGTGATCTGAGTGTCACTATAATGATCACTGGGTTACCTGTGCTACAATCAGTGATCTGAGTGTCACTATAATGATCACTGGGTTACCTGTGCTACAATCAGTGATCTGAGTGACACAATAATGATCACTGGGTTACCTGTGCTACAATCAGTGATCTGAGTGACACAATCACTGAGTGTCGTGAGAGCAGCGAGTTACTGGCTCCACTTTATAAGCGGGATACTCCAACAGAATAAACTTACATTGACCATTTACAATAAACGTCGCAAAACACCAAAATAATATTTTATTGCACAAAGATTCTTGTAGTTCGTAAATATAAAACTACACTACGATCTTTGTCTAAAAAACAGAAATACCTGAAATTAACCTTTTGTACCTATTTAATTACACGTAAACTACATTCTGTATGCTGCAGTGAAATGTCCCCTCAAGGAAGGTTCCTTGATGTTGGTGAGGGGCTCTTGATTTAGGGAATTGGATCTGTGCTCCAGTTCCCCGAATTAAGCCTGAATGCCTTCCACATCCCCCCCCCCAGGCGCTGAATAATCCTCCGGGTTTAGCGCTTCCCCTTGATTATAATAATAATAATGCAATAAAATGTATTTTATTTGTATTGTATAAAATAACTGACCTTCATGCAGTAGCGATGCATCATCGTGATTTCAAAAATATTTGAAAAAATGCCTGAAAGTTCGGAAGTCTTTGAATTTAAATCAAAATCGTGGATGACTTGGAGTTTGAATGATATATATTTTATATTCTTCTTATTCTTGACGCTACACTGACTGTGTCAGTAAGTTTACGAGACGTGAGGCTCGTAACTCACCGGCACAACGTTCCTCTACCAATGGAAGTGACCTGAGTATAATTCCCAGGCGCCGCGGACAGTGTTACATTGGTCACATCTCTGAAAAATAAAAGAAACAATCCACGAGCCGGTTTTTTTTGACATAATTTGACTATGAAAAATCCAAAAGTAGTGGAACCAAGCTAAATTTCGACTTTTTTTTAACTGTCAAAAAAACATTGATTCCTCTTTTCTTGTAAAATTGTAAAATGCAGAGTGAAAGACCAAAATTATTATTGACATAAATACCACACACACGACAGACAGATTTTTGAACAATGCACAATGGAAATAAGTGAACAAATGAGTGAACATTAAAACTGTGGCACATGACCAGTGATTGTTCACAAAGTTCTGTGAAAGTGATTGTTGTAATAATATTGATCACGTGTTATGTTTTATTTTATATATTAATAAAAGAATTCTTCTTAGTGGTCTGTTGTTTACACGTACATGATGTTGTTTACACGTACATAATGTTGTTTGCACGTACATGATGTTTGCACGTACATAATGTTGGTTACACGTACATAATGTTGTTTGCACGTACATAATGTTGTATGCACGTACATAATGTTGTTTACACGTACATGATGTTTGCACGTACATAATGTTGTTTGCACGTACATGATGTTTGCACGTACATAATGTTGTTTGCACGTACATGATGTTTGCACGTACATAATGTTTGCACGTACATGATGTTTGCACGTACATAATGTTGTTTGCACGTACATGATGTTTGCACGTACATAATGTTGTTTGCACGTACATGATGTTTGCACGTACATAATGTTTGCACGTACATGATGTTTGCATGTACATAATGTTGTTTGCACGTACATGATATTTGCACGTACATAATGTTGTTTGCACGTACATGATGTTTGCACGTACATAATATTGTTTGCACGTACATGATGTTTGCACGTACATAATGTTTGCACGTACATGATGTTTGCACGTACATAATGTTTGCACGTACATGATGTTTGCACGTACATAATGTTGTTTGCACGTACATGATGTTTGCACGTACATAATGTTGTTTGCACGTACATGATGTTTGCACGTACATAATGTTGTTTGCACGTACATGATGTTTGCACGTACATAATGTTGTTTGCACGTACATGATGTTTGCACGTACATAATGTTTGCACGTACATGATGTTTGCACGTACATAATGTTGGTTACACGTACATAATGTTGTTTACACGTACATAATGTTGTTTGCACGTACATAATGTTGTTTACACGTACATAATGTTTGCACGTACATAATGTTGTTTACACGTACATAATGTTGTTTACACGTACATAATGTTGTTTGCACGTACATAATGTTGTTTACACGTACATAATGTTTGCACGTACATAATGTTGTTTACACGTACATAATGTTGTTTGCACGCACATAATGTTTGCACGTACATAATGTTGGTTACACGTATATAATGTTGTTTGCACGTACATAATATTTGCTAGTACATAATAATGTTTGCACGTACATGATGTTTGCACGTACATAATGTTTGCACGTACATAATGTTGGTTACACGTACATAATGTTGTTTGCACGTACATAATGTTTGCTAGTACATAATAATGTTTGCACGTACGTAATGTTAAAGTAAAAGGACACAAGTGCAACTAATGTGACATTTTTATTGTGGCAACGTTTCGCTCTCCAGGAGCTTCGTCAAGCCGTTACAAACAGTACATGGACACAGAGGGTATATATAGGCTCAGAGTGAGGTGCAATACTAGTGGTAGTAGTAGTAGTGAAATTCAGAGACGCCCAATTAGTGATCAAAGAAACTAATTTCCGCAGACGCAAGTGTCTTGCATCAGCACTGATCGCTGTTTCTAATACAATTAAACAAAACAAAGGCAGCTTCACCATCTCCGAAGTCTTAGCAAGAATCCTCCTGAAAACAGTAAACCCTGCCATCACATAGTCTCTCCTGTTAATACTACATAAAGCACATTACATTGAAACAGCCTCCAATAGAAATATTTGTCTAACCTATTTTTATGTTACCCAAGTTATAGCTTTAATATCCTTTTACTCTTGTGCGAGTCAATTGTTCTAACATATTGTATTACTGCTACTACTACTACAACTTATCTCACTACTACTACTACCACTAGTATTGCACCTCACTCTGAGCCTATATATACCCTCTGTGTCCATATACTGTTTGTAACGGCTTGACAAAGCTCCTGGAGAGCGAAACGTTGCCACAATGACCTCGAGGGAGACAGGAGCTGTAGTGGGGAAACAAGTGTAGTCAAGGACAAGAAAAAAACAATATTACAAACTAGAAATACCACAGGAGATAGCAAACAAGGAGACTCCACTAGCAATAGTGAGGATATTACCAGAAACAACTGGTGAGAGCTCCATTGTTAGTACTAGTGAGGATAGGAATGAGACAGGTAAACATGCACCAACAGGGAATACAGTCACAGAAACCCAAGGCAAACAGAAACCAAGCCTGTGCACATACTATGCACGCACTTGGTATCTGCAGGCATGGGAAATCTGGAAAAACAGATGGGACATGCAACTTTGATCACCCTAGTAAATGCCATGCCCATATGACAACAGGAAAATGCAAACTCCCTTCCTCTAAGCTTTTTCACCCTGAAATGTGTCCCTCTTCAGTACAGGAAAGACTGTGCTATAACTTAAATTGCCAGGCACACCATCTAAAGGGGACAAAAAGATACAAAACATCCAGACCATGGGAAAACCTGGGTAGCCACAGCCACTCAAGAGGGAGAGGTTTTTTAGTGCCAGGAAGGAAAAAAAACTGGTAGGAAATGGCAGAAATCGTACGCCAAATCCAGTCATTTCTGAATTGGAACCACAGTCGATGGCCTCCACTCCAAACCAACAGATACAGATACTAGTGCCGGAAAAAAAAGGTTCTCCCCAGTACCACCAATACCACCAGTCCGATAACATTCTTCTTTGCAAATGTACAAGGTCTAAAGCCAGCAACGAACAACAAAATACCTTTCATCCGTGGACTGCTTGCAGAGGCAAATGCAATGTTCGCGGCTTTCACAGAGACCCACATAAAGGATCACTTGGACAACGAAATATGGATCCCAGGTTACAACCTATACAGATGTGACAGAGTGAACAGACAAAAAGGGGGGGGGGTTGGCCTGTATATCGCCGTCACTTGTTTGCACAGAACTGCTTAATGCCTCAAATGATGTAGTGGAAGTTTTAGCAGTAAAGATCGAGAACCAAAACCTAGTCATTGTGGTAGTCTACAAGCCTCCGGATGCAACGTCCCAGCAATTCCAGGAACATCTGTTAAAAACTGACCACTGTCTGGAAAATCTTCCAGCTCCTGCCCCCAACATCTTGCTCCTGGAGGATTTCAGCTTGAGGCGCCTAAAATGGAGGAATATAGCAAATAATGTTGTTGCAGTGATAACACCAGGAGGCAGCTCTGACGAGAACTCACACTCACACGAGCTCTTAAATCTCTGCACAAAATTCAACTGAAACCAGCAATAATAGAGCCTACTAGACTGGAGAATATACTGGACCTCATCTTCACTAACAATGATGATCTGAAACGAAATGTCACCATATCAAAAACAATATACTCAGATCACAACATAATCGAGGTTCAGACATGTATGCGTGGAGCCCCAGACCGACAAAATGAGATTAGTCACGAGGGAGTCTTCACCAAATTCAACTTCAATAACAAGAACATAAAGTGGGACCAAGTAAACCAAGTCCTAAACGATATAAGCTGGGAAGATAGACTAAGCAACACAGACCCCAACTTATGCCTAGAACAGATTAACTCGGTGGCACTCGATGTATGCTCAAGGCTTATTCCTTTAAGAAAAAGGAGTAGATGTAAAATAGAAAGAGACAGGCGCTCCCTTTACAGGAGATGGAAAAGAATAACAGAGCAACTAAAAGAGGCCAATATATCTGAAATGCGTAGGGAGTCCCTGGTCAGAGAAATAGCAAACATCGAACTTAAGCTAAAGGAATCTTATAGGAGTCAGGAATCGCGGGAAGAACTAAGAGCTATAAATGAAATCGAGAGAAATCCAAAGCATTCCTTTTCTTATGCCAAATCAAAGTCGAGAACAACATCCAGTATTGGGCCTCTACTTAAACAAGATGGGTTCTACACAGATGACGGCAAGGAAATGAGTGAGCTACTCAAGTCCCAATATGACTCAGTTTTTAGGAAGCCGCTAGCCAGACTGAGAGTCGAAGATCAAAATGAATTTTTTATGAGAGAGCCACAGAATTTGGTTAACACAAGCCTATCTGATGTTATCCTGACGCCAAATGACTTCGAACAGGCGATAAATGACATCCCCACGCACTCTGCCCCAGGGCCAGACTCATGGAACTCCGTGTTCATCAAGAACTGCAAGAAGCCCTTATCACGAGCTTTTACCATCCTATGGTTAGGGAGCATGGACACGGGGGTCGTCCCACAGTTACTAAAAACAACAGACATAGCCCCACCCCACAAAGGGGGCAGTAAAGCAATAGCAAATAACTACAGACCGATAGCACTAACATCCCTTATCATAAAAATCTTTGAAAGGGTCCTAAGAACCAAGATCGCCACCCATCTAGATACCCATCAATTACACAACCCAGGGCAACATGGGTTTAGAGGAGGTCGCTCCTGTCTGTCTCTACTGGATCTCTACGACAAGGTCCTAGATGCACTAAAAGACAAAAAGAATGCATATGTAATATATACAGACTTTGGAAAAGCCTTCGACAAGTGTGACCCTGGCGTAATAGCGCACAAAATGCGTGCTAAAGAATAACAGGAAAAGTTAGTAGATGGATCTATGATTTCCTCACACGCGGAACACAATGAGTAGTAGTCAACAGAGTAAAGTCTGAGGCGGCTACGGTGAAAAGCTCTGTACCACAAGGCACAGTACTCACTCCCATCTTGTTTCTCATCCTCATATCTGACATAGACAAGGATGTCAGCCACAGCACCGTGTCTTCCTTTGCAGATGACACCCGAATCTGCATGACAGTGTCTTCCATTGCAGACACTGCAAGGCTCCAGGCGGACATCAACCAAATCTTTCAGTGGGCTGCAGAAAACAATATGAAGTTCAACGATGAGAAATTTCAATTACTCCGATATGGTAAACATGAGGAAATTAAAACTTCATTAGAGTACAAAACAAGTTCCGGGCACAAAATAGAGCGAAAATCCAACGTCAAAGACCAGGGAGTGATCATGTCAGAGGATCTCACCTTCAACGACCATAACATTGTATCAATCGCATCTGCTAGAAAAACGACGGGATGGATAATGAGAACCTTCAAAACTAGGGATGCCAAGCCCTTGATGACACTTTTCAGGTCGCTTGTTCTATCTAGGCTGGAATATTGCTGCACACTAACAGCACCTTTCAAGGCAGGTGAAATTGCTGACCTAGAAAATGTACAGAGAACCTTCACGGTGCGCATAACGGAGATAAAACACCTCAGTTACTGGGAGCGTTTGAAGTTCCTGAACCTGTATTCCCTGGAACGCAGGCAGGAGAGATACATGATTATATACACCTGGAAAATCCTAGAGGGACTAGTACCGAACTTGCGCACGAAAATCACTCACAACGAAAGCAAAAGACTTGGCAGACGATGCAACATCCCCCCAATGAAAAGCAGGGGTGTCACTAGCACGTTAAGAGACCATACAATAAGTGTCAGGGGCCCGAGACTGTTCAACAGCCTCCCAGCATACATAAGGGGGATTACCAACAGACCCCTGGCAGTCTTCAAGCTGGCACTGGACAAGCACCTAAAGTCAGTTCCTGACCAGCCGGGCTGTGGCTCGTATGTTGGTTTGCGTGTAGCCAGCAGTAACAGCCTGGTTGATCAGGCTCTGATCCACCAGGAGGCCTGGTCACTGACCGGGCCGCGGGGGCGTTGACCCCCGGAACTCTCTCCAGGTAAACTCCAGGTTAACAATAAAATGTCACATTAGTTGCACTTGTGTCCTTTTACTTTACATATTGTCGGTATTCACCAACTTTATTACGATAATGTTTTTTACTCGTTAGTAACCAGTTACCGTTCAGTAGTGTAACCGTTCCAGAACCCGCCGTTGATCAACGTAAAACCGTCTCTCCCTGAGCCCGGGTCTTCATTTGTGCTGCCCTCAGGAGTATTCAAACCCCCCCTCACATGGGTATGCGGGGGGCTAGTCAGTTTTCCGGGAAAACAAGGAGTAGGTACGGTGGCAAGGGCTCCCCCACTAACAGAAATTTATAGTAAAACGCCACTGATTTTTTTCCCCTAATCCAGTATCAAAACCCCACTGATAAATTTTTTTGGTACAGGGGTGTGGAGCGGGGTTTTTCGTTTTTAAGGGGTAATTAAAGGGGCGTTTGAAGACTTTTTGTGAGTGCCGGCGGGTAAAGGTGAATCTCCACCACCCCACTCCCCACACCACCTCGAGCCAGCGCGATCCCCTCACAGTCTTCATCTGCAAGCCTGTTGCGCCGTTTCAAGCTTCCGTTTAGTTGTGTGCAAATTTGTTCAATCTCCGAGGGGGTTCCCCGGTTTTTGAAATTAAGCCAGTCAGTAAGCCAGACTGTGGAAGTGACGCCAGTCACCCTTTTTTTCACCCAGCCCTTTTCCCCCTGTCACCCAAAAATCTCCCCGTGCTTTGTGCATCTTTTCCGTCTTCCAGCCCACCCATTTGTGGGGTAACCAGCCACCACCCAGCTTCAAACCCCAGGAGAGAGAAAAAGTAACCAGCAGTAAGAAGTAAGCCAATTTCCTCTAAAAGTATTGTCATATCGCTTTGTGCTCCCTGTTGGATGCTAAGAGGGGTTTCCCTTCCTGTGGATAGAGTGGGTTATCAAGCCACCTTTCGTGGGTAAGGGGGGTGCGCGGCGTACCCCAGGAGAGTCACACCCCCATTTCCTCCCACCACCACTCTCTCCCCCCACCACCACCATCCCCCCAATTACCTGGGGTTGTTTGCCCCCTTGTAGGGGCCCCTGTACTGTTTTGGCTCACAAAAATTGGTCAAGAGATTGTACTGGCGCCAACGACAACCCAAATTATGTGAGTTCTTCGAGAGGCGCATTTTTCCCGAAACATGAATTTTGGGGCGTCAGTACCCGCTGGGGGACCCCAAACCCCCCCCCCTATACCGTACTCACCGCCCGTCTACTACTCCAGACTCCGTGATATTTTTCTTGGACATTTTTGTTTTTAAAGACATTTGCTGGGGACATTAAGTAAATTGTTGTGAAACCAAACCTTTGGGGTTTTTTAGTTTTTCTTTGATCTTTTTTAAAATTTTTTTCAGTTTTTCATTTACTTTATTTTTATTCTGTGTTTTTTTTTTGCTCCCCCTGTCTTAGAAAGTAAAATTATGTCCCGTCAGTCACCCTGTGTGAAGTGATTCAATATTTTTTATTGTTTTCTTTCAGCGTTGTTTTTCTCCAGTAGTCATTGAATTTCATGCAGGATATTCACCCAATACTAAATTATCCATTTTTTTTTCTATGTGTGTTTTTTTTTTTTTCGTATCCCCACATGTCCTATTCCTCTAATTTTTTCCCCAAGTTACCATTATTTTTGCACAAATTTTTTGTATCGTCACAGAAAGATTTTGTTGTATCAGTCACAGCAGGAATTTTTTGTAAAAAAAACTAATACTGTTGTGTGCTCCGCCTGTAAGTTTTAATTCCCTGTTTTTTTCCCTGTTTTTTATTTTTTTTATAATTCTTGACAATTCACTCTTATGAAATTTCCCAATTACTTTTAACGTAAAGTGTTTTCCTTACTCTTTTGAAAAAATTGTTTTGTCAAATTTAAATTAAAGATTAAAGTTTCAATCAGTTAATTTTTTTTTTGTCTTCATATTTTTAATTCTTTATTTTCCCTGAGTTTTCCAGTGACACTTTATTACTGCAGTGATTATTTTTACCCCTTTTTTGTTGACTTGTTCTGAAGTGAATTTTTTTTTGAACTGTCTGCATAAATTTATTTTTTTTATTGATATTTTTTTAAAATTATATTTTAATTTTGTTTGATTCTTAGAAATTACTTAAATTTCCCATTTTAACAATTTGTAATTTTATTTTATACTTTTTACTTTGTTTTAAAAATTTAATAATTTTTTTTTTTATTAGAAGATAAAGACAGCCTTTTTAAATTTTAATTTCAGCTCCATAATTTTTACTTGTATATTTCAATGAAAATTTTTATTTTTTTTTTGGGCTAGTCCTTTGAATTGATTTTTCCCCCCTCTTGCAGTGTTTACTTCTGCAAAATTTAGTTTTTCTTTTCATTTTAAATTTAGAATTTTTATCTTTTTTATTTTCTTTTTTTCCCTTTAAATTTTTCTTGTGTTCTTTGCCATTATGTCTCCATACGTCAAGTGATACTTTAGCGAATGTCGACCTGGGACCTTCAGGCTTTTGTGCCCTGCTCAGTTTACATTCCCTTACGATGCAGAAAAACCCTAGCCCTGGGCAATGTTTTTGTTCTCACGTTTTTCGAGATTTGTTAAATGCTGCAAAATGTGATTTCAGTTAAGTTCCATAATCGGAATTACTTTTTAACGGCCGAGGGGGCGGGCACTAGTAATACTGTCCTCCTGTTGGACTCCCCCACAAAAAAAAATATTCACGCCGATAGTGCTCTACAATCCTTGCGATGGCGACTTGTTCAAGTATTCTTTCCCTTTCCCGGGGGACCTTTTGGAAAAATTTTTACTTGCAACGAGTTATGCCTCTCTTGTGATGCCAAAAGCCGTGCAGAAAGCGTTTCGTGGTAGTGTGCTCATTTGAGTGTTTGTTGTCCCTTGTTTTTCAGAGGGTGTCCCACCCTAGTTGACGTAATCAGTGCATTGTAAGAAGTTATTTCTCGAGTAAAACTTCCACGTTGTTAAAGTTTGTAAGTGTGTTTCTTTATATTGAAACCCTCGT
Source organism: Cherax quadricarinatus (assembly GCF_026875155.1). Taxonomy (NCBI): domain Eukaryota; kingdom Metazoa; phylum Arthropoda; class Malacostraca; order Decapoda; family Parastacidae; genus Cherax; species Cherax quadricarinatus. Next base: position 3,169,644 of record NC_069476.1, on the reverse strand, counting down.
TTTCACTGTGTGCGACTCAGAATATCCATTGTTCCCCATGTTCATTTCTTTTCCCCCGGTTTGTGTTTGAGTAGTAATTCGTTCTCCCTTGCCTTGCGTGTTATAGCGTTAATTTTTAAACCCCGGGGGGAGTCCCACTCCACCGATTTTTGTTTTTTCCTCCAGTAAAAAGAACAGATCCCTTGTGTTCTGGTGATTCGTTCCTGCTCCAGGAAGATCTTTTCAAAAGTGAACCCACCCCCCATCAGTGATTTGTCATGAAAAAAGAATTACTGTATCGAACAGCCGAGTTGGGTACTCCGCAGAAGAGTATACCTTAGTAATTCCACGTCACTAGTGAATGTGTTACGTAGTTCACGTTTGTAAGGTGTTTGCAACCCGGGTTTTGGGTCGTTCAGTAAACAAGCCAGATTGAAATTTTTTGGCCTCGTATGGCAATGATATTTCTGGTATTTTTGGAAATTATGTTGCATGCAACAAAAAGGGCAATGCAAATGGTCCTAATCCCCCAAAGGTACCCAATACTAGCAAACCCTTTGGGAAAGTTTTTTGCGCTAGATTTGTTAACTAATTTCCAATGTTCCCTCCAAGGTAAAAAACATCTTGTGTTAGGTAACCATTTAAACCATTTTATTATGAGTTAGTTCCATTGCAATAAGACTCCCGAACAGTAGTAAAGCGTTTAAAGAACTTAAATTGCAGGCAAAAACCACCCTAAGCCCCTAGTAACAGATAATGGGGGAATTTCTGTAATGAAATTTTTTAAAAATTTTGTTCCCCTTGACAAATTCTAAATCCCCCTTTTGTTTCACTTTCCCCTGCCGAAAGGGGTTAGCGGAACAAACCCAATAAAAAAGACTTATGTCTTGAGGCCATAAAAATCCCAACGTAAAACTTGGGATGAAGTTATCCTGATGTGCAGTGTGTATAAATTCTGTTAAAATGTTTCTATGGTGACACTCCACATTATGCTTTGTATGGTGTAGATAAACGTTTGCCTTAGGGTTTGTTATTTCTAATCCAAAAACCAAATTAAAACCCCTGAGTTTTTCGTAGCAATGTACCAGCTTAGCTCAAAGTTTTTTAGAAAAATCGTGAAAAACTTCATAAATAAAGCGAATTCCAAGAGTCGCAAAAACTCGATCAAAGCCATCCAAAAACAAAGTAGGTTTGAATTTTGTATTCTTAACAAAAAAGTCAGCAATGCCAAAACTTGACAAAAGTTTTTTGGTCCCTTTTCGAGTATTGACATTCACTGGTAATAGTATACGGTTAGAGAGATTAGATGGTCAGTAAAAGAATCCATTTGGATCATATGAAGTTAGTATTGATGTAATGTTTTTCCAACCCGATAAAGTAACAACTTGAAAATCCCCCTGATCCTGTACTCTCTTTTCCCCTATACTCAGTCAATGATCAACTGAAAGTTTATTTTCTACTACACGACAGGTATGAGAAATCCTCAAAGTATCATTTTTTAACTTCAATTCAGATTTGCCTCAAAAACAGCATGAGTTACTAATGCTCAGGAGTTTGTCCCCCCAGAGGACACCCATTTCATATGCAAACTTACCCCAGCGAGTTGGGGTTAAAAAGTAAAAAAACCCGTATAGATGAATATTACAGTATCAACTTATCGTTTCAAAAATTTTTTTTTTTTGTGTTATGTTCTCTCCGCATTTGAGAGTTAACTCTAGATTTTGGGCACCGAATCTCTTCTGTTAAAAAAACTCTTTCTTTTTTATATTCCTTCCTCAGAATCCGTAGATCACACGATTTCAGATCGATCGATCAAAATTTTTTTTTTTATCACTTGTAAATTTAAAAAAAGTTCGTTGTTCATTTGTTTAGTTTTTGTTGTCTTTAGTATACCTTGTATTGCATTACGTTTCAGTTTTGAAACTTTATCCATTGTTCTAAATTTTTATATATAAAGTTTTCTGTTTTTTTACTTTGACTTGTATGAATCACCCAAGCCCTACCGCCTCTTAGTTTGTTTAGTTGTATGTCGGGACACATACTTAGCGTCGCCCAGCTCCGTAGTGTAACCATTACCCGCCGTAGTATAACCCGTTACCAAAACCGTCCTTGACTCAAAGATCAACCGTCCTTTCCCGAGTCACGGTCTTTATTTGGTGACCTCAGGATATTCAAAGCCCCCCCCACATAGGGTACTGCAGCCGGTAGTTGTATTCCCGGGTAACCAAGGAGATAGGTACGGCTGGCAAGGGCTCCCCCCACATAACAAATTAAAAAGTAAACAGCCTACGTGAGTATTTTTCCCAATCCACTACGAACTCCCACATGATATTTAACGTTATAAAAATGTTTTACGTACTAATTTTGCACGTACATAAATTTTTTAGTACATAATGTTGTACGTACATAAAGTTTGTACTCATAAAGTTTTTTAACATAATGTTTGTTGTAAAATGTTTTTTACTACATAATGTTTGACGACATAATGTTTGTACGTACATAATGTTTGTACGTAAAAATGTTTCCAAAGTAATTGTTTGCAGACATAAAGTTTGCCGACATAAAGTTTTCACGTACATAATGTTTGCAGTACATAATGTTTTTTACGAAAATGTTTGCAGTAAAATGTTTCCGTAAATAATGTTTGCCGTACATGTTTGTTTGTACAAATGTTTGCAGTCATAAATTTTTTTGTAAAAATGTTTGTACGTCATAATGTTTTTTACGTACATAATGTTTTTTACTAATAATTTTCACGTACATAATGTTTGCAGTACATATGTTTGAACGTAAATAAATTTTTCACTACGAATGTTTTCACGTACATAATGTTTTACTCATATGTTTGCAGTACATAATGTTTGCACGTACATAAAGTTTCACGTCATAATGTTTGCACGAAAATAATGTTTGCACGTAATAATTTTGCACGACAAAATGTTTGCACGTCATAATGTTTGACGACATAAGTTTGCACTACATAATGTTTGCACGTACATAAAGTTTGTCGTACATATGTTTGAGTACATAATGTTTTACGTACATAAGTTTGTACGTCATAAAGTTTGTACGTACATAATGTTTTTAGTACATAATGTTTGCAGCTAAGTTTGGGACTTTCTAATGTTTGAAACGTAATAATGTTTTCACGTACATAATGTTTGCACGACAAATGTTTTCCGTAATAAAGTTTGCACGTACTAATGTTTGCACGTTTCATATAAGTGTGCATTTTCAACCAAGTTTAAGAATGACAAAATTGTGTAAAATTTGAGAATTTTATTTTGTAAACGTTTCAGCAGTCATTGGCTTTTTCAGTCCAGTGTAGAGAAGAAGGTGGGGGATGAGGGGTCTGAGGGGAATCACCTCAGCCCCGGATCGACGTATTCGCCCCTCGATTTTTTCATCTTAAATCGATGGACAAAACCCCTCAACTAAAAAGGCCGAGGGACTGATTACCTAAAAATCCTCCCACCCCAAAGTTCTTCTCGTATTGGGCTGGGAAGCCCTGGGGCGAAAGTTTACAAAATAAAATTTTTTATTGTTTTACAAGAGTCTCATTCCTCAAAATTTTAAGTTTTTCTAAACCATTTTTCATCATCTCAACCAGCCTTGCCACATTTAATTATTCAAAACCCGCCTTCCAAAATTTACATTTCTAACCTAGCCTTGCCACATTTACTCATTCAACCTAGCCCCGGTCACTTTAATCACCAAACCACCCGGGCACATTTTCACCCTCAACCTAGCCTTCCACATTTACATATCTCAACCTGCCGGTCACATTTTAAATCATCTCAACCCGCCTTGCAATTTCACATCTAACTACCCGGGCACATTTACATCATCTAACCCAACCTTGCCCATTTACAGAAGTGAGACCGCATGGCTTTTGGTGATAAGAGGCGACTTCTGAAGAAACTGTCTGGACTGTATTCAGTGACGGCCGGGTGAGTTCCCCGCGTGATTTCCTCAGTTTCCCCCTATATTCAGATGCGGGTTGCTGTGGCGAACTGTACGTTTAATTCATCCAAAGCAAAAGTTTGGTAAAGCCCGATAACCAGGAAGTAAGGATAACTTTGAGATAGCGAAGCTTCTGGTTTTACTATGAAAATAACATATCCACCAGGCCCCCGGGCGGGTAGCGAAAGCCCTCCCTTTACACGGTGAGGGGTGGGTTCGTTCCCCTTAAGGTTTGGAAACCTTTGGGGTGTTTCCTTACACCCTTGTTAATTCACCCATCAGTAAAATGGGTACCGGGTTTAGTCGACGGTGTGGTCGATTGGCAAAATTGACCTAATCTGCCCGAAATGCCAGCTAAACGGCTTCTTATATAGTTTAAAACATGATGTACTTTTTGAAATAAAGATATTATTTTTATTATTTTATTATTTTTATTATTATTATTATTATTATTATTTTTTTATTATTGATTTTGGGCATTGTATATTGGCTTAAAATTTCTGTAAAATGTGACAGTCTCATCTTTTCAAAAAACCCACCCAAGCCATTAATTATGGTGCTTCAGGAAGACTTTAGAAGAGTCTGTTTACTGTGATTTAAAGTAAAGTCAGTCAATCCGTCACGTCATGGGGAAAATAAGAGTCTGGAAATGAGCCTTTGGGATAATCGCTGAGTTAAAGTAACATAAATCATGGTGTGAACAATTACTAACCTGAAAACTAAAATATATTTTATGCGTTTTCCTAAAGGAGTTTGGTCCGTTTGTCTGATGATCTAGCACAGGTTCTTTATCAGAATCTCCAACCTAAAGACTATTTTAATTTCTGGGGCTTTTAAAATTTAAAAAATGTCCTAACAAAAAACTAGCAAGATATACTTTTTTGAGACACCCTTAAATTGGACCCGTTTTTTTTTTGGGAAGGGCAAGTCTTTCAACCCGGTTTTACAAAAACCGAGCTTCTAACCTTTGCAATTTTGTGCTTATTTAATACCTCAGCAAGATAGCTCAAAAAACTACTCTGTTATTTGGAAAAAAAGAAACCTTTTTGTAGTAGAGGATGAACAATGTGCAGATCACCAAGTGTCACAGCCCCAAAAGACTTTCCCCAATCAAAAAATACCCGTGCTTTTTCACCAGTGAGGTGACAGGATGACTGATCATGACGTGCATGGCTTCCGAGCAGTTTATGCCGTTTTAATAAAAGATTAGCAAGTAGAGACTTATTCACAGTATGAAATAAGCCCCTCATTTTTGTAAGTGATTTCGGGACTGACATTATTTCATGCCTCAGAACAGCGTGCAAAGAAACAGTTCGACCTGCTTCATAAACGGTGATTAGACGCTGAAGGACTTTTGTGTGAACTCTCAGAGCAGTTTTTTGTGATCCTTATTCTTGTAGTCTTTTATGCAGTGTGGCAAAAGTTAAAGTATTCTTTCTATTTAAAAAAAGAAAGCTTGTATCTGAAGCTCGACATTAATGAAGCAGAATAATTCAGATCTTTGTAAGCCAATGCTGGTGAGGTCAGTATTTATAGTCCTGCTGTGTTGTGGTTGTAGATCTTGTAAAGCACTTTAAACATATTAAGGGGGACTTGCACTTCAGCCGCAGGTACATCTTTTCACTCGGCTAACTGAAGGTTAACTTCAAAATAGAATGTGGAGCTTGTATTGATTCTTTATGCATTTGTTTGGTTACTACTGAGGCCAGGTTTATCTCTGGCTTTCACAGGTGCACAAAATAAACATAAGTTCCATTCAGAAAGAACAAAAAAATACCGTGACTGGAACAATACTCAAATAACCCGCACACAAGGAAAGAGAAGCTTATGACGACGTTTCGATCCGAGTTTGACTATTTACAAGATACACTAACACACGAAAGCTCAGGTTCAGGTAGGCAGGTTTGCCAGGACGTTTCTTGGCCGGGTCTTCTACATGTGTGATCCGGCAGTGACTCCCGAAGGAGGTGTCGGAGTTTGAGCAAATGATGTACCGTTTACAGCCCTATGGCAGGGACACGGTGAGTCTTCAGGTCAAGGGCGCGGCTAGCCTTCATGTAAGTGTAATACCGTTTATAGCCCTATGGCAGGGGCAGCCCTTTGATAAGGGCATTGTGAGTCTCCTTCAGGACAGGCATAGTACCGTTTACATCCCTATGACGGGGACAGCCCTATAAACATGGGCATGGTGAGTCTTCTTTAGTTCAAGTGGTCGGTGTTCTCGCTGGTATGAGCTTTTCATCTCTCAAAAGCTCTGCTCTATTTGAGCCATTCCTGACACTCGGTTGCAGCCACAGGTGCCAGAGCGACTCAGGAGATTCTCTGCAGGTGTGATGAATGCCTTGCGTCTGAGAGAAGTGAGGATCTCGAAGATGTCGATCTGATTCAGCTGTTCTGTGTCCGTGATCAGGGACTTGCTGTAGTCCCTGTGCGTTCCACTGCAACATTTTATGTACATAGAGTGGGCTGAGGCCATCAGCCCCTCCCCCATCATTGTCTCCGGGCCCTGTGTTAGGTGGTCGAGTAAATTTGCATACAGACACATGGACTCTGTTTTGTCCATCATGCATATGCTCAAGATGGTCTTCACAATAGTTCTGAATGTCTCTTTGTTTTTATCTTAGTCTATCAGTTCCCATATAATATCGGTGACGTACGTGATTGTCGACATCATTTGATGGCTCGGGTTTTAATACGGGATGACTTGCTCTGTTCTCATGGGCTACAGTGCTCTTTACTGGTGAAAGTTGTTTGGGGTTTCTGGGGTTTAGACATGTTGGGGGTTTAGTTTTTTTCTGCAGTATGAGGCCCGTTGGCTGCCGTTGTCAGGCGGGAGTTTGAGCGAATTATCGGAACCCGGGTGAGCAAGGACCCTAATACTTCCTTGTTGCCTTCGTCGCTGTGACAGGGGAGTGGCCCCTGGATTCTGTGTTACTGTAGTTCCTCGGGAAAGGGGCTTACTTGATGTTGGAGGCTGGACAACTGGGGTTTTTTCATGGCGGACCCTCTCCAGGAAGTGCAGGTTACAGGCCATGATGCTTTGAATACAAAGGTTCTGTAACTTCCCCTCTCTTCAGTTTATCCAAACAGTACTTGGCCGGGGGGACCCGCTGCAGATGCTGCATATTTCCTTGATATCGGGCTCTGAAGTAGTTGTCCTCTGACACCTGAAGGACCTCAAGGATTGTACGTTCAAACCCTGGTATTTTTCCCAGCAACTTAGTTCAAGTTGAGATGGGAGATCCTACTATATGCTGCATCATGACCTGCATTGTAGGAACATTGCTGTCCTTCTTGGCTCGGAGCCTCTCAGCTTTTATGATGTTTTTGTTACTGTGGATTGCATCGAGAGGCATGTCTCGTGGCTAGCGTATAGTACGCCTTTTGTTTCCCGCTCTATGGTTTTTAGTTCTGTGAGAATAAGTGGTGATTCGAGGTAGTTCACCATTTACAATACCTCACAAGACTCCGTGTTTCGGGGAGTGTGATTTGGGGACTGTTACACCCTTTCGTCCATTTTAAGTAGGGCAGTTTCTATTGTTATTATCACAATGGCATACTTTTACATGTTATTTTTTTCTATTTCACTTAATATTATATTCAGGAGTAATTCCTTAGTAGCTAAAATGGATTTACTCGCTTTTTAATATTATCTGGTCGTATTACTTAGCTTTGTACATAGGTTATTTAATTAGTCCAAACTGCTGGTGCGACCTGGCCAAGCGCCAGTAGGTGTTTTGAGCTGCTCAACCCCTGCTCCGACCGAGTCAAAGTTGGCTGGTAAAGCCTCACTTTGTGCAGTTCATACCTTCCTCTGGACCAGGATGGGTCTAGGGAAGTATCCACCTCTAAACCACCATTCGCCTTCCTAGAAAATACCAGGAATTTTCGGAAACTCATTGCTAAGACTTATCTCGGTTGGAGAAGGCAGTTGAGAAACTCTTAAAGTGAAACCAAGTGAGCAAGTCTGTGTTATAAGAGGGCTTATTGCAGAGTGAACCCTATGTAAGAGCTCTATCAATGTGTTCGAGTTTTTAAGCAACACCTGTGCATGTACATATACCTGGAGTTTACCTGGAGAGAGTTCCGGGGGTCAACGCCCCCGCGGCCCGGTCTGTGACCAGGCCTCCTTAGGTCAGTGTCCCAGGATGCGACCCACACCAGTCGACTAACACCCAGGTACCCATTTTACTGATGGGGAACATAGACAACAGGTGGAAAGAAACACGTCCAATGTTTCTACTCTGGCTGGGAATCGAACCCAGGTCCTCACCGTGTGAAGCGAGAGCGTTAACCACCAGGCCACCAGAGCCCCTGATATTTCCTGACTCGCTCAGAGCCATTTGTAAATACTTTACCTAGTACTGTGATGTTTTAGTAAGGCATGAGATAAGTGTTCTACTCACAGTGTAAAATATGAGAAAGTGGATTTAAGTGTTTTTTTATGGTTATTAACAAATTAAATAGAAAACCAAGAAAATTCCTATTCCTCTACGGGTGAAGACCCCTAGACGTGCTAAGTTTGTTAGTTTGTTACGAAAAGTTCTATAACCCAGGGACCAACTGGTTATGTTCGTAACAGGACACTAATATCTTCAGGCCGTATTTCCTCTCTGGGTGAATTATAGCGGCATACGGAGCGTCGTGATGACCTTTGTTTATCAACCAGTATTTGTCGCCTGTAGATTTGGATTGCTCAATCTGAGACAAGGAAACATTGTGTCTCCTCTGGGACTTCGGGGCATCTGCTACCTTTCCAACCTTCTCCATCCAGTATATCTCTGGTTGGGATGAGGGTTTCACTTGCCTCGCTGTACCAAGAGTCCAGGGAGTCCAGCGAGTGATTTCGCAGCATCTTTGCAAGAACTGCGCCCCACATTTCCAAATTCGAGTCCTCGGTTGTGTCCTTGAAACATTGTGTCCTCTTCCTTTCGGAAGAAGCCATGTGCTTGTATGTGTGTTGTGACGCGAAGATGAGGAAACCACTATATATAGGAGAGGGGACAGGGACGGGGCAAAAGGAGGAAGAAAGGAGGTGGAGAAGTAGGGATAGAGGTAATGTGGTAGTGGAAGTAGTAGTAGTAGTAATGGGAGTGATGTTAGTGACACCAGAAACAGAAAGGAGCTAAAAGGAGAGTGAAGCGAGGCAGTAGTAGTAGCAGTAGTAGTAGTAGTAGTGTTAGCAGCAGTGGTAGTAGTAATGGAGTAGTAGTAGACGTGGAATGAATCTAAGGACAGAAAAAAAGAGCACTGCAGGAGAGCTAATACCCTACAAGGCTGAGACTTAAAACACAGGGGAGGGGGAACTGAAGGACAGACCACACCTAGGCAGATGAAAGGAAGACAAAGAAAAAATTGGAAATGAGAAGAGGTAGAGAGAGGAGAAGAAAAGAGCAAGTCATGTCACGAGTGTTCTGAGTTTCGAGCATTTGACAGTGTTATGAGTAAGGAAGGTATCAACAGAGACAAAGCCAGAACTAAAATTCATATTTTTTTTTTTTTTTTTATTTTATTTAAAACATCATAAAAACAAGGCTGCTTAAAAATTAAATAGCATCACCATACATAATCTATAGAGTACAACGAGGTACACACCATGAATACCAATTTTTATCTAATATGTATAGATATATACGACAAACACCATAAAATGCATACATACGTTTCACCAAACACACACAATAACAAAAGATATAACTGCGTAACAAATATAACACTGGTGGAAACACCACTTAACCCATAACCTACATGCACATCATACAAACATATTACATCGATGTTTAAACAATAGTTTATGTAATTTGCATACAAAATATACAATTGATTATAGAAATTCCAACTTAGACACAAATTCATTGATTTACTCTAATACAAATTCATTAACATAATAAATATTATATACATTGACGATCATATTAATCGTCAGCAATTTCCATCCATTCCATTTATAGGATACAATTGGATAACTCAGGGTAATGAGTAATGACTCAGACTAATTGACCAGTAACAGGGAAGGGATGAAACATGCATATATACACATACATATACATACACATACATATATATATATAATATATATATATATATACACATACATATACATACACATACACATATATACATATACACATACATATGCACGTTCATATGCCCAAATATCTGGACCTCCATAACACAATCAAAAACAAAACTAAGAAAACTAGTGACTCAAAAAATAAAAACGAGTCTTTACACAAAGGAAGCATCAAAAATATAACAAATATGTAAAGGACCCCAGTCATTTTTTTACCAAAAGGTACAATAAGTAACCCTAACCCCTGAATCTAAAACCCACACATCCATAACAACTAAAAAACATTCATGCCCAACTCATTTTTTCACGCAATCACATCCTTCCCCCAAAGAGACGAGCCAGCTATTGCCCACTGACCTCACGACAATTTTTCGGCATCCCCGTATATTTATCACAGATTCACAAGGGTTTCAAGAGTGAGCCTTTTATAACCGCCCGGGAAAAAACCCTTATCCCACCTCCCTCCATACAATTCCCTTTTTCCTACACATTGTCCCGATAAAAACGTTATTGCAAGGACACGCCTTCTCACCTCATGACCCCTTTTCCCCGCATTACCCAGAAATATAAATGTAATCACGATAATTAATCTAAGCCCGTTCAACGTCCTGGTCTAATCCACCGATGTCGAGACTTAACGCACGCAGGACCTGCACTCCTCTGCCTCCCACCCTCTGTCCCAACCCTACCAAACCAAACCTCCTGACATCTTCTAAACCTTCGCAAAATAGACAACGTGAAAAGCCGTGTCTTCCCCACCACAAAACCCACACCCACCTCCACCACGACCCCTTCTGGATCGTAGTATTGCCCCCTGACGGCAATATACCATGTAAAAAAACGAAACAGACTTCACGCACCCTAGGCCGTAATTTCAACTTGCAAAATTCGGAGCCATATATTTTCCCACGAGTAACATGGGGAACAAACCTTCTACTGGAGCTGCGCACGTACCCCTAGTAACCTATTAAAACCCTTATGCGAATGTTCCCCCGTTCCTTTACCATCAACAAGCTCTTTAGTACAACCCACATTCCCTTAATCCATTCCTATCCCACTTTTTCACCCTCGTATATACTTGGTCTTATTTTCCCGCCATCACACCCACACGCCAAACCCCACTTTAGAAAAACACATTTCACCCTACGCTTTAAGTCCAACAATCCTAAACCTCCTCGACTTTACAGGTAACAAAAACAACCTCCGTTTTAACCAATCACACCTCGATCCCCCAGAAAGGTAAATACTCTTTCAATATTCCATTGATCGCTGTTCTGAAATTTGGAAATCCCAGCCGCAAACGTGCCACACCTTACTATACAATAAAACGTTAACAACAAATCAACACGTTGGGCCAGAGTGAGATGTTGGGGCCTCAAAACACCAGACGACCAATGACCTTTTCCAACGTCCTTACTGAATTTTTTCCTCCCGCGCCACATCCAAATCGTCTCTATAAATATTACGCAAATCTTTAATGAATTCGCAGTTGTGTTAACCACTTTTACGCTCTCCATTCCACCCCCTTTCCAGGTACCCAACCCATGTTTCATCGACTTTTCACTGTTTCCCTTCATACCGTGGCACGTTCAAACACACGCACAACATTTTCCAACCCTTTCATAGACATTCGTTCACACACCAAAACAGTCGTATCATCCACATAACCTTTTAAATGCCGGCCAACAAACCCCTTTCCCCCTACCCCACCCCCACCCCGGGGAACTAACTGTGGTCTCAACCATCTGTAAAAGGGATCTTGAAAACACGCAAATAAGATCTGTGACATAGGGCCCCCTTTTTCTTAAACTTCCCCATCTAAAAGTCCGTCCCCATACACCCATTTATTTGTACCTTATCCTTGCCCCTTATACAGATTTGTTTACCCACCCAACTATTTCTTCTCCAAAACCCTGTCTCCGAAGATACTCTGCAGTGCCCCTTTTTTCCACTCTATCATAGGCGGCTCGCCAGCCCAAGGGCCCAAAGTAAAGCCCCCCTTCCCCTCCCCCTTTGACTCCACAAAAACTTCTTATAAGCCCGTGACCTTTAACATCGACCTGCCGGCAAACCCATACTGCGATGGCGAAACGACCCTCCCCACCACGCATTTTCCCCCTATTACCCAAAATTTTTGCGAAAACCTTTTTAGTCTGACAGAGCAACGATATCGCCCTATATTTCCCCAAAGGGTTTTGGTGCCTTTGCCTTTCGGGACCAACACCACAACTCCCGTATTTGCTTTCCCTAACGTCCCCTTCTCCTTCAAAACAATTAATAATCTTACCATGAACTTCCCAATCAACTCCCAATGCTGCAAATAAAATTCACCGGTTAAACATCAATACCCGGGGACTTGCCCTTCCTCATTCCGTGTAAAGCAATTTCAATTTCCTCCTCAGTAAAAACCCCCACCCAATGCCTTCCTATCACTGGGGACCAAAATGCACTTAGCATACGTGCACACCTTATTTAAATTTCCCACTTCATCCAGCCACTACTAGTCCAGTGTTTTTTATACCATGTATCCGCATTGCACTCATAGCTTTTGTGTTTCGTATCATTGACCTGCTCTATGGTTTCCCATGTCTTCATTTACCCCCAAGTCGAGATTCCCGTCACCCGCCTGCTTTTGCTTTTGTTGTCTCAACACACACGCGGATGGTCTATCTCCACAAAACTTCTTCTAATCCTGCTTGGGCACCCTCACCGCTTGAAAACCCCCTCATTATGCAACTTTCGCAAGCTCTTTTATATCTACACTTCGTCCATGGGGTTAACACCACTAACTGATCCTGCCCATAACAACTTCGTAATCGTCCTCTAAATAATTCGCTAGCCCATATTTTAAGTGTTTATACGCCTACCCTCCCTCACATAAAGGACTTTATCCTTTCCTTTGCCACCGAGTCCCACCACGTTCCCAATGTCTTCCACCTCCTGAGTTTCCCCTTGAAAGCTCTTTCCCAAACAGCATAGAAAAACCCTCCAACCCTTCCTCATCACTTAACACACTAATATTTAATTTCAATAATTCCCATAAATTTTTCCCCCATTTCCCCCCCACCCTACCTCTACTACAACTGCCCTATGATCTGACAAGACCGTCTCCACCGTATTAAAGACTTTACAACTACTCCCTGCGAAATTACACTCTGTCTAACCTTGCAGCATATCCCCTTCTGATAAAAGTATGTTCTGTGTTTCCCACACCCCTCCCCCAAACACATCTCTTACTTAACATCCTCAACAAATCTCTGAGAGGTGCAGACTTATGCCCGCCCCTTTGGGTTCGACGTCAGCCGCCCTTATGACACAGTTCCAGTCACCCCCCCCTATCGCTACTTCCGGAAGACCAAAGCAAAAAAAAAAACAAGGTCCTCACACACAAAATCCGTTCGAACTTCGTGTCATTCTCCGCAGGGGCATAGACACTTACCAAAGATACCCCGCTTTCCCATCCAAGTCCCATCCCCTCGCAACACCTCCCCCCACCCCCTCACATTTTCTGCAACACAAACGGGCTCGCTCTTTTATTAAAAGACCCACACACCTTTCAAACGAATAGTTGGCAGGGTCAGTATGTATAACCCGCAACCTGCAACACTTCTCCTTCTTTTGAATTGTGTTCTTGAAGGAAGAGAAAATCAATTCTTGTTTGCTAAGAAAACTACTAACCAATCTCTCTTTTAAACTAGTACACAAACCGTTTAACATTAGCAGTCATACACCTAAGGCCTGTTATATTTTCCACCCTTTCCTTTTTCTCCTCCCGTGGTTTTACCCCTTGATTTGTTACGTCTATGTGTCTTCTTTACAGTTACTTCCATTCGCCTCCCTTCTTGCGATGGCGTCCTCATGACCCCCCCCTCCCCACCCCTCCCTCACCCCATCCTCTCAGTTTTTTTCCCAGTCCTCTGTGCCCGGGGTCAGTACGTCATCCGAATCTGACGTAGCTGCCCGTTTCCTGGTAACGTTCTTATCCTCCCTGTCAAGATCCCAGGAAGCCCACGGTTGTACCTCAACATCCACCTCACAATGAGGATGAAGTCTCCCGATGTCCCAGTCCCGTCGTCCTTCTGCGGAGTCTCATATTGTTGACAATCCGGACTCAGAAAGTCTCCCGCTACGTCTTCCGGAGCGGAGCTTCCACCACTTGCGGTGACAAGGTCCCTTAAGGGCTTCGTCTAAATCCTCACCGACATTCGTCTCTCGGGCCAATAATCAACACGTTTATGCCGGGGTACCAATCCAGTAGATGGTTCGGCAACGACTCAAGTGCAGGCAGCTGAGGGAAGGGCTCACTCTCATTTCGAAAAGCCTGTTCCACCATCTCATCCACAAACGACCACGCCCTTCCTCTGACGAACGATGTCACCTTCATCACGTGTGACTGGGGCTACGTCTTCTTGCACAGGTTTGGTCACGCGTTGTTCTTTTCACATGCCGCCGCTATGTGGTCATACTCTCCACAAATGCTACCGTACGCCGCTGTCCAGGATATAAAACCATTACCTTGTTTCCCAAAATCTTGAAGATTTCACATATGACGGTATGGGTTGGCGCAACGTCATTTTAAGACTGAATGTACCTTCCGGCATACCTGTGTAGGCACCCATTATCCACTTACCCCGTGGGCAGAATGCACAGTTCCATATTTCTCAAATTTCGTTTCTGATGTCAGCTTCGTTTGCCTCGAAGGGGACATTCCTCAACTTTATCAGGTATTAATATCGAGGGCACGTCCACCAGTCTCACACGCACAGCAGGAGTAACGTCAAAACACACATCTTGAAAGCGCGTAACCACCGATTCATAAACTGTCGCAGCAAGCAGTTTCACAAATACTCTATGCGCTCCGTTCAGCGCTACCCCATACAATTCACTATCTTGTATGCCGTATGTCTCCCTGATTATCTTGGGTAAGAGTATTTGAGCTGAACTAGGTGTAATCGCACCTCGAAGCAGTTCAATACCAATAGTGTTAACGCGTCTGCGATAACAAACCGCCATCTCAACACCAGTAATTTCCCAGCGGTGTCAACAGAGACACAACACCACCTCCTCGTACCACTGCTGTCAGGTTACTGAGGAGCGTCAGGCAAGGGGGTCTACACAGCCCAAGAGCGATGCAGACAATGCCTTTCATATTAGGAAAGTTGTGCATAAAGGATTCTTTAACAAGACGGCGTTTCTGAAGTCATGAAGAACATTAGACAGTTTTAGCAGAGGACTGGTCCTCTGCTATATATACTGGCTCCCTCACCCTCGTGTGTTAGTGTGACTTGTAAATGGTCAAGATTGGACCGAAATGTCGTCATGTGCGGATTATTTGTGTATAAGTGTCACTCCTTCGACTTCACTCCTATTCACTGAGTGATGCAGGTTGTAGCACTGCTGATGCTACATTATTTATTTCCTAGTAAAGAGTTTATGCAGGTTTTTAGCACTGATAATACTACATTATTTCATTCCTAGTGATAATTTCTGATAAGGTTTCTACACTCTGAATTTCACTCATATCATTGCTCTGTGAGTAAGTATATTTGTGTCACTGGAAAAGTGAGTTGTAGTAGACTGATGTATATTTCACAGTCCATCCATAACATCAATGTTCCTTTAAGCCTCAGTTTGCTTACCTTGTGATACACTGAGTGATGTATGTTAATGATCAGTTGTTCGCCGTGAGACCTTCACGACCTTCACATGTTATACACAATGTACAACCATTGTGTTTAGAAGAGACAACTTGTATTATATATCTTTGTCACTGACGCCAACCTTCTTCACAATTTTTTTTTAAATTACAAAATATAATAATAATAAAACAAGTGAAAAAGAATTGTCATTGAAAAATAAAATAATAATAATAATGAGTTGGAATTAAAAAATATCTTGAATTATTTCTCGTGCAACATTTCCATAAAATATTGGATATAATTAAAAATAAGGAGACATTTTTATAATCTAATAAAATATAAGAAACTTGCCTGAAAAAAAAATTCGAATTAAAAATTTATTTATCACTTGTGCTTTCTTTTAACTTTAAATTATAAAATTACCATAAATTGTTAATATTCCGGACATATTTTGACATTGGTAATTTTCCTAATAATTTCCAGAAGAAAAAATAAAACACCAAAAACCGAACAAAAATCGATGTTTTGAGGAAGAAATATTAAGTTGATCCAACTATTGTCAATCCTGCGTAGTTGACCACCCCAAGACTACCTCATGACTGACCACCCCAAGACTACCTCATGACTGACCACCCCAAGACTACCTCATGACTGACCACCCCAAGACTACCTCATGACTGACCACCCCAAGACTACCTCATGACTGACCACCCCAAGACTACCTCATGACTGACCACCCCAAGACTACCTCATGACTGACCACCCCAAGACTACCTCATGGCTGACCACCCCAAGACTACCTCATGACTGACCACCCCAAGACTACCTCATGGCTGACCACCCCAAGACTACCTCATGACTGACACTGACCACCCCAAGACTACCTCATGACTGACCACCCCAAGACTACCTCATGACTGACCACCCAAGACTACCTCATGACTGACCACCCCAAGACTACCTCATGGCTGACCACCCAAGACTACCTCATGACTGAACACCCCCAAAACTACCTCATGACTGACCACCCCCAAGATACCTCATGACTGACCACCCCAAGACTACCTCATGACTGACCACCCCAAGACTACCTCATGACTGACCACCCCAAGACTACCTCATGACTGACCACCCCAAGACTACCTCATGACTGACCACCCCAAGACTACCTCATGACTGACCACCCCAAGACTAAACCCCATGACTGACCACCCAAGACTACCTCATGACTGACCCCCCCAAGACTACCTCATGACTGACCACCCCAAGACTACCTCATGACTGACCCCCCAAGACTACCTCATGACTGACCACCCCAAGACTACTCATGGCTGACCACCCAATACCAAGACCTACCAAATACTCATGACTGACCACCCCAAGACTACCTCATGACTGACCACCCCAAGACTACCTCATGACTGACCACCCCAAGACTACCTCATGACTGACCACCCCAAGACTACCTCATGACTGACCACCCCAAGACTACCTCATGATGACCACCCCAAGACTACCTCATGACTGACCACCCCAAGACTACCTCATGACTGACCACCCCAAGACTAAAACCTCATGACTGACCACCCCAAGACTACCTCATGACTGACCACCCAAGACTACCTCATGACTGACCACCCAAGACTTTCCTCATGACTGACCACCCCAAGCTACCTCATGGCTGACCACCCCAAGACTAAACCCCATGACTGACCACCCCAAGACTACCTCATGACTGACCACCCCAAGACTACCCCATGACTGACCACCCCAAGACTACCTCATGACTGACCACCCAAGACTACCTCATGACTGACCACCCCAAGACTACCTCATGACTGACCACCCCAAGACACCTCTGGTGACCCCCCCAAGACTACCTCATGACTGACCACCCCAAGACTACCTCATGGCTGACCACCCCAAGACTACCTCATGACTGACACTGACCACCCCAAGACTACCTCATGACTGACCACCCCAAGACTACCTCATGACTGACCACCCCAAGACTACCTCATGACTGACCACCCCAAGACTACCTCATGGCTGACCACCCCAAGGACTACCTCATGACTGACCACCCCAAGACAACCTCATGACTGACCACCCCAAGACTACCTCATGACTGACCACCCCAAGACTACCTCATGGACTGACCACCCCAAGACTACCTCATGACTGACCACCCCAAGACTACCTCATGACTGACCACCCCAAGACTACCTCATGGCTGACCACCCCAAGACTACCTCATGACTGACCACCCCAAGACTACCTCATGGCTGACCACCCCAAGACTACCTCATGACTGACACTGACCACCCCAAGACTACCTCATGACTGACCACCCCAAGACTACCTCATGACTGACCACCCCAAGACTACCTCATGACTGACCACCCCAAGACTACCTCATGACTGACCACCCCAAGACTACCTCATGACTGACCACCCCAAGACTACCTCATGACTGACCACCCCCAAGACTACCTCATGAAATGACCACCCAAGACTACCTCATGACTGACCACCCCAAGACTACCTCATGACTGACACTGACCACCCCAAGACTACCTCATGACTGACCACCCCAAGACTACCTCATGACTGACCACCCCAAGACTACCTCATGGCTGACACTGACCACCCCAAGACTACCTCATGGCTGACACTGACCACCCCAAGACTACCTCATGACTGACACTGACCACCCCAAGACTACCTCATGGCTGACACTGACCACCCCAAGACTACCTCATGGCTGACACTGACCACCCCAAGACTACCTCATGGCCCGACACCCGGACCACCCCAAGACTACCTCATGACGACCACCCCAAGACTACCTCATGACTGACCACCCCAAGACTACCTCATGACTGACACTGACCACCCCAAGACTACCTCATGACTGACCACCCCAAGACTACCTCATGACTGACCACCCCAAGACTACCTCATGGTGACACTGACCCCCCAAGACTACCTCATGGTGACACTGACCACCCCAAGACTACCTCATGACTGACACTGACCACCCCAAGACTACCTCAGTGACACTGACCACCCCAAGACTACCTCATGGCTGACACTGACCACCCCAAGACTACCTCATGGCTGACACTGACCACCCCAAGACTACTCATGACTGACACTGACCACCCCAAGACTACCTCATTTACTGACCACCCCAAGACTACCTCATGACCCGACCACCCAGACTACCTCATGACTGACCACCCCAAGACTACCTCATGACTGACCACCCCAAGACTACCTCATGCTGACCACCCAAGACTACCTCATGACTGACACTGACCACCCCAAGACTACCTCATGACTGACCACCCCAAGACTACCTCATGACTGACACTGACCACCCCAAGACTACCTCATGGCTGACACTGACCACCCCAAGACTACCTCATGACTGACACTGACCACCCCAAGACTACCTCATGACTGACCACCCCAAGACTACCTCATGACTGACACTGACCACCCCAAGACTACCTCATGACTGACCACCCCAAGACTACCTCATGACTGACACTGACCACCCCAAGACTACCTCATGACTGACACTGACCACCCCAAGACTACCTCATGACTGACACTGACCACCCCAAGACTACCTCATGGCTGACCACCCCAAGACTACCTCATGGACATGACCACCCCAAGACTACCTCATGACCTGACCACCCAAGACTACCTCAGACTGACACTGACACCCCAAGACTACTCATGAAATGACCACCCCAAGACTACCTCATGACTGACACTGACCACCCCAAGACTACCTCATGACTGACCACCCCAAGACTACCTCATGACTGACCACCCCAAGACTACCTCATGACTGACCACCCCAAGACTACCTCATGACTGACCACCCCAAGACTACCTCATGACTGACACTGACCACCCCAAGACTACCTCATGGCTGAAATGACCACCCCAAGACATACCTCATGACTGACACTGACCACCCCAAGACTACCTCATGGCTGACATGACCACCCAAGACTACCTCATGACTGACATGACCACCCAAGACTACCTCATGACTGACACTGACCACCCCAAGACTACCTCATGGCTGACACTGACCACCCCAAGACTACCTCATGACTGACACTGACCACCCCAAGACTACCTCATGACTGACCACCCCAAGACTACCTCATGACTGACCACCCCAAGACTACCTCATGACTGACACTGACCACCCCAAGACTACCTCATGACTGACCACCCCAAGACTACCTCATGACTTGACACTGACCACCCCAAGACTACCTCATGACTGACACTGACCACCCCAAGACTACCTCATGACTGACACTGACCACCCCAAGACTACCTCATGGCTGACACTGACCACCCCAAGACTACCTCATGGACTGAAATGACCACCCCCAAAACTACCTCAATGACTGACACTGACCACCCCAAGACTACCTCATGACTGACACTGACCACCCAAGACTACCTCATGACTGACACTGACCACCCCAAGACTACCTCATGACTGACACTGACCACCCCAAGACTACCTCATGGCTGACACTGACCACCCCAAGACTACCTCATGACTGACACTGACCACCCCAAGACTACCTCATGGCTGACACTGACCACCCCAAGACTACCTCATGACTGACACTGACCACCCCAAGACTACCTCTGGCTGACACTGACCACCCAAGACTACCTATGACTGACACTGACCACCCCAAGACTACCTCATGACTGACACTGACCACCCCAAGACTACCTCATGGCTGACACTGACCACCCCAAGACTACCTCATGACTGACACTAACCACCCCAAGACTACCTCATGACTGACACTGACCACCCCAAGACTACCTCATGACTGACACTGACCACCCCAAGACTACCTCATGACTGACACTGACCACCCCAAGACTACCTCATGGCTGACAACTGACCACCCCAAGACTACCTCATGACTGACACTGACCACCCCAAGACTACCTCATGGCTGACACTGACCACCCCAAGACTACCTCATGGCTGACACTGACCACCCCAAGACTACCTCATGACTGACACTGACCACCCCAAGACTACCTCATGACTGACCACCCCAAGACTACCTCATGACTGACACTGACCACCCCAAGACTACCTCATGGCTGACACTGACCACCCCAAGACTACCTCATGACTGACACTGACCACCCCAAGACTACCTCATGACTGACACTGACCACCCCAAGACTACCTCATGGCTGACACTGGGCCCCCCAAGACTACCTCATGACTGACACTGACCCCCCAAGACTACCTCATGACTGACACTGACCCACCCCAAGACTACTCATGACTGACACTGACCACCCCAAGACTACCTCATGACTGACACTGACCACCCCAAGACTACCCCATGGCTGACACTGATCCACCCCAAGACTACCTCATGACTGACACTGACCACCCCAAGGGCTTACCTCATGACTGACACTGACCACCCCAAGACTACCTCATGGCTGACACTGACACCCAAGACTACCTCATGGTGACACTGACCACCCAATACTACCTCATGACTGACACTGACCACCCCAAGACTACCTCATGACTGACATGACCACCCCAAGACTACCTCATGGCTGACCTGACCACCCCAAGACTACCTCATGACTGCACTGACCACCCCAAGACTACCTCATGGCTGACACTGACCACCCCAAGACTACCTCATGGCTGACACTGACCACCCCAAGACTACCTCATGACTGACCACCCCAAGACTACCTCATGACTGACACTGACCACCCCAAGACTACCTCATGACTGACACTGACCACCCCAAGACTACCTCATGACTGACACTGACCACCCCAAGACTACCTCATGACTGACACTGACCACCCCAAGACTACCTCATGGCTGACCACCCCAAGACTACCTCATGACTGACCACCCCAAGACTACTCATGGCTGACACTGACCACCCAAGACTACCTCTGACTGACACTGACCACCCCAAGACTACCTCATGGACTGACCACCCCAAGACTACCTCATGACTGACCACCCCAAGACTACCTCTGGCTGACACTGACCACCCCCAAAACTACCTCATGACTGACACTGACCACCCCAAGACTACCTCATGGCTGACCACCCCAAGACTACCTCATGACTGACCACCCCAAGACTACCTCATGGCTGACACTGACCACCCCAAGACTACCTCATGACTGACACTGACCACCCCAAGACTACCTCATGGCTGACCACCCCAAGACTACCTCAGCTGACACAGGACCACCCCAAGACTACCTCATGACTGACACTGACCACCCCAAGACTACCTCATGACTGCTGACCACCCAAGACTACCTCATGACTGACACTGACCACCCCAAGACTACCTCATGCTGACACTGACCACCCCAAGACTACCTCATGGCTGACACTGACCACCCCAAGACTACCTCATGGCTGACCACCCCAAGACTACCTCATGACTGACCACCCCAAGACTACCTCATGGCTGACACTGACCACCCCAAGACTACCTCATGACTGACACTGACCACCCCAAGACTACCTCATGGCTGACACTGACCACCCCAAGACTACCTCATGGCTGACACTGACCACCCCAAGACTACCTCATGGCTGACACTGACCACCCAAGACTACCTCATGACTGACACTGACCACCCCAAGACTACCTCATGCTGACATGACCACCCCAAGACTACCTCATGACTGACACTGACCACCCCAAGACTACCTCATGGCTGACACTGACCACCCAAGACTACCTCATGGACTGACACTGACCACCCAAGACTACCTCATGGCTGACAAATGACCACCCAAGACTACCTCATGGCTGACATGACCACCCCAAGACTACCTCATGGCTGACACTGACCACCCCAAGACTACCTCATGGCTGACACTGACCACCCCAAGACTACCTCATGGCTGACACTGACCACCCCAAGACTACCTCATGGCTGACACTGACCACCCCAAGACTACCTCATGGACTGGGCACTGACGCCCCCCCAAGACTACCTCATGGCTGACACTGACCACCCCAAGACTAACTCATGGCTGACACTGACCACCCCAAGACTACCTCATGCTGACACTGACCCACCCAAGACTACCTCATGGCTGACACTGACCACCCCAAGACTACCTCATGGCTGCACTGACCACCCCAAGACTACTCATGACTGACCATGACCACCCCAAGACTACCTCATGGCTGACATGACCACCCCAAGACTACCTCATGACTGACACTGACCACCCCAAGACTACCTCATGACTGACACTGACCACCCCAAGCTACCTCATGACTGACACTGACCACCCCAAGACTACCTCATGGCTGACACTGACCACCCCAAGACTACCTCATGACTGGACACTGACCACCCCAAGACTACCTCATGGACTGACACTGACCACCCCAAGACTACCTCATGGCTGACACTGACCACCCCAAGACTACCTCATGGCTGACACTGACCACCCCAAGACTACCTCATGACTGACACTGACCACCCCAAGACTACCTCATGCTGACACTGACCACCCCCAAGACTACCTCATGGCTGACACTGACCACCCCAAGACTACCCTCATGGCTGACACTGACCACCCCAAGACTACCTCATGGCTGACACTGACCACCCCAAGACTACCTCATGGCTGACACTGACCACCCCAAGACTACCTCATGGCTGAGACTGACCACCCCAAGACTACCTCATGGCTGATACACTGACCACCCCAAGACTACCTCATGGCTGAGACTGACCACCCCAAGACTACCTCATGGCTGACACTGACCACCCCAAGACTACCTCATGGCTGACACTGACACCCCAAGACTACCTCATGGCTGACACTGACCACCCCAAGACTACCTCAGGCTGACACTGACCACCCCCAAAACTACTCATGCTGAGACTGACCACCCAAGATACTCATGGTGATACACTGAACCACCCAAGAACCTATGGCTGAGACTGACCACCCAAGATACTCATGGCTGATAAATGACCACCCCAAGGATACCTCATGGCTGGACACTGACCACCCCAAGACTACCCCATGGCTGAGACTGACCACCCCAAGACTACCTCATGGCTGACACTGACCACCCCAAGACTACCCCATGGCTGACACTGACCACCCCAAGACTACCTCATGGCTGACACTGACCACCCCAAGACTACCTCATGGCTGATACACTGACCACCCCAAGACTACCTCATGGCTGACACTGACCACCCCAAGACTACCTCATGGCTGAGACACTGACCACCCCAAGACTACCTCATGGCTGAGACTGACCACCTCAAGACTACCTCATGGCTGACACTGACCACCCCAAGACTACCTCATGGCTGACACTGACCACCCCAAGACTACCTCATGGCTGACACTGACCACCCCAAGTATTACAACCCAGGATTCCAAATGGCCTGTTACCCCGGGTGTAATGGGAGCAAATAAACACAGTAGAAAAAGTTTAAACTTATATTATCCTTCACCAATTTAGAACAGCAATATGTACACTATGTACAGTGATAAGTATAGTGCACTCCACGGTAAGCAAAGCAGAAATAGAAGCCACAAGATAGCAGACCGTGCTTCAACCAGCTCTAGAATGGGAATGACAAGGGCAGACAGGAGAGCGGTGCCCACATAACGTCTGCGATTGCCAAAACCATCTTCTTATTTGCTAGAACCTGGTCACTAGTTGAACGACGGGGCCCCATCATCAACTCTTAGCAACCTGGTTCGCTGGTTGGGGGAGATAGCCTGTAAATGAGGGTGTGTACATGCGCCGAATAAAGGTTTACGTATCTTTGCATGCCACACCCCCAACCCGAGAAGGCTCAGGATTAGGCTGCCACCTCCCAGTGGTAACCGTGCCGCCATGGCACAAAATAACGGGACCGCCTTTCCTCTCCACCATCCAACTCTTAGAGCTCAGCTTTTCTCGTGACCAAAAGCCAAACCCTAAACTTAGAGTGAGACAGCAGTCAGACAGGCTAGCATAGGTCCAAGATACAGGCGGACGGTAGCCCGCATCCCCTCACTAAAACAAAACCCCACACCAGGGGATAAAAAAAAAAAAGCATGAAAAGGGGTTACCACAAATAACATCCTAACCTAAATAAAATATTATACTCTAGATAAAGAGTCTGCCAACATTTTCTTTGCCGGCAATATATTTAATGGAAATATTATATGGTTGCAGCCTTAGCGTCCAGCGCATAAGCCTTGTGTTGTTGTTCTTCATGGCTTGGAGATATACTAGAGGATTGTGATCACTGTAGACTGTGACCCCTGCGATGTTCTGGCCCACATAAACATCGAAATGCTCCAAAGCCAGTATCAGCGCGAGGGCTTCTTTTTCAATGGTAGAGTAAGTCCTCTGATGTGGCTAGAACTTGGCTGAAAAGTATGCTACAGGCTGCAACTCCTTGTTCCCGATTTGTAATAGTACTGCCCAACCCCGACTCACAAGCATCAACCTGTAATGAAAAAGGTTGGAGAAGTCTGGAGACAAGAGAATGGGTGCAGTACACAATAATCTTTTTGCTTTATTAAAAGCAGTGTTACAGTCTATGAGTCCAATTAAAGGGAACTTTGTAACTGGTAAGAGAGGTAAGAGGGGCTACAATATCTGAGAAATTCTTACAGAATCTTCTGTAAAATCCTATATGCTAGGAAACGTTGAAGAGATTTCCTATCATGAGGAACTGGATAATCTTTAATAGAAAGAACTTTAGCAAGTTTAGGTGCAACTTTACCACTAACCTACTTCATGGCCTATGAAAAGTGACAGTGGCCTGGCCAAAGGAGATTTAGATAAATTAACTGTTAAATGGGAACTCTTAAAGGTCTCAAACAGAGCCTTAAGTCTAAGTAGGTGTTGATCCCAAGTATCAGACACCACAACAATATCATCTAGGTACGCTGCCGTGCCTTCAAGTCCTTTAATAGCCTGATGGATAAGTTTCTGGAATGAAGAGGGGAAATTTTTCATTCCGAAGGGGGTAACTGTATTGATAATGACCTCCTGGAATTACGAAGGCAGAGATTTCCTTCGCCTTATCTGTCAAAGGTACCTGATAGTAGCCTTTAAGGAGATCTAATTTGGACACAACAGTAGCCTTACCCACAAAGTCAATTACGTCATCCAGACGAGGAAGAGGGTAAGCATCTGTAATTGTGACCTCGTTCACTTTACGGTAGTCTGTACACATACGAAACCCTCCATCAGCCTTCTTCACAAGGATGCACGGTGAAGCCCATGGACTAGATGACTCCTCCACTAAACCATGCTTTAACAAAAATTCTACTTCCTGCTGAAGCAGCCCTTGCTTTTCAGGATTAGCTACTGTAGGGGGAGAGTTTAATTGGTTTAGAGTTTCCCACATCTACATCATGGTAACCTAACGTACATTTTTTCGGCACATCCGAAAAAATATTAGGATATGACTGTAGAGCTCAGTTAAAATTTTGTTGCTTGCGTTTCAGATAATCTCTCCATTAAAGGGCTAGGATCCTTGAGGAGGACAGAATTTGAAAGTTTAATATTAATTTCAGAGATAGAGTGCAAGTAGTCAGAGTTGTCCTCAGAGGTAGAGGACAGAGTCATTACTGGGACTTTATCTGGTGTATGGAAGTATTTTAATTGATTAATGTGGTAAGTTTTAGTTTTTGAGGTCTTATCAATGGGAGCTACCACATATTTACATCAGATAATCTACTTACAATCTGCATAGGTCCGTAAATCTAGCTTTCAAGGTGTGGCCAGGTATAGGTTCCTGCACCAACACCTTGTCTCCTGGATGGAAGGAGCGGAATTGTGCACTTCTGTCATACCTCTGTTTCATCTTACTTTGAGCTGTCTTTAGGTTAGCCTTGGCTAACTGACGTGCCACCTGCAACCTTGAAGACGGATTGTAGAGTGTTGAGCTAACGTCTTCTCCCATCCATCCTTCTTTGAGCACCCGAAGAGGACCTCGTACATTGTGCCAAAGATCAGCTCAAAAGGACTATAACCCTGTAGACTCTTGCACCGTTTCTCGTACTGAGAACAGCAACAAAGGTAGTGATTCATCCCAGTCTGTAGGAAAGTGCATGCAAAAACTTCTCATCATTGTTTTTAATGTCTGGTGGAATCTTTCCAAGGCGCCTTGGGACTGAGGATGATAGGCAGTGGATAAGTTGTGGATTATCCCTAACCTAGTTAATACTTCCCTAAATGCTTTGGCAGTGAAGTTAGTACCTTGATCACTTTGAATAGTTTTAGGAATGCCAAAACAAGAAATGAATTTTGTTTAAGCTTTGAGAATAGCTTTTAGTATTAATACTACGCATGGGAATTGCTCAGGATATCTGGTTTACTTTATCCATAATCTTAAATAAATATTGATTTCCAGACTTTGACCTAGGTAGTGGACCTACACAATCTATAATTAAATCTGCAAAGGTTCTCCATCAGCAGGTATAGGTTGGAGAGGTGCAGGTTTAATGGAATGTCCAGGTTTTCCAACTTGCCGACATTCTCGGCAACACCTAATATGATTCTTCACATCTTTCTTTAATTTTGGCCAATAAAATTCTTTTGTGATTCTATACAAGGTTTTTGTAATTCCTAAGTGACCTCACTAATGACGTATTATGAGCTATATGTAATATTTGAGGTCTATACTTTGTTGGAACCACTAACCTGTCATACAATTGCCGGCCCTCTATCTCCTTACCAGTCTCAGTGCAGATCAAATAATCGTTTTTAACTTCATACTTGACCGGATGACCCAAAGAGGATTTACCCATGGCTGCCTCAAAAGCGAATTTTAAAGAAGGGTCCTTTCGTTGTTCCTCCCGGAAGGACAGTCCCTCGGGCATGGAAACAGAGACATCTGGCAATCCTGCAACCTGGGAATAGGAAGGCTTGATCGGGTCTGTTCACTTGATTTACGAGGCTCCGGCCGGTGTGCCTCATAAAACAACGTGGCTATTCCGAGATCGGAGTCGTCCAAGGATAGGTCAACATTCTCTCCAGACAACCCTTGGGATGTTGCCCGAGTTATGGCCAACACGGAGAAGAATTAATCATTATAGGTTCAGGACACGAACTAACAGTAGTAATGTTATTACCCAGTAATAACATTGCATCTTTCATGGGGAATCCTTTTGAGACACCTACAGTTAAGTACCCAGTGTAATATTTGCACTGTACATAAATTTTATGCAAAGGAACAGAATATATAGCTCCTCCAAATGCTTCCAATAAAACAGAGGAATTCAAAGAAGTATTCTCTGAAAGGGGTAATATTCCCTCTCTTACAAGTGAGCAATATGCTCCAGTATCTCTAAAGGTCTTTACTTTAGTTGTTTCTGAGTTTTCCTGAACGGAAATAAGACTTTTGCAATAATAAGGGGCCATACCTTTTTCTACTTCTCTAGGGGACATGTTACTAGGGATATTAGAGATTTTCCCAATGGGTTGGGGTTTATGGGGGCAGTTGGGACTGATGTGACCTACTTTATTGCACCTGAAGCAGACGACAGGCTTGCCCTTTACTCCCTGTTGACGTTGCAAATGGTGTTCTGGCTGGTGTCTCTCTGGATACTGTTGTCGAGATGCACCATGAGTAGTTTGCCTCTCCGCAGGTGGACCATATGTTGAGAAGCGTGGCTCACCAGGTGACTTGGTTGGCTGACGTAGACGTTCTCCCTCCGGCTGGCACTTCATTCTCCAAGGTTGACGATCTCTGCTCATGCCAGGCTGTTGAAAAGAGAGACGGGACCGCTCGGACAAGGAGCGGTTAGTTTCGAAGGTATCAGCCAACCTGGCTGCCTCCAATGCAGTGGTTAAGTCACGATCCTGCAGAAAGACTCGAACCTCTGGTCCCACAGACTCCAGCAGGTTATCAGTCAGAATAAGCTGCACCAGCTCCTCAAAGGTAGAGACACACCACTTGCTTTATACCAGCTGGTAAAAGCTTTGGTTTGCTGTCTCACAAAGTCGACTAGGGATTGACCAAGCTGTCGTCTGCCCAATTTAAAACTCTTGCGGTATTTGGCTGGGATACACGTATATGCTCCCAACACTGTGGTCTTCACTACTTGATAATCAGAAAATTCAACGTCATTTAACACTGACGTGAATTCTTGTGCCTTACCCAATAATGCTGTATGAACCAACGATGCCCAATGCTGTTCCGGCCACCTCAAGGCTCGAGCCTGATTTTCGAAGCTTTCGAAAAATTGCTCTGGTTCGGCCTCATTGAAGCGGGAAACAAACTATACTGCTTTCTGTAAACTAAAATTATTTACAGAATGCGAAAACTGCCACCTTTCTCTTTCCCTATCAAATTCTTCCCTTGCGAATGCTCACTGTTCCCTAGTTTGCTCAAGATTGATTTTTGCCAGCTCAAGTGCCAACGACGCTGATTCACCTTGAGACAACCCAGCTGCACTATACTGACCATTTTGCTCCGTAGGAGTATCATCTTCCTCCTGCGAGAACATACGAGTTTTTGCCCTAGCTTCCGTAGAGGGAGGAGTCTGATGTGCCATCTCTTCTTCTATAAGTTTGTCAGCAATCAGTGAACGCAGTTGCGCAGCTGTGAGAGTGCGTTTGTATGTAATGCCAATGGAACGAGCAATTTGCCAACAACGCTGTAGGGACAATTTAGGTAGGTTATGCAAAGTATATGCCGACACCAGACGTCTGACTCGTCTAGGTGGCATAAGTTATTCGCTATGCACAGTAAGATTGCAGAATACCCCAACGTAACACGTTAATTTTCAGAACACGCTTAGCTATGCACAGTACGTTTGCAGAATACGCATACAAGCAAAGCCGACTGCAAAATTCTCCACACCGAACAGGCTAGTAACAACTGACACGCAAAATTTGTAAAGCAATGCCAGACAGCTACACTGTTCTAGAAGATTGACCGTAGCGAAGCGAGCACACAGAACAAGCTAGTAGCGAGCAGTTGAACGATCACAACAGCAATGCTGATCATAAAGCAACTGACACGCAAAATTTGTAAAGCAATGACAGACAGCAAGCTGCACAATGTTCCTGCTACGAGCTTCACCCTAAACTCAACCGTTTCTCTAAGTCCAGCTCCAGCTCTCGGACAGGCTACCCATATTACAACCCAGGATTCCAAATGGCCTGTTACCCCGAGTGTAATGGGAGCAAATAAACACAGTAGAAAAAGTATAGACTTATATTATCCTTCACCAATTTAGAACAGCAATATGTACACTATGTACAGTGATAAGTATAGTGCACTCCACGGTAAGCAAAGCAGAAATAGAAGCCACAAGATAGCAGACCGTGCTTCAACCAGCTCTAGAATGGGAATGACAAGAGCAGACAGGAGAGCGGTACCCACATAACCTCTGCGATTGCCAAAACCATCTTCTTATTGGCTAGAACCTGGTCACTAGTTGAACGACGGGGCCCCATCATCAACTCTTAGCAACCTGGTTCGCTGGTTGGGGGAGATAGCCTGTAAATGAGGGTGTGTACATGCGCCGAATAAAGGTTACGTACTCTTTGCATGCCACACCAAGACTACCTCATGGCTGACACTGACCACCCCAAGACTACCTCATGGCTGACACTGACCACCCCAAGACTACCTCATGGCTGACACTGACCACCCCAAGACTACCTCATGGCTGACACTGACCACCCAAGACTACCTCATGACTGACACTGACCACCCAAGACTACCTCATGGCTGACACTGACCACCCAAGACTACTCATGGCTGACACTGACCACCCAAGACTACTCATGGCTGACACTGACCACCCCAAGACTACCTCATGGCTGACACTGACCACCCCAAGACTACCTCATGGCTGACACTGACCACCCCAAGACTACCTCATGGCTGACACTGACACCCAAGCTACCTCATGGCTGACACTGACCACCCAAGACTACCTCATGGCTGACACTGACCACCCCAAGACTACTCATGGCTGACACTGACCACCCCAAGACTACCTCATGGCTGACACTGACCACCCCAAGATACCTCATGGCTGACACTGACCACCCCAAGACTACCTCATGGCTGACACTGACCACCCCAAGACTACCTCATGGCTGACACTGACCACCCCAAGACTACCTCATGGCTGACACTGACCACCCCAAGACTACCTCATGGCTGACACTGACCACCCCAAGACTACCTCATGGCTGAGACACTGACCACCCCAAGACTACCTCATGGCTGACATGACCACCCAAGACTACTTCATGGCTGACACTGACCACCCCAAGACTACCTCAAGGCGACACTGACAACCCAAGACTACTCATTGGCTGACAATGACCACCCCAAGATACCTCATGGCTGACACTGACCACCCCAAGACTACCTCATGGCTGACACTGACACCCCAAGACTACCTTCTGGCTGACACTGACCACCCCAAGACTACCTCATGGCTGACACTAACCACCCCAAGACTACCTCATGGCTGAGACACTGACCACCCCAAGACTACCTCATGGCTGACACTGACCACCCCAAGACTACCTCATGGCTGACACTGACCACCCCAAGACTACCTCATGGCTGACACTGACCACCCCAAGACTACCTCATGGCTGACACTGACCACCCCAAGACTACCTCATGGCTGACATGACCACCCCAAGACTACCTCATGGCTGACACTGACCACCCCAAGACTACCTCATGGCTGACACTGACCACCCCAAGACTACCTCATGGCTGACACTGACCACCCCAAGACTACCTCATGGCTGACACTGACCACCCCAAGACTACCTCATGGCTGAGACACTGACCACCCCAAGACTACCTCATGGCTGACACTGACCACCCCAAGACTACCTCATGGCTGAGACACTGACCACCCCAAGACTACCTAATGGCTGACACTGACCACCCCAAGACTACCTCATGGCTGAGACACTGACCACCCCAAGACTACCTCATTTCTGACACTGACCACCCCAAGACTACCTCATGGCTGAGACTGACCACACCAAGACTACCTCATGGCTGAGACTGACCACACCAAGACTGCCTCATGGCTGAGACTGACCACACCAAGACTACCTCATGGCTGACTGACCACACCAAGACTACCCCATGGCTGACACTGACCACCCCAAGACTACCTCATGGCTGACACTGACCACCCCAAGACTACCTCATGGCTGAGACTGACCACACCAAGACTACCTCATGGCTGAGACTGACCACCCCAAGACTACGTCATGACTGAGACTGACCACCCCAAGACTACCTCATGGCTGAGACTGACCACCCCAAGACTACCTCATGGCTGAGACTGACCACCCCAAGACTACCTCATGACTGAGACTGACCACCCCAAGACTACCTCATGGCTGACACTGACCACCCCAAGACTACCTCATGGCTAACACTGACCACCCCAAGACTACCTCATTGCTGACACTGACCACCCGAAGACTACCTCATGGCTGACACTGACCACCCCAAGACTACCTCATGGCTAACACTGACCACCCCAAGACTACCTCATGGCTGAGACTGACCACACCAAGATTACCTCATGGCTGAGACTCACTACCCCAAGACTACCTTATGGCTGAGACTGACCACCCCAAGACTACCTCATGGCTGAGACTGACCATACCAAGACTACCTCATGGCTGAGATTGACCACCCCAAGACTACCTCATGGCTGAGACTGACCACCCCAAGACTACCTCATGGCTGAGACTGACCACCACAAGACTACCTCATGGCTGAGACTGACCACCCCAAGACTACCTCATGGCTGAGACACTGACCACCCCAAGACTACCTCATGGCTGACACTGACCACCCCAAGACTACCTCATGGCTGACACTGACCACCCCAAGACTACCTCATGGGTGAGACACTGACCACCCCAAGACTACCTCATGGCTGACACTGACCACCCCAAGACTACCTCATGGCTGACACTGACCACACCAAGACTACCTCATGGCTGAGACACTGACCACACCAAGACTACCCCATGGCTGACACTGACCACCTCAAGACTACCTCATGGCTGAGACTGACCACACCAAGACTACCTCATGGCTGAGACACTGACCACACCAAGACTACCTCTTGGCTGACACTGACCACACCAAGACTACCTCATGGCTGAGACTGACCACACCAAGACTACCTCATGGCTGAGACACTGACCACCCCAAGACTACCTCATGGCTGAGACACTGACCACCCCAAGACTACCTCATGGCTGAGACACTGACCACCCCAAGACTACCTCATGGCTGAGACACTGAACCACCCCAAGATACTCATGGCTGACACTGACCACCCCAAGACTACCTCATGGCTGACACTGACCACCCCAAGACTACCTCATGGCTGAGACACTGACCACCCCAAGACTACCTCATGGCTGACACTGACCATCCCAAGACTACCTCATGGCTGAGACACTGACCAAAGAAGACTACCTCATGGCTGAGACACTGACCACCCCAAGACTACCTCATGGCTGACACTGACCACCCCAAGACTACCTCATGGCTGACACTGACCACCCCAAGACTACCTCATGGCTGACACTGACCACCCCAAGACAATCCCATGGTTGACACTGACCACCCCAACACTACCTCATGGCTGACACTGACCACACCAAGACTACCTCATGTCTGAGACTGCCCACACCAAGACTACCTCATGGCTGACACTGACCACACCAAGACTACCCAATGGCTGACAATGACCACACCAAGACTACCTCATGGCTGACACTGACCACCCCAAGACTACCTCATGGCTGACAATGACCATACCAAGACTACCTCATGGCTGACAATGACCACACCAAGACTACCTCATGGCTGACAATGACCACACCAAGACTACCTCATGGCTGACAATGACCACACCAAGACTACCTCATGGCTGACAATGACCACACCAAGACTACCTCATGGCTGACAATGACCACACCAAGACTACCTCATGGCTGACGCTGACGACACCAAGACTACCTCATGGCTGACACTGACCACACCAAGACTACCTCATGGCTGAGACACTGACCACCCCAAGACTACCTCATGGCTGACGCTGACCACACCAAGACTACCTCAGGCGACGCTGACCACACCAAGACTACCATCATGGGCTGACGCTGACCACACCAAGACTACCTCATGGCTGACACTGACCACACCAAGACTACTCATGGCTTGACGCTGACCACACCAAGACTACCTCATGGCTGAGACACTGACCACCCCAAGACTACCTCATGGCTGACGCTGACCACACCAAGACTACCTCATGGCTGACGCTGACCACACCAAGACTACCTCATGGCTGAGACACTGACCACCCCAAGACTACCTCATGGCTGACACTGACCACACCAAGACTCCCTCATGGCTGAGACAGTGACCACACCAAGACTACGTCATGGCTGAGACAGTGACCACACCAAGACTTCCTCATGGCTGAGACAGTGACCACACCAAGACTACCTCATGGCTGAGACAGTGACCACACCAAGACTACCTCATGGCTGAGACACTGACCACCCCAAGACTACCTCATGGCTGACACTGACCACCCCAAGACTACCTCATGGCTGACACTGACCACACCAAGACTACCTCATGGCTGGGACACTGACCACCCCAAGACTACCTCATGGCTGACACTGACCACACCAAGACTACCTCATGGCTGACACTGACCACACCAAGACTACCTCATGGCTGAGACAGTGACCACACCAAGACTACGTCATGGCTGAGACAGTGACCACACCAAGACTTCCTCATGGCTGAGACAGTGACCACACCAAGACTACCTCATGGCTGAGACAGTGACCACACCAAGACTACCTCATGGCTGAGACAGTGACCACACCAAGACTACCTCATGGCTGAGACACTGACCACCTCTCCACCGCTTGTTCTGCCTCCAGTTCTGCCACTCACGAAATTTAAGCTTTTTAAAATATCATGGAAATTACCAAAAAATTCCTAAAGTCTGTTTTTCTGAGCCTACATAACTTGTGGCCGCCGCCGCCAGTCTTGTGTGTGTCCGCCGCCGCCAGTCATGTGTGTGGCCACCGCTGCCAGTCATGTGTGTGGCTGCCGCCGCCAGTCTTGTGTGTGTCCGCCGCTGCCAGTCTTGTGTGTGTCCGCCGCCGCCAGTCATGTGTGTGGCCGCCGCTGCCAGTCATGTGTGTGGCTGCCGCCGCCAGTCTTGTGTGTGTCCGCCGCTGCCAGTCTTGTGTGTGGCCGCCGCTGCCAGTCATGTGTGTGGCCGCCGCTGCCAGTCTTGTGTGTGTCCGCCGCCGCCAGTCATGTGTGTGGCCGCCGCTGCCAGTCATGTGTGTGGCTGCCGCCGCCAGTCTTGTGTGTGTCCGCCGCTGCCAGTCATGTGTGTGGCCGTCGCTGCCAGTCATGTGTGTGGCTGCCGCCGCCAGTCTTGTGTTGTGACCGCCGCTGCCAGTCTTGTTGTGTTTGGCCGCCGCTGCCAGTCTTGTGTGTGGCCGCCGCTGCCCGTCATGTGTTTTTGGCCACCCCGCCTTTTGGGGTGTGTGGCCGCCGCCTGCCAGTTTGTGTGGGGCCGCCGCTGCCAGTTTTTTGTGTGGGGCCCACCGCTGCCGGGGATTGGTGTGGCCGCCGCTGCCAGCCCTTGTGTTGGCCCCCGGGCTCCCAGTCTTTGTGGGGGCCGTTGTTTCCAGTCATGTTTGTGGCCACCGCTGCCGGGCCTTGTGTTTTGGCCCCCGGCCATTTTGTTTTTGGCCCAAAAGTCCAGTTTGTGTTTGGCCGCCGCTGCCAGTCTTGTGTGTGGCCGCCGCTGCCAGTTTTTTGTGTGTGGCCGTTTGCTGCCGGGTCTTGTTTTGTGGCCGCCGTTTGCCGTCTTGTGTTGGGGTTGCGGGACTGGTTTTTTCCCAAGTTTCTCGGAGTGAATCATCGTTGCTCCTGGAGCCCGAAAAAGCAGACGGGGAAAAACAGTGTGGTAAGGTATTTTGTGTGTCTGGGAAAAAGCCCTCGGGTTTACTTTCTTCTTTTTTAAAGTCACTCATCTAAAAAATTTAAATTATATTCGGGGCTTTTAAATTTTACTTGGAATGCCTCAAAAATTTTAAACCGAGCACCCCCTCCCACAAAACAGCTGTTGCAGCTGGCTCCTTGCAAAAGGAAAAATTTCACGAGATGTTCAAAGGGAAAAATCAAATTTAACTCGGATTTTGGAAAATGGGGGGGCGCAGTTCAAACACAAAAGCTCCCGGGAGACAACTCGGGGGCCCCTTGGGTCAGCGAAAATTAAGCGAAACCGCCGGGGCAAACCGGATAAGTAGGTTCAAGAAATGCCCCTCCTTACTAAAAAAAAACCGGGGGGGAAAAGGGTTGGCGGGGTGTACGCCCCCAATTTCAAGAGACACATTTTTTTCCCCTTCCCTTTAGTTTGGGGACAAGTAAAACCCAAACTTTTGTAAAATAAATTAAGGTTGTTTAAAAAAAGGACACAAGAAAACCCAGTACCCTGCTGAATTCACCTCGACAAAAAAATATGGCCTGAAGAGATCATTTCCCCCAAAATTTCTGAAAGGAAGTTTCCCCCGACCCCCCCCGAAACTAAAGTCCGTAAAAGCACTGAAGTTTGGTTTTCCCAAAACCCCCACTTTTTTCCAAACAGCTTTGACCCATAGGAAGGTAAAAAAGGGCCGTACAGTCGGAATCCACTGGGCATGCCTCTCGTACAATCACCGAACCCAAAAGATCCTGAAAGCCGAGTGACTCCGACCCCAAGAAGGACGGAAAACGAAATTAAAAGGGCAGGTCTTGATTAAAAATTTTAAGGGACCTCCCCCAGCTCAACGGGAATCTCGGTTGCGGGGGGAAATCCCAGTTGGGAGTGCGGGGCCCAAAAACCCTTTTGGGAAGTCCCTCAGGTGCAAAGGTAAATACCTCAGCCCCCGAGTGGGTTTAAGGAAATATGGGGCCTTTCCTGCAGCGAATATATATATATTTTATATATTTTTAAAATATATTTATATAATATTTTTTTTATATTTTATATTTTTATTTTTATTTTATATATGTTTTTTATATATAAATATTATATATAATATATATATAATATTATAAAATATATATATATAAAATATAAAATATATAAAGGGGTGTAAGTTTGGGGGGTTTAAATGCAGCAGCGAGGAGACGGTTTGGGGGCAGTGGAAAATTTCCTTTTTTAAGGGAAATGGGGTGGGTTTTTAATATGCAAAAAAATTGGGAGGGGGAAAAATTAGGAAAAGGTGTGGATTTAATAAAAGTATTAGTCAGGGGAAAAAGGGGGGGTTTGTTGAGGTGGTTTGGTCTTTCCCTTGAAAATTGGATCAAAGAGAATGAAAATTTGGGAAAACATATAAATCAAATTTGGGGGAAAGGGAAAGGGGGGGTTGGGGGCGTCCCTTTAAAGGGGTTTGGGGGAAAGGGGGTAAAGGAGGGTTTTTGGGGAAAGGGGGTTGGGGCTTCCAGCAAGCGGCGTTTAGCGGGGGTTAAAATAGGATGAATGGGGGACGAATGGTACTTGGGGGCCTGGGAAACTGTTTTTAGTGTGAGAGGGTAATATTTAAATAAGGGATTCAGGGGGAAACCCGGGTTTTTTTTCATATAGTCACTAGGGGCCGGAAAGGGGGAATACAAATTTCCCGCCCTTTAAAGGAGGGGTTGGGATATTGGCAGTTTGGAGGGATATGTTGGGGTTTTTTTAAAATTTGTAAGCTTCAAAAATGTTGTATTTTGAGCACCCCCTGCAAAAACAGTGATTATGTGTGAGTTTAGGTGAAAGTGTTTTTTAATGATGGAAAGTATTTTCTTTTTTGGGGGAAATTTTTTTTCTTTTTTTTGGGGCACCCCGCCTTTGGGAGGAACGGCCGACTTGTTGAAAAAAAAAAAAAGTCGTGCCGAATATGTAAAACTGGTCAATTACAAGAACTCCCCTTTTAAAATTTTTAATCCTTTCTGAAAAATTTTTTTTATACTTTTAAAAAATATTTTTTTTTTATTAATGTTAATTTTTAAAAATTTTTAATTTTGCACCAGAAGAAACTTAGAAAACCCTTTCCTAACCTTTTTATAATAAGTCAATTTTTTTGCCCAAACCCCAATAAATATATTTTAGTTTGTTTTTTTAGAAAATTTTAAAACAAACAAACACAGTGAAAATTTTTTTTTTTCTTTAGGGGTTTAAAATTTTTTTTGGCGAAATTATTGCATACACAAAAATTTTTACTTGTCCTATATGGCAAGATGAGCGTTGCAAAATTTTAACCAAGATCGCAAAATTCCCGCCTTTTCGGGAAAGAAAAATATTTTATATAATAAAAATATATATATATATATAATTATATATATAAATAATATATATATATTTTTTTTTTAATAAAAAGAAGGGGGAGAGGGGAGAGGAGAGAAGGGGAGAAATAAAATTAGATGTGTAGATACATGTTTACATATTGTTACGTGTTTTGCTATATTATAATGCAAAATCTCATCCCGCTCTTCAGAAATGTGCGCGTGCCCAAAATTTAAACAGGCCCTTAACCCCCTTTAACAAGCCGCAATGAAATCGCTGGAACGAAAATACTGCCCCAGGACCCGGTTACCCCATTATTTTTTTTGGGGCCCAGCTCCTTTAAAGGAAATTAGATGCACCTTTTTCCCCCCGGCCCAAGGGGCTCCGAGCCCTTTTTTCGAACAAAAATTTTTAAAAGATGGGCCAAAAGGGTTTTCCTAATTTTAGAATTCTGGTACTTCCCCGAAACTAGCGCTGCCCCCCTTCCCCCTGGTGTTTTGGGGATAGGGATCAGCCCCAAGGGAGATGAAAATGTGGAGTCCAACCACCTGCTTACCATCTTCCAGGCTTTAAGTTGTTTCCATGTGGACGCCATCTGGGGGGTTGTTTTTTCTTTTCTTCCTTTCTCTCCATGGGGAAGTGGAATGAATTCTTCCTCCGTAAGTCATGCGTTTTCAAAAAGAGGGGGACTTTAAAGCCGGGGGCAAGAAGCTAGTAAAACCCCTTTCCCCTGTATATATTACTAAAGGGAAAAAGGGAAAAATTTCGTGTTTTTTGGTTACCTTCCCCAGGTGGGGGAAAGGCCATGGCCTTTATTTTTTTTACAAAAAATTAAAGAAATTAAAAATAAATGGGGTTTTTTTGATAGGAAAAACTGAAAGGTTTTAAGTCTCATGGTCTTTGGGAAATTTCCCCGCGAGTTCCCCCTAGGTAATTTTTTTTTCAAAAACCCCTTTTTTTATATTTTTTTTTAAAAAATTTAAAAAAAGGTGAATTTTTAACTTTTTCACTAAATTGTTAATAAACCCTCTGTAAAATTTTTTTCCCGGAAGTAAATTATAATATTTTCAAAAATATGGAAAAGGTTATTTTTTTTACAATTTAAATTATTTATTTAAAGGGAAAGTTTTCCCACTCGGGGAGAAACGTTAATTCATTTAATACAAGTCTTGAATATAAAACAAATTTTTAAATTTCCCCCCTATTAATTAGTATTCCTAGAGAGTATATTGAACGTGTAAAAGAAGTGGGTTTTAAATTTAGTTTTAAAAATTTAAAGCATCATGCAAGGTCCGTGAGAGCCAGACACCCCAAATTGACTGCATCAGCAAGGTCGTGAGAGCCAGACACAACAAAGTGACTGCATCATGCAAGGTCCGTGAGAGGCCAGACACAAAAAATTTGACTGCATCATGCAAGGTCCTGGGGCCAGACACACAATTTGACTGCAATGAAAGGCCCTGGAGCCAACGCAAAACAGAAGAACAAAACAAAAAATAAATTAGGAGTAATCGAATGCTTTTTTTTTCTATGAAAAACCCAGGACGAAACTGCATCCAGCATTGGGCCCTGACTTAGAGATGGAACTTTTTGCTGATGACAAGGAAATGAGTGAAATAATGAAGTTGCAGTATGACATGACTTCAGTGAGCCATTAATCTGTCCATGGATTGGCAATCCAAATGAGTTTCTTACAACATAATTCTAACCCGCTTCGAGAAAGTCGTCGATTGCGCACCCTGCCCCTCTACCCAGACTCTGATCACCCAACTCGAATTCATTAACAACTACCGGAAAACCCACTATTTTTGTGCCTTGAAAATTTTTATGGTAGGGGAACCTAGACAGAAGAAAACATCCACAGTCCTGTGAAACCCGCTAACATACTTCCCCTCCATAAAGGGGAGAAGAAAACTATAGACCCATAGTGCTGACGTACATTATCAAAATCCTTGAGAGAATCTTCAGGAAAGATTACTAATCACATTAGTCTCAAAAACCGCACAATCCAAGGCAGCATGGTTTAAAGCGGGTCGCCCCCGTCTCTCACCAAATGCTTAACCAATACTACCGGTTTTAGATGTGGTGGAAGACAAAAATGCAAATGTAATTTGGACTGACTTTGCAAAAGCCTTTGACAAACGTGATCATGTTGCAACAGCTCACAAAATAAAGGAATAAGTGGAAAAATGGGCAGATGAATATGTAATTTTCTAACGAATAGAACCTAAAGTGCAATAGGGAAGGGGTTTGAAATCAGGGGCAGCCATAGTGAAAAACTATGGCGGGCCTCTGATATCACAGCGTACTGGCCACTGTTCTCTTCCTCATTCTCATATCCGAAAAGAAACGTAAATCACAGTGCCATATCATCCTTTGCAGACGTTATTAGAATCTGTGTGGGTGACATCTACTGAGGACACTGTTAAGCTCAAGGTGATGTAGCAAATCTTCCAGTGGGCCACTGACAACAATGTGATGTTAAAATGAAGACAAGTTTCAGTTATTCCTATATGGAAAGATTGAGGAAATGAAGGTAGGAACGGAGTATAAACGAACTCAAAATCATCAGTAGATTGTAAGACAAATGTGAGAGACTTGAAGTAATCATGTTAGATCTCACCTTCAAGGATCACAACAGTGTCAGTATCACAATTGGGTAATAGAACCTAGAAAAAAGGAATGCCAAGCCAGTGATGGTGCTCTTTAAGATACTTGTTCTTTCTAGGTGGAGTACTGCTGTACTCTAATTGCTTCGTTAAAGATAAACAAAAATTGCAGAACCTGGAGAATATGAGAGAGCCTTCACTTCCTGCTTTTATTCCGTCAAGCATCTAAATTACAGTGTACATTTAAAGTCCTTGATCTGTACTTTCTGGAAGGTAGGCGGGGAGAGATACATTATAATCTACACCTAGAATATTTTAGAAGGATTTGTCCCAAATCTGCACAAATAAATCATTCCCTATGAAGGTTAGAGGCATGAAGGACGGTGCAAAATACCCCTAATGAAAACAGTGGTGTAATGGGTTCACTAAGGTCAAACTCAATAAGTGTTTAAGGGACCAATACTTTTCTACGTCCTCCCTTCATGCATGAAGGGGTATTACAGATTCCCGACTGTCTTCAAGAAGGAACTGGACATATTTCTAAAGTCGGGTTGTGGTGTTATTTTGGACCTCGTGCACTTAGCACTAAACAGTTTTTTTGATCAGAGCATCCACCAGGAAGCCTGGTCTAGGACGGGGCCGCCAGAGCCCTGACTCTCGGGCATCCACCAGGAAGCCTGGTCTAGGACGGGGCCGCCAGAACCCTGACTCTCGGAGCATCCACCCGGAAGCCTGGTCTAGGACGGGGCCGCCAGAACCCCGACTCTCGGATCATCCACCAGGAAGCCTGGTTAGGACGGGGCCGCCAGAACCCTGACTCTCGGGGGCATCCACCAGGAAGCCTGGTTAGGACGGGGCCGCCAGAACCCTGACTCTCGGAGCATCCACCAGGAGCCTGGTCTAGGACGGGGCCGCCAG
This sequence comes from Cherax quadricarinatus, assembly GCF_026875155.1. Classification (NCBI taxonomy): domain Eukaryota; kingdom Metazoa; phylum Arthropoda; class Malacostraca; order Decapoda; family Parastacidae; genus Cherax; species Cherax quadricarinatus. The sequence continues at coordinate 3,128,031 of NC_069476.1, read as the reverse complement.
AACCCTGACTCTCGGATCATCCACCAGGAAAGCCCGGTCTAGGACGGGGCCGCCAGGAACCCTGACTCTCGGGCATCACCCGGAAGCCTGGTTTTAGACGGGGCCGCCGAACCCTGACTCTCGGAGATCCACCCGGAAGCCCGGTCTAGGACGGGGCCGCCAGAAAACCCTGACTCTCAGAGCATCCACGGAAGCCTGGTTAGGACGGGGCCGCCAGAACCCTGACTCTCGGAGCATCCAAACCCGGAAGCCCGGTCTAGGACGGGGCCGCCAGAACCCTGACTCTCGGAGCATCCACCAGGAAGCCTGGTCTAGGACGGGGCCGCGAACCCTGACTCCGGAGCATCCCCAGAAGCCTGGTTCTAGGACGGGGCCGCCAGAACCCTGATTCGGACATCCACCAGGAAGCCTGGTCTAGGACGGGCCCGAACCCTGACTCTCGGAACTCGCAAAAAGACTAGTTGTCAGGGGTATACAAAAAACATTGATATTCTTAGAAGCCAAAAAATATTTTAAGAATCTTTCATGTTAAACGGAATTAATACATTAATAATAAAAGAAAACTCCTTTAGTACATTCATCCCGAGTGAGATCTTGCACTTGGGAAACCAGGTGTAGTGACCTCCAGGGGCTGGAGGTTATGCATCCCGGAGCCAGGTGTAGTGACCTCCCGGTGCTGGAGGTTATGCACTCCCGGAAGCCAGGTGTAGTGACCTCCAGGTGATGGAGGGTTATGCACTCCAGGAAGCCAGGTGTAGTGACCTCCAGGTGCTGGGGTTTATGCACTCCAGGAAGCCAGGTGTAGTGACCTCCAGGTGCTGGAGGTTATGCACTCCGGGAAACCCAGGTGTAGTGACCTCCAGGTGCGGGGAGGTTATGCACTCCAGGAAGCCAGGTGTAGTGACCTCCGGGTGCTGGAGGTTTTTGCACCCCAGGAAGCCAGGTGTAGTGACCCCCCATGTGATGGAGGTTATGCACTCCAGGAACCAGGTGTAGTGACCTCCAGGTGATGGAGGTATGCACTCCAGGAAGCCAGGTGTAGTGACCTCAGGTGATGGAGGTTATGCACTCCAGGAAGCCAGGTGTAGTGACCTCCAGGTGATGGAGGTTATGCACTCCAGGAAGCCAGGTGTAGTGACCTTTTGGGGTTCTGGCGTTGGGGTTCATTTCTTTCTTCTTTAAACAGAGAACAAAGTAAATTTTATTCTAGACTTGGTTAAAGTAATCTTAATTAAAACTGCACTTATTACACTGCTTTTCTTTGTTTACATTATATAAAGCACGCCGTAGGTGTGGCAGCTGCTGGTGCTGTGGCTGCTGGTGCTGCTGCTGCTGGTGCTGCTGCTGCTGGTATGCTGCTGCTGATACTGTGCTGCTGGTACTGCTGCTGCTGGTACTGCTGCTGCTGGTACTGCTGTGTGCTGTGGTGGTGCTGCTGCTGCTGGTACTGCTGCTGCTGATTACTGCTGTGCTGGTACTGCTGCTGTTGGTACTGCTGTGCTGGTACTGCTTGTTACAAAAAACGTGATTCTGAAAGCTTAGAGATCTCCAGTGAATACTAGAAGGACTGCCCTTCTAGCATCCGGCCTGTTACTGGGTTTTCGTAACAAGTAGTCAGTATCCTTGTCCAATTATCCATTAGAATTCAATATGATGTCAATAGTGCTTCAGGATTACAACTGGTAGGACTACTAACTAGAGAAATTAAAATTTAATAAATTTAATTAAGTCTAGAGGTATATTATCAAATTAAATTAATTAATCACAGTAATCAAAATAATATCACTCTCTCGAGTTCAATATTATTGTGATGAAGCACATATCACATTTATAATTCTTAAGTACCGTCAGGTACATTAACATTTAATAAGATATTACAAATATGTACAAGTAGTGTGTATGTGTGTAAGTGCTCTAAGTAGTTCGCTATGTCTCACGACTCGACTAGACTTAAACAAGTGACTGACAAAGTCCTCAAATAAACTAACTTCTTGACGACTTGGCAACCCGAACAGTCTGCTTGAACAACAAATAATGCTAAGCCCAATAGCAAATGCAATATGCGACTGCGACACAGAATCAGGAACTGGGAGATAAATAACGACACTAAGTAGGGACCATCAGCAGATCTCACAAAAGTTACAAACTCCCATTACTACTGAAAAACCCTGACTGTGACAATACACAGAAACCAGTACAAAATTAGGTCTAAGCTACATCTCGGGACTGAGATGCTCAGAGTGTCTAAGTGACACACAACCTCAGTACAACGTCGAAAATCACTAAGTCTATACAATGTTCTGTGAACAGAGTTCTACAGAACTAAAAAAGAATAATGAGACAGACAATCTGTCCAACCACCAAGCGAGTCTAGAGCAGACTGAATACTTCACGAGAGGTGAGGACACCCCCTCGATCACGTGATAGCACCCGTGGACAGCACAGCTCAGAAGCCGGCAGTATAACGAGCGACAAGCGATAATTACAGTGTTTGACAATCAAGACTTGAACTGAGCACATATTACGTACAATCCTACACTCACAACATAAGCTACGTCAAATAACAATATAAGGCAATACATTTGCGATGTTAGCTATTATCGCAAAATAATAAGCAATATAAAATTATATGAAAAGGTAATATACATTATATATACATAATCATTGTAACCCATTCAGGGGTTGCAACACCCCCCCCCAACACGACAGAGGGTCGCACTAGGAGTTGCATTAATGTCTTTCACATTATCACTGATTACTCATATCAATACAATTTAATATAAACATTAATCAGTCTCTCTTGTGCCAAGCACCTCTACAATTTCACAGCGTCCCTCACTAGGATATGCCTCTAGTACTAGGGCAGTACACAGTATCGTATCTCTGCATACTCGTGGTTATGTACATCAGTGTAGAGACAAGATAGCGTAGACGAGCAGGGCACTGAGGCTCGATCATAGTAGAGGAGACTGCATTCCACTCTTAAGTAGTGGTTTGGGAATGCAAAGCATAGAACATCTGAGTATGAAACAGCTTAAGGTGTGTAGGGGAGGGGGGGGTCTGCGGCAGACAGTGTTGCGTCACGCCAGTACATCACCCACACCACACTACCCACTCAACACTAGCATTGTCTCCTCCTCACACACCCTTTCTGTGAATACATAAATATAATAATTAGACATGACATGAGTATATATAGTTAATATGGGCTGGAGGGATTAAGTTACTTTACTGAATTTGACATAGCAAGTAACAAAAGGTATTTGGGCAAATAAAATTAGTAATTTTAAATGGGGAAGTGCCCAAAATGCTGTCAAAATGTTCAAAGGGCCCACAAGAGCTATAGCATAAATTTTTTGGTGGTCGTTTGAGCTTAAAAGAATGTAACTTTTAGGATGGAGAATATCAGTGGATGTGATGTTGGAGCAGCACAGCGCCCATGCATAACACTCGCTTCTAATGTAAAAAGAATGGAAGATTGAATTTGGACTTCAACACAGGAGCAAAGGAAAAGCAAAAACGTTTCAACCTTTTGAACGAGTTGAAACCTCTCTAGTCCAGGTGAACTGAACTTTGGTACTAAGAACATAGTGAGAGGTTTGTAGGTGGAGGTGGGTGCGCTGGCTTGCCTGTCACTTTACACCGTTTGGGAATGTCGCACATGATCAGCTACTGTTTCCTTCATCTTTGGCCAAAGTAAATGTTTTGCAAGTTTACTGAGTGTCTTCTTTACACCCAAATGTCCTCCTATGGGACTATTGTGAGCAAAATCAATGGTTGTTCACGAAATGAACTGGTAACACAACTAGATGCTTGACTGTGGTGGAAACACTATCAGCTGACAAATTCATGTATTTTTCTCCATCAGTACACCGTTACTATAATAGTAACAATTATCGAGATCCTTTGCTTTTACTCTCAGTAACTGCTTATCTCTCATCTTCCCGTGAGATCAACAAATACCTTTTTTAAATCATCATGGAGTTTG